>CM052330.1:7340805-7448794 GCA_028455615.1 Lasioglossum zephyrum | reverse complement strand
GTCAAAGTACCATAATTCTAAATCATTTCGCGTCTCCTTGAAGGGAAGAGCACACCTCCGTAGAAAGGATTGAAAACTGATTTATCCTCGATTTTTCCGAAACTATACGGCAACTGTCAGTGAAGTGTTAACGAGCAGGATCGAACAGACGGCGACTCGTGGACGTGGTAGCTAACTAGGAAATATCGAATTCGTGATTTTGACGGGGCAAAAAAAGCGCGGCGGTAACAAGCTGCGCGAAAATATCTGTTAAAGCTCGCGTCCCATGGAAATTCAACTTCGATCCGGGAATTTGAATTCAGTGATTGGCGAACGGTTGAAATGGTACCGCGTGCGTCAGACATCAAACGGCCGGCACTGCCCTTTGATCAAGCTCTGTCATTCAGATGACTCTGTCGGGCATGGCCGATCGGCATACTAGCATGGACGTTAAAAAATTGATTATTGTGTCATGGACACCGTGTGAACACCTCTATCGACGCTTGTTGCTTATTCACCGTGGCGTCGATTGGCTCCGATTATTTTTTTATCCGCTCGGCGCACCGATCCTGGAAAAAAATGTTGCGTTCCAGTTTTCGGTTCCACCGTATCGCTCGACGTGTTTGCACATCTGATGCGGAGTAAACAGCGGGACAATCATTTCTCCAATTTTTATGTTGCCTCGGTGTGTATGCGGAAATGTTTCCGTTAAACGATACGTCTATCGTTGTCACGATCTTATGCTTTTTTTAAAAGATACTTCGGTCAGTGAAGTGTCCTTCTTAAGTACTCGGCTCAAATGCTGTCCCTCGGTTTACGACTAAAATTTCCATCGTTGTTGAACGATTTATTAGATAATCCTTAACCATACGTCTTCACTTTTGGAAGGTCGTTAAAGCTGTTGTGTTTGAAGTGTCCACACCAGAAAAAGAAAATACATTAGATGACGTCACTGTAGGTGATCTCGAGGGATCAGATAAAAACGATAAAATGACCACCGGTAGATAATGCGTTAGATATTCTTATTTTCCAATTGTCAGCAAAGAATCGTATCGATAATCGCTAGTTGTCTCGGAAAAGGATCTTCGGTGTGTAAAATGGATTTGGGGAAAAGCTTTGGGGATGTATTTCCGTCCCATTTCGATCGGGTCGCGATCGTTAACATTCATCCTGGCAGAATGTCGAGGCGAAGCCGCGGAGAGTCTAGAAATCCGTGAAGCGGTTGTGGAACTCGACGGAGGTCCCAGAGTTCTGTCGTTCTCCCTTGGAACTTTCTTTTCAGCGGGGCAAAGTTTCGACTTTGTCGGTCAGAGGGAGAGAGAGAGAGTGAGAGCGAGATACGGAGTAACAGAGAAAGAGAGGTAGCGATACCGAAGTTCGATTACGTCGACGCCACGTACTCCCCCGGGACTCGAGGAGACTTCCGATTAAGCGACCAAAGATGGCAATGACGTCTGGACGTGGACGATTAATCGTTTCCAACCGTGCCGGTGCCCGAGACTCGCGGCCATGTAATATCTCTATATGTATATAACGGCCGGATCGTGGACGTGGTACCTGGATATAACGATGCGAATGCTCGATACCCACTGCTCAGCGAAATGGCTTACATAGTTGAGCACTCAGAGAAGGGTACGTCGTTTTTGCTGGGCACCGAGGCCGCAACGCGATACAGAAGAGACATACGACTACTCGGTTCCTTGCCCCCTGTTTCCAATAAACATCTTTACACGATCGATTTTACAGTCTGGAGCACTGCTGTTCAACATTAAATTATATATATGTATAAATTTCACACATGATATTCTTTTATATAATAATTCAATATTACCCCTAATAATATTATTTTCTATCTAAATTTTATCCACAAAAATTATCCGTATAACCATACACCTTTTTCACTTATTTAACCTGTGCAGAAAAATTCTAGAAATCTGGAAAATATAATCCTCTTCCTCCAGTAAGTTGAACGAATGAACATCTCTCTTATTGGAAACATGTAAACGATGACAAAATTCATAAAAATGTGGACCATGTCGAGCAGGTTGACTTAATGATTGCCTCTATTAGTAGAAACATGCAAACGGTGATAAAATTCATAAAAATGTGGACCTTGAAAAGCAGGTTGACTTAATGAATTTCTCTCTTATTGGAAACATGCAAACAATGATCAAATTCATAACAAATGTGATCGGCCAAATCGGCGAGCAACAAACCACATCTTTTTCGTTTATTTAACCTCCGCAGAAAAGTTCTAGACATGTGGAAAATATAAGACGATCGTTGTTACTCGAGAATTCGAAAATCGAGCCTTGCCGCGCCGTGCTAAAACATCCCCCGGCTCTCATCCTAATGGGGACCCGTCTCTAAGGGCACTTGAGGGTGTGTAATTGCTAGAATCCGCGGCCCTGCTACTACACCGCATTTACGCGTTATGCGGGGTGCGTGTTAGCTCGACTCGACCACCTACCGGGTGTCTTGGAAGTGTACTACCAATCTGATTCCTCAGATTGTTCGATATGCTTCTTCGTTCCTATGCTGTACCTTTTAGCATCCGCTAACACGTCTGAATCTAATGTTCGAATTTTATTTCTACTAATTAGAATCATTGATAACTAGATTGCTATATCGTCTCTGTGAATAGAGAAACGCAATTAAGGTATCCGCTATTAGACTCTCAAGGGTTAAAGTACTAGGGGGTGCAAGTGAGTTAGATTTTGCGGAGCAAAAGAAAGGTGAATTTCTGTGTAGTTTCGAAATGTAAAGTGGGCCACAGGGCGAGGACCCTGGTCGAGGAATATTATCGACAACCCCGTCTCGCCGGGGGCAGCTCTCGCCGCGAGGAGAAGATTGGAGGGGTTAAACGACGAGCCACTAGAAAACAATCCCCCGGCCGCATTTGCGGATGCTCTTTTCTTCCATTCTCTTCCCTCTCGGCGACGTTTCTCGCTCATTTTCCCTTGCCGGTTCTCTCTCCCTCTCTTTTTCTCTCCCGCCACCCTCAGGATGTCCCTCTTTCTCCCCCGTCTCTGTTTCGCTCTCGCGCGCTTACAGCTCGACAGATGGCTCGGCCGCGTTTTTGTTTCAAGGCTCGCGCCAACAATCGTCGCATTACCGGAACAAAACGACTCGACGATCGGCCCTTTAAAAAAAGAGAAAAGCTGCGAGAGAGGCTCGAGAGAGAGGGCAGGGCTCTCGATTGGGGGAGGAAGGGGATCTACGGCGGTTCAGGAAGTACCGATCCGGCCATATCATCTCGTTAGAAGCACGCACCACATGTCCAAACAGAGAGACAGAGAGAAAGAGGAATGGAATGATTACCGTGGACCGAGAGAGGCCCGAGAGACAATGATTCGATTGCGCGCCGTGAGCACACGCGGCCCCGACCCGTGTATAATAATATTCGACCGGTCCTGCCAGCCGAGTATACTTTGTGTATACGATGCTTGTTGCAAGTGCAACCGACCCGCGCCGGTACCCGGATCAATTGTCTTTGCCACGGGTGTAATCGTTGCCGATTGTTCCGCCGCGCAATAGACGCATATGCTGCGTTTGTTGCGTTCGCTGCGCCGGACACACCGATGGCTATCCTGGACCGAAATCCCTGCGTCGCACACTGGTTACAATCACTCTTGACGCTGCCAGGGCAAAATTATTTTTTCATGCTTCTCAGCTCATATTCCGTTTTCATTGTTCCAACGCTAGCCAACTTTCTATTACTGTTCGGAATTTAATTTTATACTGATACTTATACTTATGCGAAATTAAAATTTTCTATCTGTCGCAACAAATTCACGTGAAATAGAAATTTATTTTCATTCTTTTTTTTTTAATAAAGGTTTAACGTCGCATCAACTAAATGGTTATTAGCGACTTCATTCTTAATGTGTTAGATGGGTTGAACATAATATATATAAGAGTCTTTCTAAATTACACCTATCCATTATTATTATAAACCCATATAATCCGATGTCTATTTATCATACTTTTCTGCAAGACCTATCTATCGATTATGATTGAACGTGTTTAGTGAAAGAGTCTTTCACAAATTCACGTGAAATAGAAATTTATTTTTATTCTTTTTTTTTTAAATAAGGGTTTAACGTCGCATCAACTGCATGGTTATTAGCGACTTCATTCTTAATGTGTTAGATAGGTTGAACATGATATAATAGTATTTTTAAATTACACCTATTCGTTATTATTATAAACGCATATAATCCGATGTCTATTTATCATACTTTTCTGCAAGACCTATCTATCGATTATGATTGAACGTGTTTAGTGAAAGAGTCTTTCACAAATTCACGTGAAATAGAAATTTATTTTCATTCTTTTTTTTAAATAAGGGTTTAACGTCGCATCAACTGCATGGTTATTAGCGACTTGATTCTTAATGTGTTACATAGGTTGAACATGATGTAACAGTATTTCTAAATTACACCTATTCATTGTTATTATAAACGCATACAATCCGCTGTCTATTTATCACACTTTTCTGCAAGACCTATCTATCGATTATGATTGAACGTGTTTAGTGAAAGAGTCTTTCACAGTCAGTTCTTGTCAATTTCAAGGGAAACCCTTGTTTATGGTTGGAATGATACCGATTGGTCCACGCGATTATAATGAATTCAGTCGTTGATACAGGTTCCACCGTACCGGAGACATTCCTCTGGGAAAAAATGGAAAGAGAGAAAAAAAGAGGAAATCTCCGATAACCGATTGGAGAAATAAACAGATCCGTATCGGTAGATGAAACTTGGCAATAAGAAACGAAACGCGACAGTTATGATAAACAAATCTGAAACGTCGAAGCCCGTCGACTTTATGTCGTCAATGTAAACTATTGTGCTATCGTGCAATTGGAACGGAGTCGTTTTTACGATCATTTCCATCGAAAGCCTTTCCACACCGAGCCCTTGTATCGGGTCCATGGGCGCGCGATCGTAAAACCTTTTATGAGCTTCCTTCACCGTAGAATAAACATAGATAAACTCTCCGTCCTCGGAGCTGCATCTAGACTCTGTGTCCTGCACCGTTTCGTCCTCACGCTGTTTCATTTCATGACCGATTCATCGTTTGGAGCTGGAAACTTGAAACAGACTCTGTACAGCGTACAGAAATTCATCTCAAGATGTAGTCCTGCAGTACGCGAAATCTGCGTAGCTCTGTTAAAAATACAGGGTGTCTCAAAATTCCTTCAACATCCGGAATAAAATTAATTCCAATTATCTTAATATTGCGATCGACATAAAATTACTTGTATTCCTGAGTTCATTTGAAGCAACATTTTCCTTTGCAAAAATGACGTACGCCGATTTGTTAAGGAGTTATTAATGAAAAATACGGACCAATCAGAGCGCAACTACAGGTTCCGCTAAGCGTGGCGTCGCCATTGGCCGAGCCAGAATGAATCCGCTGTAACCGCGCTCTGATTGGTCCGTGTTTTTCGTTAATAACTCCTAAACAAATCGGCGGACGTCATTTGTGCAAAGGAAAATGTTGCTTCAAATGAACTCGGTAATTTCCGGATGTTGAAATAATTTTGAGACACCCTGTATAACTAATGAGTAGATAGAGAAAATTTTTATCTCCCATAAAATCGACAGTCTAGTATCGACTTAGAGAATCAGTACGAATTGAGTTAACAATCCCAATTGTTAAAATTCCCTGTGTTATAATTTTTAGTTTAATTTTTTTTTATTTGATACATGGCTTGCCGATTTTCGTGGGAATCGCAAGATAATGTTTAACGTTGCAGTTCCGACGCAACGTGTGAATATGTTGGACGAATCGTAGCAAGTTTCCGAGCTCCAGGCGATAATCGTTCGTCGTTTCTCCGGATCGGCTGAAGTGGGAAAACGCATTAACGATGCACGTGACGCCGCAGTTGGGAGACGAAAACTGCAAGCCGTTGACAGGTCGGCTATGTGTCAAACGTTCGTACAGTGTACGCTGCAACACCGTCGACTTAGGATTCATACGTATATCGCGAAGCCGTACGTGTTCCTCTCCGACCAAGCCCGGGATCGACACAGGTCAGAGCCACGGAATCTCCCCTCTAATGGATTTCACTCATTTTTCTCCCCCCTTGCGACAGCCGACACCAACCACCACGACACCTCGAAGGCCTTTAAGGTTTATTCATTCGATCCCGAAGCGAAGGAGGCGACGCTCTACGATGCCGATCAAACGATTCACGTCGCCACTCGACGCTCGATAGATTTCTGTCGGGTTCCTGCGAGCTGGCTACCCCCCACATCGCAAAACTGTTCCGAACAATCCGTATGGATGAAACGCTAAATTGTAACTCCTGGTGGAAGATGCTGATGGTACATGCAATTTCAATGTTTGGAACAACCAACCAAAACGTACAAATTATTTAAAATCTTTTATATCAAATTCATTGTTATTTCAGCTTGCAAAATAGCTATTTTGTTTTAAGACTAGCTACGAGCTGGCTATACCCCACATCGCAAAACTGTTCCGAACAATCCGTATGGATGAAACGCTAAATTGTAACTCCTGGAAGAAGATACTGATGGTACATGCAATTTAACCTTTATGCAACCAACCGAAACGTACAAATTATTTAAAATCTTTTGTATTTGACATATTCGAATGAACAAATAACGAAGCTTGTCATTTTAGCTTGCGAAATAGCTGTTTTGTATTAAAACTAACTGACTCGACAGACGTTGTCCTGTCCAAATTTCAATAAATTGTACGCCGATATCGTAAAGTAATTTCTTTCAATAAATTGTGTTTGTGATCGTTTTAATTACCCATATCCATCGTTCGAATCGTAAGTTATGGTCTTGAGTTCGTACAAAAATCCCACAGAAAAAAAGCACTTTCATTTCTCCCGAATTTTCCAGTTTTCCACACAAGCAACTTTTCTTTCGGACTATTACGAACATTGTTTTTTTTTAAATTAGTCAAATCCATTCTCAAGTGCGCTTACCACCGAACAGCATTTAATTTTTATTTATATAGATTGTGAGATAACACAGCCATGATAATGAAACTAGTCGGTGTAATTTTAGCAACGATTTTTCGTCTCGCAAACGAATCCAGCCGGAGATAAAATAATGATTTCGTAAGATTACGTACCGTTTCGCCACGGTTATCTCGCAGAAAATGTACTATTCACCACTCTTACTATAATATGTATATTCCGTGTACCGCGATCCCGCGATTCGTCGCGTTCGAACCGGTCAGTTACGGAATAGAAAGAAACCATGACAGTTAATCGTTATCTGGTTCGTTCACAAACTTGGTCCCACAGTTTCGAATCGAAGCCGGTTAATCTTATCGTCCACGACAGGTCGATACGATCTCGGTAACTGTCCTGTGACAATCGAAGACAATTCCATCGAAAGATGCCAGATACGCACGCCTAATCGCGTATCAAGGGGATTTTCTATTGAGATTCAAGGATTATTCGCGGAACGATACCAGCTCTGTTATTCTCCGAGCTTGGTAATTACCTCGTACGCGTGTTGTTACCATTTTACGCGACCGTTTCGGTGGATTATTGTCGACGAGCGGCACGAAACGTTCGAAACGTTGCGCGGTGTGTAGAGAGTGACCGAAGAACGTCGAACAGGCTGCGTGGAAAGAATGTAGGGCATCGCGCGGTCGCCTAATCAGCGATCATCCGGCGACGATTATCGGCGTAATTCATCCTCTCATTATCAAGATGCCTGGCGAGGGTGCCAGGGGTTTTTTCTTTTCTTTCCCTTTTTCCCGGCGAAAACGCAGTGGAAGCATGCGAGTGGCTCCACGGGATTGCGTGCCAAGGGCTGTTCTTCCTGGCAAGGACGACTCGGCGAGAACGCAGAAAGCGGGTAAAGGAAAAATGAGTGACAAAGAGAAACGGAGGGGTACTAGAGAGGAGAGGCAAGTCAGTCGATAAGGAGGAAAACAGGCGTGAACTACCCTCGAAACGGGAGACGACACAAATTACACTCCTTCGGCTCCTCGTTCTGTCTCTTCGACACCCTTCCGCACTCCGGGTGGCTTAAAATATTTCTTCGCAGGATCTTTTTACTTCGGTAAATTTTTTCACAGGATTTCTTCGGATATTTTATGTATTTCAAGCTTTGAGAAATTGTCAAAACAAAAGTGCAGTTTGATACGTCAGATACTATAACGTATATATATTATATTATATATATATATTATTATACTATTATTATATTATTATAGTATATATTATATATATTATATTATATATTATATATATTATATTATAATTTATATATAATATTATAATTATATATTTTATATATATATCTCGAATTGTTGGAAAATATTGATGGGAAAAAAGTGTTTCATGTTAGAACGAGTATGTGAAAACGAAGACTTACGATTTACTTCGAAAATCATGTCCACCGGCCAAGATCCTCGGACAGGAAGCAATCAGGAAGCGATCACGATGTTTTGCAACCCCTCATCAAGACGAAAAGACAGAGTTATGGTGAATGAATTCGGCGATCGGTTAGAACAACGGTGTATATGAGCGCGCGGATGTTTATTGAGGGATCGAAATCGTTTTCACAGGATTTCTTCAAATATTTTATATATTTCAAGCTTTGAGAAATTGTCAAAACAAAAGTGCATTTTGATACGTCATGTATGTATATTCGAATGGTTGGAAAATATTGATGGGAAAAAAGTGATTCATGTTAGAATGACTATGTGAAAACGAAGACTTACGATTCACTTCGAAAATCATGTCCACCGGCCAAGATCCTCGGACAGGAAGCGATCAGGAAGCATTTCACGATGTTTTGCAACCCCTCATCAAGGCGAAAAGACAGTTATGGCGAATGAATTCGGCGATCGGTTAGACCAACGGTGTGCACGAGCGCGCTGATGTTTACTGAGGGATCGAAATCGTTTTCACTAGAAATCGAACGAAGATGACGACACTTTCGCGATACGTGATTGTGTCTGTTCGACCACCCTTCGTCATTATCATTTCGGGACACGGCGAGACGACCGACTCGTACCTGTATTGTCCAATTGATAACACTTGACACAGAAGATTACGTCATTCACGCGTGTGTCATAGATTAGGCGAAAAGAATTCTTGTGTAACCGACTCGGTATTGCTTCTCTCGCGATTACTCCAAGTAGTGTGCGTGTGCCCACTGTGTTCAATGTGTTACAAAACGTCTTTGTCTGCGACCTGTTTCGAACAAATAATCCTCTTGATGTATAACCGAAAGCAAACGCGATGAAACATTTAACGAATCTCAACGAATAACAGGCTCAAAAACAAAATAATTCTCTCGATGTTTAGACGAATCGAAACGATTTTGTCTCCAATCTTTGTGGAAAGTATAAGCTGTTGTAATTGATTTACATGTTTGTAAATCTGATTTGTAGCTGTTTTTATTGATTTACATGTTATATATGTTTTCACTGATTTGCATGTCGCGTTAATGTTTTATTAAATTAATGTTTTACTACATTATGATTTTGTTAAAATAAAAACTAATTAACGTTCGCCACGTTTGACATTTAATAAATCTCAACAACGGACGTTAAAAAACCGTTAGAGGATCTGGCCTCGGAAGATACAATGTATCGCGACGGTAACCGCAACCAGCTATGACACCGAGAACGTATGTTAATGGCAACTAATGAGCAAGATATGATAGTGAAGGCTCGCATAACATTCCGCCTCGGGCTGGAATACCTTTCCTATTCAAAACTCCGAAACATAATTGGTGTATTGAATGAGCACTGTGTTATCTGTTGATGCGCAATTGACTCAACAAGTTTCAGCGGAAATCTCGCTGACACTCGGAGTCAGTTGGACGATACGAAAATACTGATCGTATCGACAGGTGCCGCGATCAGGGTCCAAAAAACCAGATAACTTCGATTATCGCGAAAATAAAAACCGTCATAACAACGAAGTCTCAGTCTAATAATAGTCCGCACTGATTCAGCTTGTTCCGATTCACTTTATCTCCCTCTTTCTTTCTCTGTTCTCGAAATATCAGGCCTCGTTTTATTCGGCGAGAATGGAAAACGTCGCGATAAGTAATTAATACAGCTAAGCCTTTCACGAAACGTTAGCGACATTTTTATTATCATGAATGTAGATATTATATATATATATATATATATATATATATATTTCTATATATTTCTATATATAAATATTTCCAATATTTTATTATAATTATAATTTATTATAATAATATATATTATTATAATGTTTATTATAATTATAATTTAACCTCATCATTTTTATTATCATGAATGTAGATATTGTATATATGTTTATATATATTATATATATTTATATATATATTTCCAATATTTTATTATATATTATTATAATTTATTATAATAATGTATATTATTATAATGTTTGTTATAATTATAATTTAACCTTATCGGCTCGATCAAAATTCTAAATTAACATACCGACTGGTTGAAGACCGACCAACCTATACGAAGAAGAAGAAAAGTGAGATAGGAAAATGTGAGATGCGTTTACCAAGTAAAATGATAAGTCTACATGAACCTCGCAGCAATTGCGAACTAGTTGCTACGTTCCCGAAAAGTTGGAAAAATAATGCCAATAGGATTACACCCGAAATCCTCGACAGTGAGAACTGTATAACATGCAGGCTCGTGAAAGCATGCGTTGAACCTGTTCCGATTGACACTCTCCCTCGTTTTTTCTCTCTTAGTCTCGGAGATTTTCGTAGGTCGCACGAAGCAGAAGCGCAGGCCCGATTTTATTCGGCGTGTTGGCAGAGAGCGTTCTTTGATAGCCGAGGCACGGCCCTCACGGTTGAATGGGATCGCTCAAAGAGGACCTTTAATCATTTCGGACCACCTGTACAGCGTGGGATCGTCGGACTACTCGTGTACGATGTTCCCGAATATGTCACGAGGGCTTCAACAGCCTAAACAACCTGGGCCTCGCGTCCAAAGAGATAAAGAAGCACACCGGCTCTGCTCGTCGTCATTACGATGCGAGAAGCCTTTCGAGCTTAGAGACACTCGTCGCTCTTGTTTGCGCGCCGAGCCAGATAAAACTGAAGAGCACGTAGACGGTAACATCCGGGGATTTTCGTGGACACCGCACGGTCCCCTGATTATTCCCTTAATGACCTCTATTGTGCGGCGATACGGACCCGGGGCTTCCTGTTAACCGTGTCGTATTTCGATTCCATCTCTCGCCTGCGGTCGATTCCCTTTCCTCTTCCTGGTTTCTCGACGGCTCTCTACTGTCGCTTCGTTCTATACCAATTATTTGTCCTCACGAATCTTTTCAATATTCGTTCCATTCCTAAAAACACTGTCTTTATTGTTGAGTAGGTTGAACGAATGAACATCTCTCGTATTGGAAACATGTAATGAGGGTAATTATTTACTTTGAGGGCCTCTTCAATGATTTTGATGATCTTGAAATATGTTATCAAGATCATCATTCTGAACAACTTTTTCCTATACATGTTACCGTAGCTCGATTTTATTTCTCGAGATATTCGCAAAGAACTATTGATAATACTATATTGAATTTTTTCTTTTTTGGATTTTCGTATATCAGCATAGGCGATTGCTTAACGGGGTTTCTAACCGAACACAAAATCTCATCTCCACAGCGTGTTTAGAAGGACAAGTTTACGTTGCCACGGAGCGTGCAGAAATACGAAAAATTCAATATAGTATTAGCAATAGGTTTTTGCAAATATCTCGAAAACATAAATCGAGCGGTGGTAACATGTATAAGAAAAAGTTGTTCAGAATGATGACCTTGACAACATATTTGAAGGCCATGAAAATCAGTGAGATGGCACTTAAAGTAAATAATTACCACGATGAGAAAATTCGTAAAAATGTGAACCTTGTCGAGGAGATTGACTTAATGAATTTCTCTCTTAGTAGAAACATGCAAACGATGATCAAATTCCTAACAAACGTGGATGGATTGATTCAACCAGAAGAGCAGAGTTAGGTAAGTTAAACATGCAGACGGCGACAGAATGCGATCGTCGCCACGAGTATCACAATTCCCAGACAGGAGCTTCCTTCTTCCTGTCGATAGGAAAACGAGACGCCAGTTATGCTGGAGGATGGGCTATCAGCTTCGAAACAATCTCCACGATGAGCTCAGGAAAACAGTTCTGACAAACACAGAAACGTTTGTTCCTCGGTCGATCGAGCAGAACTCGGAGTCGCATTCTCGTGGCCGTATTGCTCGGTGATTTATACGAAGGACTCGCACAGGACTCGTGATCCTGGACTCGAGGCAGTTGCGTCGTCAGGCAGGCGTGAAATGAAGCATCGAATTCGAGAGGCGCATTCGTTCGTGCTCTCTCCTCTCTGTTCTCCCTCTTTCTCTTTAGGTTGTTCGGTGACACAGTAGCTCGGGGGGACTCCGATGAGAACGGCCGAGTTCTTTATGGGGCAACCTGAGACCGCAGAGACGAACGTAGCTCAGGAGGACGTCCATCAAAGGGTTCCAAATAATTACCGACTCCCAGACCCTGCGAAAGGATCGCCGACAGTCACCTCTCGTTCATGGTGATAAGTCGGTGAAACGTTTCTCATTCGTTTCGTCCTTTGGAAAAACGGGCCGATAGGGCCTAAGTCAATAACTTCGCGACCAATAAAGTCCTCGTTTGTAAAGCGACACCGAAACGATCAACCTGTTTTAGACAGTTCACTCGGAGACGATGTTTTTCGAAATTTCTGGATACGATGCTTATCCTCGGGATCAAAATAACCGAACGTCTACCATCTTAGGTTGCAAAATGGACAAATCTTTCCAAACCAAGAGAATACTACGAAAGACCATTTTACCACGTTTTTATTATCTCGCTTTCTTGTTTGTTTGGTCGGTAACAAATTTTGCAATTTGTGGTTACAATGCGCCCTCTATTTTCATTGCAATTCAAAATTCACAATCACAAATTTTCACCACTGTCTGTAGGAGATTAGGAATCATTATACGACTAAAAAAAATTATTTTGTACTTTTTAGTCCGTTTTTAAAAACGTAGTATTTTTAAAAAATTTATTTTTATTTTAATAATATTTTATACACAGCTTGCTCTATCTGCAATTGTTCATGGTGTAAGCAGGAGACTCAAAACGATGTAATAATAATATTTATTTTTAACAAAACTGAAACACCACACACATTTGTTAACAAAACACGTATTGCACAAATCGATAGAAATCTATACAATGGTGAAACACATGACATGGCATCCATGCATACGGTAAACATTCAACGTTCTTACAATTGGGGTTGAAAGCAGAGTTAGAACTTAGGGATGAAAAAATAAATTTTTTAAAAATACCACTTTTTTAAGAACGGACTAAAAAAATACTCTTTCTTCGATGCTTTTACAAACTCTAGAAAGCCGAGTTATTTCAATAAGAATGGCGGGTTAAAAAATATAGACCGGGATCTTTATGCAAATTGTCATCTTCGAATTGCTCGAGTATCAAGTTCTAAACCAACACACGTGCTTCGTCACAGCGAAGATCGCTTCGAATCCGTGTGCCTCGAAGTCGCGGATAAACGGAGGGGAAGTGGGAAAGATGAAGGAGGAAAATTTTCCATTAGAATTCAGTCCCCAGATCCCGGTTGCCGTCTCGCGGACGTTTTTCTTCGGCCGCGAGACGTTCGTTACACGCGAGTCGATCGTTAACGAATATACAGAGGACGGGACACGGTGCGCGGAGCGGCGCGCCGCGTTTCGGATATCTCTGAAGAAACCACGTAGCTTCTTCGGGTTCCAAAGTGTTTGATCGATGGATCCTCGAGGCCTCGGACCGGAAATTATGCGTCAGCCTATCGTCCGCGCCGGAAGTGACGGCACGGCGCCACACACCGATCACGCCACTATCTGCCGTTTCGCTGATTGCGTTTTCTTTCGTGTATACGTCGGGAAAGCTTCCGACGTGTTTGTTTTTCGCACGGTCCCGGGACAATTTCCTTTCGACAAAACCGTCCTCCACGTGTAAACGAGCACCGGTGGATAGAGGTGCGAAACCTTCGGCGAAACCGCCAATAAAACGGCCAATCCCGTTATCGAGATTAAACAAGAGGCTTCCGGTGGCCGAAAAATCGAAACTACGAGGCTCGTCGCCACGAAAACGCGTCGCGTGCCGTTTGGGACACACGCGAGTTCCGGCCGCATTCATATTCTAATGACGACATTGTGAGCTGGGTCAGATGTTGGCAACCATAAGCCATTGTGCGCGATCTTCCAGGTTATCGTCGTTAGTCGCGCGGGACGTTAAGACGTCAACGAGGGATCCGCCCACGAGAGAGATTCACTTCTCGGGTCTATAGGGAAGCCGAGTCCTCCTCCACGTGGAAACTAGATATCCTAGGGGGGTCTCGATTGAAAATAACGGTTTGTCCTGAGCCCACGACCAATCATAAGACAGCAGCGTGTCGTTTCTTTCTCTTAGATTCATACGAGAGTACTTCCTCGCCTGGGGGTGCAAACGCGAGGAATAGGGGAGGGTGAACCAAACAGGCTGAACGTTTATTTTCCGTTACAATATTCGCTCTGCGACTGTTGCAATTATTAGAAATTTTATAAGAGATTCATTGATTGATTATTTATTAGCTTTCTCAGCTATTTTATACTTCGTCTGGTAGTGCATTATACGTGAATATTCCTTCATAAAATATACTTTTTTAGGCACGTCTCGTTTCACGAAATTCAACTTTAATATTTCCTTCGTCGCCTACTATTCTAAGTTTATTACTAAATTGTACAGACATCATATTACTTAAGATCTTAAAAATCAATGTGCACATAAAAATAAATATGCAAATAATTATACTCATAAATTGCAACGTTGCAGATGTGGAAAATAGAGTGAGAGAAACGATGATAGCAATGGGACAAATATGGGAGAAACCAATGGGATCTAGAATGGAAACAACTGGCCTCAACCCAAACGAAAAATATCTATGATCTTATCCAGAATCAGAATAGGCCACACTAAGGGAACACACTCGTTCCTGATGTCAAAGGACCCAGTACCAATGTGTAAAAATATAATGCATTACGAGAAAGATACAAAATAAGTAGAACACTGAAAGATAATCTTGACAAAGACAAGATACAAAACCTACTGGAATTTATTAAGGGATCGAAAATCCAGGAAGCTATACTATAATGATACATTTGTTCGTCGTTAATAACCATGCAGTTGATGCGACGTTAAACCCTTATAAAAAAACATGGGACAAAAATTATTTAATACCGAGATACATTGTAACAGATATATGCAAAATAGATATTTGGATATGATGAGGGGGCACGAAATTGTGTTACTAAAAAGGATAGATATTTATACTTTATGCAACGCTTAGTACACACGAAGATCAATGAATGTACGGCGTTGTGGAAGAAGTATTTCTCAGCGTTCGCGTCGTGCTCCCCTTCTAGAGTGATCACGCGTCGGAAATTATCATATAAGGGAACGTGTTATTTTCTGTCTGGAGCAATCGGTCGGTCGTCAGCTGCCGCTAATAGAAATCGACCCAACGGATCGAAAGTTCGCGGGTTTAGTCCCATCAACATTTCAATTTCAGCTGGATTGGGTGCTCGAACGAGATAGCTCGTAAATAGTCGGCAGAATATCGTCTGGAGGCACGTTTCCGCGAGCCTCGAACGCAACAGAACGTCGAAACCCTCGTTCGCGAAAGGAGAAGACACGAGGAAAGAAGTTTCCGAAGGGCGAGCGGAATCTCGGCGTAACCGGACAGGAACGAACTTTCGGATTAGGACGAAATAACTGGAATTACAGGCAATCCGCGAGCTTCGAAGGACCGATAAATCAAGGGTGGAAGCACGAGCATCCGGTAGCCGGTTCCATTGGCCTGGCACACGCAACGAGAGCCGCCTCGCAAATCGCTCGGCCCAATAATGCTCGCTCGACGAAACGATGGAACGATCGGATCGGGAAAAGTCGGAGGATGCCTCGTCCCGGAAAATCCACTGGGATTTTCGAGAGCCGAAATTCGTCACGCGATTCGTGCCTCGATCGATCGACTCTCTCTCTCTCTCTTTCTCAACTGTCAGACGAGGCTCTAATCTTCCAACGACGGGCTATTTTCGGCGAAGAGTAAACAGTGCATCGACTTTGCCGGAAAGTTTCGGAACATTTTTCTGGAAAACTCAAACTTCATCATCCCGAACAGTAATCGTAGCCTCGAACAATCAATGTGCTCCGAGGGATCCGAAAGAAAAGACCTGAATGCCCGATGAAATATTCTGCATGACAATAAAGCTGCAGCCTGGTCTGCTACAAAAGATATATTCAGAATTGGCCGGGACCTCTCGCAGCATCCAGACGTTCCTATTTTAAATGATTATACGATATACATTTGCAATTATTAAGAGAGGTATATAGATGACTACTATTTTTAATATGTTTATCAGATTGGAAATCATACAACAACATTTCTTCATTCTTCTAGTGGTTCTACTGTTTTAAAATTACACCTTTAAAATTATACCTATCCATTTTCGTCGTAACCGCGTAAGACCTAATTATTACATAGCCCACATACAAATATTCTGCATGACAATAATGCTGCAGCCTGGTCTGCTACAAAAGATATATTCAGAATTGGCCGGGACCTTTCGCAGCATTCAGACGTTCCTATTTTGAATGATTATACGATACATAATGTGTAACTCTTTAAAAATTAAATAGCGTTCTTTTAAACTAATTTTTACAAACGCTTTTTTCAGTATTGCAAGAGGTATTTCTAAGCTGACGGACTTGGCCATATTTTGTTTGATCTCACAACTTTTTACGGCCATAGAGAACTTGGCTCCTGATTTGGGATCCAATCTACATCCAACGAGGTTGTTGAGAAATGAAACAGTGCTAAATAATAAGGGTAACGAAATTTCCTGCAGGTATCAGAGAACGTCGTTACTCGTGTGCACAGCTAAACTAATCGTCTTAGATTCCAAGTAGGCTAGTTCATCGAAAAGCCCCGGAAGTCCACGTTTCGAGTAAACAATGGCTCTCGGCCAACAATGCCGAAGCATCTCGATCGCCGAGGAATAACCCTAAATTACGATCAGAATCTGAATTCGAAGCTCGGGCGCTATCTGCGATCGCTAGCGGAGGACCACGAGGAGAGGAAAGAAAGAAAAAATCAGCGGAGAATCTGAACCGCCCAGCGGAGGGTAGATATGTTCCGTTGCATCTGTCGTCACGCCCTTTCCCGTGTGCACGCGTGTACAACGATCGACGCGTTAGTGTGCAGCGCGTGTCTCCTCGTACGTGTGAAGTCACATGTCGCTCGCACGGAGACAAGCAAGGGGATGTTTTTCAGTTTGGGGTCGCCGAAGAAGGGCCTAAATGTTTTATTACTTAATCATAACGCTCGGGGGCGGGTTGTCGGGAGCTGAACGAGCATAATGCATTCGGGGGCAGGGGACGCGCAGCGAAATCATACTCGGGACCAATTATTCATACGCGTCGAATAAGCGGAGGAGGATAAGACACGCGGGCCCTCGATAAATCACGCCGATATCTCAGAGCAGGGAGAAAAGATCAGCATTTTACAAATTTTAAACTGCGGTTCACGTGTCGCTGTTTATGAACTGTTCCGAACATTATTTTGTTAATCCGGTTTACGACGGAGAGTAATCTTGATGAAACAGGTTCAGGTATATTGTTTTTTAGGCTTGTATTTTTTAATCTTGGAAAATGGAGTCAGGTCTGTCTAACATTTCTACAGCAATAACTATAAAATTAATTTAGGGTGAGACATGCAAACAATTCGATGAGCAAGGGTTGATCGCCAATATCTGGGACACGTGAATAGTTGAATGCTGGAGAGATTAGATAAGGATTCAGGATGAGGATATTTTAATTGTTTAAGAAGTCTCTCTCTAACATTTCCAGAGCAATAACTCGAAAATTGATTTTAGGTGCGATATGTAAAAAATTCGATGAGCAAGGGCTGATCGTCAATATCTGTGACACGTGAATAGTTGAATGAGGAAGGATTAGATGAGGATTTAGGATGAGGATTTTTTTAATTGTTTAAGAAGTCTCTCTAACATTTCCACAGCAATAACTGGAAAATTGATTTCGGGTGCGATATGCAAACAAATCGATGAGCAAGGGCTGATCGTCAATATCTGTGACACGTGAATAGTTGAATGCGGAGGGATTAGATGACAGGCCGATTTCTGCGGAAGATAAGCGACCCGATCGCGGAGAGGATATTCCTCGCGGCCGAAAAACACGAACAACTCAATTAGCTGGCTAAAGAGGGGTGTTTGCAGGGTATCCGGGCGTCGCGGAATAAAGAGACAGAGGGATGATAAAATGGGAGTGAGATTGAATGCGCATTGACGCGAGAACCACCGTGACAAAAGGCTGAGGCATCCCCGCTTATTGTCGTGTCGGCTCCGCGTGTAATTCCGCGGGCGTGTGTGTGCGTGAACGACACACGTCTGTCTGCGTGTAGGAAAGTACACTATATAACTACATTAGGGTCGCAACCTTTCCCCGTAGCACGCGCCAGCTGGCTCATTGTTAAATTACGGCCCCACCGATATCTGTTTGTCAGCGGCGTAGAATCTCGGCCGTGGAAATTTATTAACGCTGTTTACCTTTTCGCGGTTCTCGTGACTTACTAATTTAAGGATCCACTCGATAACGTTTACTCGTTTGTGCAAGAAATTGTCTAACAAACAAGTTGCCGCACGTTTCTCCGAATTTCTTCAGTTCGAAGAATTGAATTCGATGGCGTGTGAAACATTTTGCGAGAAAACTGTCGACAGAGAAAGGGAATGTTTAGAAGGGTTTTCAGGCCACGCCAATGGCAGGATCATCCTCTAATGTATTTACACGGGGTGTAGACAGCGCAGGGACGGTGTGCCGATGGGGTGAGATTTGTCACCCCGGGCACACGGGACGATACGTGTCGTACACGGACCACGTTTGTATCACCATTGTCATCCGAGCTGAAAGATTAAGCTAATTTCACACATGTCCGCCCGATCTGTGTCATTCACCTACGTTCACCGCTCTGACAGTTGACAGTGTCGCGTGACATAATATGAAACTTTTCCCTGACTGACGAATGACTGGCCCGCTCCGTTGCAAGACAATCGAACGACGACCATTATTCTTCGCGCGAATTAATATTACATTTGCAGCGCCCCTCGGACGTCACGCCTCCGGTTGTTCGGAAGAATTCGAATGTTTCAAGACTGTATAATATAGTGTATGCAGAACATATTGTACACGATGAACATGTACTATTTTAGGGTAATTATTTACTTTATATTGACAACATATTTCAAGGTCATCAAAATCGGTGAGGAAGCCCCTAAAGTAAATAATTACCAATTTTAGACTAAATAATACGATGCTTTTTTAATTTGTATCGGATCTATTCATTGTTATCATGAATGCATGAAATCCGCTGTGTAGCGACTAACTTAGTGATTGCAGTTGATATGAACATACGAAGAAGAAAAATGAGACAGGAAAATGTTAGACTCGTTATGAAGTAAAATAGTAACTCTATATCAATCTCAAAGAAATGATCGAATGCTCCCAGATAACCCCAAGACTCGAAGAATCAGGAGTCCCGTGAGAATCTCCGGAAGCCGCTAACGATGCCCTCAGCGAAAGATAAAATCAAGCAGGATCGGGACAGTTGTCCGTGGAAGATGGCAACATCTGCTCGAGTGTCCCGCTCGATTAGTTTGCTGCTGTCCAGCGAAAGCAGAGGTCCGAAACGCGTGGTTGTTGGGCCGTGTCGGAGGATCCCGCCCACATCCTTCGGGGTTTACGATTACATAAGGTCCTACACATGTACGAGGATGTTCACACGTGTCCTCGGCACTCGAACCGCGCGCATATTTTTCTCTCGGCCCCTCGGCTCATCCCGCGCCGGGACCTTTTTACAACCTGACGCGAACGGACACCTGAAACGAACAAGCATTTCGGACCTCGGGACGGACCGCCTTCGCTTCGCCGCCGTTCAGCCGCATGAAACACGCTTATTATACCGCCGAGCGAGATTACCGTTTCTGACACGTTGCCGAAAAGAGATCCGATAATGCTATCCACGCGCACGCGCGACTATGAAATAAAGACTTTACGAGGGTCTCGATTATTGCGGCAACGAGTCGCCAGGAAACGCGGCGTGTAATGAGTTAATCTTTACCCGCGATTGCCGCTTCCTCGAACACGTTTCTGAATCCCGGCGACTGTAAATTTTGCGAGCTACACTCCCTGTCACCGGAATACGTTCCGCGAGACACGAACCAGTCTTCTTCTAATTTATGGATTGCTCTTCGGCATCCTCTTCAGCAATTCTGTTCAGCTATCGCCTTCAGCCTCTTTTCAATCATTTTGAGAAGTCGAAAATAATGCGAAACTGTTTTTAAATTCTTTAAATGTCATTACTGTGTGTTGCATCTGATCTATTAATTTCTATTATAAACACATAAAATCTGCAATGCATTTATAAAATCGAAGATCATCCTGAAGAAAAAGATTCTTTAAATGTCATTACCGTTTTGCATTTGATCTATTAATTTCTATTATAAACGCATAAAATCCGCAGTGCATTTATAAAACCGAAGATCATCCTGAAGAAAAAGATTCTTTAAATGTCATTACCGTTTTGCATTTGATCTATTAATTTCTATTATAAACGCATAAAATCCGCAGTGCATTTATAAAACCGAAGATTATCCTGAAGAAAAAGATTTTTTAAATGTTATTACTGTTTTGCATTTGATATATTCATTCATAAAATCCGCAATGCATTTATAGAACCGAAGATCATCCTGAAGAAAAAGATTCTTTAAATGTCATTACTGTTCTGCATTTGATCTATTCATTCATAAAATCGATTCATAAAATCTGCAATGCATTTATAAAATCGAAGATCATCCTGAAGAAAAAGATTCTTTAAATGTCATTACTGTTCTTCATTTGATCTATTCATTTCTATTATAAAAACGCATAGAATCCACAGTCTATTTAGAACATATATCATCCGGAAGATTTCCCAGAAACTTGAGATCGCATGGGTGAAGATCAGCGTAGGTGGATTCCAGAGCGAGTGTCATTTGACACAGTGCTAAACCCGATTCGTGCCACAAGCTGATCCTCGCTCTTCTTCTTTGCTTCTTCTTTTTCGCCCTTTCTCTCTCTCTCTCTCTCTTTCTCCTTCTCCCCCGATTCTCTTTCTCCAGCGAGCTGCGAGTTTTTGTCTCGCAGTCCTCGTTCCCAAGCGGAGAACAAACGAGACGACGGCCACACGCGCGCACACGGTCGTATCCGTGAACTCACAGGACCACCGACGCACGGTCGAAACACACGAGCATGCGCCTGTGTGCACGTACACTCTATAATACGTATAGAGACGTCAGTGTACGTGTACACGAAGTAGCTATGTGTGTGTACGTCCAAGGGTCTCACGCGAAAATCCTTGCACACAGACGGTAACGCGCACACAGAACGGAAGCGAGTTTGTGCGAAAATGTAGGGAACCCGGGCATACGTGGTTTGCGTGGACGTACGTGTGAACACTGCGAGAAACTGGTGATCACGATTCCCAGAGCGGGATTCAATTGAAAGAGTGGTCCGCGAATCTCTCGTGAAGATAAGGAGGCCGGCCATTCAGGGAAGAATAGCAGCCTGGTGTGTGCGGACGGTTAGAAAGACATTCGGGAACGAAAGACATCTCGGAGTCCGTCCAGAAGATAATGAACTCCCCTCACCCCTCTTTTGTACAAGTTACTCGATAAGCGAGAACCGTTTTCGGACCTCTTCTTTTTCTTAGCTTTGCCGATTACACCGTGTGAACGATGATCGAGTCAACGAGAGGAATTTGGTATCGACGAATTAGTGAAATTATCTATGGACATCAATAGTAAACCTATCCAGATTTTTTATTTCACGATTATTCCAGAAATTCTTGTGCATACATTTAATCTTGTTATTTTTACATCGTATCGACGAATTAGTGAAATTATCTATGGACATTAGTACTAAACCTATCCAGATTTTTTATTTCACGATTATTTTAGAAATTCTTGTATAAACATTTAATCTTGTTATTTTTATATCGTATCAACGAATTAGTGAAATTATCTATGGACATTCATACTAAACCTATCCAGATTTTTTATTTCACGATTATTCTAGAAATTCTTGTATAAACATTTAATCTTGTTATTTTTATATCATATCGACAAATTATTGAAATTATCTATGGACATTAATACTAAACTTATCCAGATTTTTTATTTCACGATTATTCTAGAAATTCTTGTATAAATATTTAATCTTGTTATTTTTATAAGGCAACATGTTTCGAAATTATGAAGATTTCTCCAGCGAAAATGATCGCAGTGAATGTTCAGCTATTGGAGTGCACGTGGGTACACAATGAATATAAATTTTCTGTTTTTTTTTCTAGTAAATTGTAAAGATGAAAAACATTCTAATCCAGGAAGAATGAGAATTGTTTCACAGATTTGCAAGAATGACTGTGGAAGAAGAAACTAGTCGGCATTCCATATTTGGTCAGTTTCCGCTCGTAAATCGGGTTTCCACCTTACCGGAGGAGCATTACCCTCGCGCACGTACTAAATAGACGCAACAGACGTACGTGCCACGAAACGGCAACACGTTTGTTCTTTCCTGTGTCACTGTACACTGGTTTAAATATTGTGACGGGGGTGGCCCGTGATCTCGGAGGCGAACAGGCGTTCTCGATTATGTCTTTCCCGTGAGATCGTCCCGTTCAATGAGCCGAGCACTCGAGATAGCGAGAAAGGAATCCACTGGTGTCGCGGGAAAAGTGGCCCTGAGAAACCGGAGAACCTGTGGTCGTAAAAAAAAATCAGGGCTCTCGAGAATCGTGGAAAATGTAATTACGTTAAGAGTTAAACGGACGAGTGTACAATTTACTGTCGATTTTATTACCAATCGCGAGGCGAGTATGACGCGTGACATCTTCGTACCTCATCCGAGAGATCGTAAAACGTGCACTCGCGGTCCCGATGCACAAACAGTCGATACGAGGTCGATCGTAAAAATCTCAGGCAGTCGATAAATCTCGCGTATCTGTCCAAACACGGTCGGAGCAGCGTCGCGTTGCATTCATTGGGTGAGAGCAAAAGTTTCCGCCCCCCAAAAATCACTTTCTCCGTAATATTAGAAAAGAGTAAAGAAAGTTCCATTTTAAATAATCAAGGTGACCTCGGTTTCTATCAAAACAATGTAAATACAACAAAAATGAATATGTCAATTTGTTGCGTATAAAAAACAGTAGTACTTTGGTAGTACTTATATGGATGCATCGCGTTGCATCCATTGGGCGAGTGTAAAAGTTTCTGCCCCCCAAAAATTCACTTTCTCCGTAATACTAGAAAAGAGTAAAGACAGTTCCATTTTAAATAATCAAGGTGACCTTGGTTTGTATCAAAACAATGTAAATACAACAAAAATAAATATGTCAATTTTTTGCGTATAAAAAACAGTACTACTTTTTCCTCTATCATTTTTTTCTAATATTTACTATTCACAAAAAAAGGCTGGCTAGCAATAGCCTGAACACCCTGTACATGTATATTAATCTCGCTGGTTGTTATCTTGATCGATAAGTTATATTTATAAAACGACTGTGTTTGCTCCTGGTTAAAAATCGGTCATTTCTTTTTCCACATCGAAAATCTCCTCTCGATAACATAAATCGACTCGGATCAACTGGTGTCTAACGCTGGTAACTCTCTTCGGTAATCTAACCCGAAAAAAGGAACCTTCGTGCGAAATTGCAGGAAGATAGTTCCGAAATCGGAACTTCCTTGCTCACGCGATAGAAACGTCATGGAAACGGCTTGGAACCGATGTCTTTCTCTCTCGTCGATTCCGTAATTGCGAATAGGATAAGCGTTTCTCTTTAACCGGCCTGGCGGCGGTAATTTAATCGCCTGCCTCACAGTCGTTACCGAGATCGCGACCGGTTTATGCAAAATTATGCGTCGGTCCTGCTCCAATGAAAATTCGCATACCTACGCACACGTCATGCCGTTCGGTAGGCCGATGCGGCGCAACGTGGTGCAACGGCAACAACGTGGCACCGCGCTAATGCGATAGACGTGTGCCAGGGGTGGGTTTCTAGGGAGGCGTGGGAGGGTGGTGTGCGCGCGTGTGTGTGTAAGAGGTTTTCCTCCTTCGACGTTGTCGCAACGTCGTCGATTAGAAGTGGCAGCGCGAGGGAGACGAAGACGCGAAGCACGGAAGGGAAGCTAAAGAGAGGGTGGAAAAGAGAGAGTGAAAGACAGAGCGAGAGAGGAGGAGGAGTGCAGGGAAAGCTTGGACAGAGAGAAAGAGAGAGGGAAAAAAAGAAGGAAATCTGTAGAGCTAATTCGCGTGCGAGATAACGCGGTGGCCGAGTAAGGTTGTGTGTGCTATCGTTGAAATGGTCTCCGTCGAGTCACGGAGGGGGTTGGTCAGGGCAGGGAAAGGCCACTGTCGACTTATGCCAGGGGGTGGTAAGATGATCTTATCGCGTCTCCCTCCCCCTCTGTCCTTCCTCCTTCATTTTTTCCTCCGCTAGCTTTCGCTCCCCCGCCACGTCCCCCGGCCTGCTTCGTTCTTTCTGCGTTTTCTCTCTTTCTGTTTCACTGGCAACGACGACGCCGCGCCGCGGCGACTACTTTTATCCCCTCCTACCCCTGATGACAATATCGCGTGGCCAGCGAGATAACCACTCGTGTCATTCCTACATCGACTACCTACTTCTCAGTCCGACTAACACCGAGCGGGTTCTCCTAGTGCGATCGGTGTACTCCTCGGTAGGGACACTTTCTCGGTAGGCGCACGAGAGCCCCCGGGACGTACGTACATGGCCCGAGAGCCGATTGTCATCAGGAAAAATCCAGCGCGGCCAGCCAGGCGGCTTGGACACCGAGGAAATGAGAATGGAAGTTATTATGTTACAGGAACAGGGGGGAGGCGCCTCGACGTTATCGGGGATTCGATTCCCTTTAATACTGGATTCATTAGACTTTTATCAGATGACGCGACCGAAGCCCCCCGACCCCTCTCTCTCTCTCACCCTCTCGCTTTCTTTCACTCTTCGCTGTTCAAACTATCTGCCAACCCACGAAGTACGTTACATCTAAATTATCCTACGGCCGCGTATAATGCGCACAATGTGCCAGAGCTGTAAAAAGCTGAACGAAACTTACGTTTCTGTTACTTTCACATTATTAATTACAAACAGAATCAACTCAGGTTTTTTGATGCCGTGACATTCGGTTTTAATATTACTCGTTTAATATTACTACATGCATTTCCTCTTTTAATAATTTTAAATCAAGTTCTTCTGCTTTTATAATTTTGCATTCGACTGATCCATAGTTCCGAGCATCCGCTGTTAAACCTTTAGTATTTAACAATTATTGAAATCATGAAAATTCATTTATGTAAAGTAACGGAATAAATTTCCTCGTCCACGAACAATCTCGAGTGTTGGCGTTTTTATATGGCAACGTTCATCAGCCATTTTTACTGCTTGGTAGGCTTAACAATGCGTAACCAGATATTTTTTCACAGAGTTTGAAGAAAGTCGAAAAGTTGAGTTCTATCTTTACGTTTCACCGGTGGTTGTCGCGTCTCTTCAAACCTCGACAAACACGGACCCGGCCGAAGGGGGTGTGCTCTCTCCTCTTCGTGCAGGGTCGATGCTTACGTGACCAGCACGCAAAATTTACATGAGAACGTACATTATCGGGCGGTAGGTTTTTTCAGCGAGTCACAGGAGGCGTCAGATCGATTATAATCCCGGAATTCTGGCCCAGTTCAATGGAAGGCGAGTTCGCGAACTGACCAGCGAAAAGTGATGGTAACGTTGACGGGAGTAAAGTGCCGTTGGGCGCTCGTTGTTCCTCCGGTAGTGTTGGTGGACGGCGTTTCACAGTGGTGGCGGTGGTCGCTGATGGTGGAGGCGGCGGTGGTGGAATGACGTTGCGGGAAATGAGTCTCGTAAAACAATGCTAGACACGCGAACACCTCGGGAAAGTGGCCCCGAGTCCACCTTCCAGCGATCGCGGACTCGCTTCTGAATGCACGTTTCACATCATCTCCACCTGCTGTCCTCGACATTAATTAATGTCTTATCGATGTATCTCCTAGCGTCGAGTTGGACACGTCGCGTGTCTCGCGCAGCTATCGCATACATTTCGAGGATTAAATATCATCCGCGGATAGAGCCTCTTTTCTTTTCTCGTTCCTTCTTCGATCCGCGATACACAAGAACACTCTGCAAAAACGAACACCGTGGCCTTAATGTGGGAAGGTTCATGCGTGAACACGCGTGTTGCTCATCCGACACGGTGTTCTCAGTCTATATTGTACTTCTCCGCCAAAGACCCGACTCTCCCCTGGCCACGACGAGCCCACCTTACCGAGAACCCACGAGATAAAAGGGAACTTTTGACTGCAAATACGGAGAACCTCCTCGAACCATCGCGAAGTCGCTTTTCGTCTGATGCGTTGTTCCAACTCTGAATCAATAGGTTCTTTCTTCGATAAAGAAAATTTCCTTCTTTCACCGATCTTCCAGCGTCACACACTCCCCACAAATTTTAATTTTTATATTTATATATACAGTATTTTATCCATATAAGTCCCCAGCACGAGCTCGAGAGGCCTCGGTTGCCGAGAAATGTAAACATGGCTAATCTAAATTTCCAACTTCTTTATTTTTCATTATTTTTTCACGGGACTTCGATGGCCATATGCGTGGCAGTTTTCTAATTAAAATCATACCAAATATGATATAATTCCGATGATATTTATTTGTGTAATAGACAATTACAGTTTCGGTCGCGAGGAAAGATAGCGTATGGGAAAGAAAGGCTCGCCGGCGACTTTCCTTCCTCGCACCCGAAACTTTAATTGTCTATTACACAAGTAAATATCATCGGAATTATATCATATTTGGTATGATTTTAATTAGAAAAATACCACGAATATGGTTATCACAGTCCCATCAAAAAATAATGGAAAATACAGAAGTTGAAAATTCTGATTAGGCGGGCTCACCGATATATCCGAGCCGCATGGCGTCAAATTTCTCGGCAACTCAAAGGGGTGCACCCAGCAGTAGTGGGGATAGATCTGGGACATTTACAGGTCAGACGTTTTGGGACATTAATGGATAAAATACTGTACTAGCCCACGCCGGAAGGCGAAATAACTGTACTGCCGTCGGGACGATATTTAACCCGGGGACAATAGCTTGTAAAATAAACGCCTCTCATCCGCATTATACCAACAACGAAATGCTATTAAAAAGACGTCAATAACTCCAGGAACGCGGTAAACCAGAAAAATTCCATAAACACAGAGAATCCGATAGAACGAATACATTAGCGCCGCGGCAAGCAAAGTGTTAAATGAATGAATGGCTGCAAGCTAAGTGCAATCCTACTGCAAGACGGACGCGCAGCTAAACGCGCATCATTATGCATCAGTCTTATCGCTATAGCGGTGCAACGGTTTACTGCCTCGTTGCGAGGGAAACTTTCTAGGAAATCTTGCAGCTCGTTAAACGACACACGTACTTTCGGCAAAACAGTGGTAACGCGCTAGACTGCGTATTGCCAATCGGATTCGACGCGGACGTAACGCGACTCTGAGTTCGAGGAACCTTTTTCCGCGTAATAAACGGTTTTCCATTCGCGGGAGTTTCGGCTGCAATGGTTTTCGCTCTGTGCATCGCTTTCGCGAGAACGACCAGGGAACGCTGTACTAGATCGAATCGAATCCCCCGGATTTTTCGTTCCGCGTATCGATGAGAACAAGACCGGTGTGTATTCGACACGACTCCTTTTCAGCTTCGAACGCATACACAGACGCGACGCGACACGTCGCGACGAGGAGGCGGGTCGCGCGCTTGGATCCAGGCAAATCGGCCGACTCGCCGGTGCGACGTGTCAGCCGCATTCAGGCGCATTCTCGGATACCTGTCTCGTGTCTGACTCGACGCAGAAGCACAACCAGCCGATTGGCAATCGCGAGAGGCTCTATCACACTCTTCTGATTCGTCGTCTCGCGAATCGCGAGCTACCGACCAATCGGAGTCGACGATGCACATCCTATGATCGCGAATCAACGCCATTCTCCCAGCGAGACACCCATCGAAAGGTGGGATCCTTATAGTCATGGGCATCGTCGACTAAATTCAACTATCGATTAATTACTATTTACTTGCTACGTACTATCGAATATTTCATCGATAGTTTTTAGTCGACTGAAATTTTGTTTTAGTGGTTACATCATAGTCTATAATCTCACAAATTATTATTTATTCTTTAATAATAATGCAATGTAAAGGCAAAGTACTAGTGAACTTTTTTTTAGAAAAATATCTGCTATTGACAGATGTAATTATAGAATACTACTTTTTCTTCAGGTTGTGATTAAAATTTTAGTCACATAAATGCAATATGTAAGTATTGTTATTTAATAATTGTACAATATTTCTAGTATAATAATTGTTAGTTAAGCTACTACACTTGCTTGTTGAACGAATTATTCGATATAGCTAATGAGTGAATGTATTTGATAGTTAATCTTATAAAATCTATTCAAAACTCCCGCCCGTTAAAATTCAACCAATTTAGTCGATACTTTAAAAAATCAGCCGACTGAACATAGTAGTAAGCTACTATCGATTTAGTCGATAGTTTTAATCGATGGTGCCCATCACTACATTAATAGAAAAGCGTATAAAACCAAATAAGAACATAGTAAGTTCGACGAGGGTTAATAAAATAGTTTTGAGACAATAAATGCAATAAATAAAAACTTTGTACTGCCTTTTTCTTTCTTTCGTATAATAGTAAATACTTACAAACCCGGCATAGGTGTAGGACGTATATAGTACGCTGAGTTCCAAGATAACAGAGTATCTGGTAGTTGAAAATGATAGATAACGATATAAAAGCGAGGTATGCAAGGTACAGAAAATTGGGACAGGCCGATAGCTGACACGATGAATGTCTAATCGAATGATTAATTGTGCGATTGGATATCGCATATGAAACTATTGCGAATCGACGGAGCTCTCCGAGCAAGACACCGGTGTTTACCGAGAGAACAATCGTTGCATTGGAAAGGAATCGCGATAGTTAGCACGATGAATGCCCAATTGAA
The DNA here is from genome assembly GCA_028455615.1 of Lasioglossum zephyrum. Classification (NCBI taxonomy): domain Eukaryota; kingdom Metazoa; phylum Arthropoda; class Insecta; order Hymenoptera; family Halictidae; genus Lasioglossum; species Lasioglossum zephyrum. The sequence continues at coordinate 7,419,569 of CM052330.1, read as the reverse complement.
TGATTAATCGCACGATTGACCAGCGTGGCCAACAACGGCTGGCTTATCAGCCGCGCGTGCTTGCGGATGGCAACACGCTGCACCCTGAAGCCTAAGTTACACTTGACCATAGACGATTTTCGCTAATCGTGCGGAATCCTGCTTTGTCGAGGAGCACGTGCCTTTTCTGTTTCTCATCTGCACCTGTTTGAGAATAGTATGAAGAATAGCGTTTCAATAGTCTTTCCTAAAGTAGTCATAAGACTATTGCTCGGGACAGCTTGGAATTAGGGTTGCTATCAGGGATTTTCGTATAATTTTGTTCAAAATTGAGTTTTTAGTTAGCTATGGTAAAAAAAGTGTCACTCTTTGTTTCCTTAAATTATGAAACTAGAACTAACGCACCGATGGAAATGAGTCTTCAGGAGCTCATAGTGAAACCAAGAGTATCTACTAAAAACGTTGTCATTTAAAGACAATGTTCTTTTTTATCTTTTTTTTAAGAAATCCTCAACGATTTTCGATTTTGAACATTTCGTCGATTGCCGAAGCAAACAACGAAGAAAAAAATTGCGTTTTTCACGTTTTACACGTTCGCGGGGAAATTGCACGAGGATTAATTTCACGGTGAAGTTTCGATTGTTCACCGTTACAGCGACTGGATGCCGAGGGATCTAGCGAGGTCTCGATGCGTTCGTTGGTCCGCCGCGGCTGATTGGCCGCGTTTGTTTCACGGGGCCGGCCTGATTGCATTCCACCGGAAACGGCAAACAAATGACAAACACACCGGAGACCGGGATCGTTAATTGGCGGAGGCGAGAGCGCGAGAAGAAAAGAGTCAAGGGAAGACTTGCGGAATTATTGCTGCATCGAAAACTAGGGGGAAAAGGAGTGGAGGCTGGAAGAAAAGGGTGAAGAGGAAAACCCGAAGAAGGAGTCGGAGACGATTGTTCGTACTTTCTGTTATCGGATTTGCATGGCCGCGTGCAGTTATTCGAGGGGGCATTGTTGGCATTTTAATTCACACGGCTCGAATCGATCACGTCCGGTCGTCCAATAACCGCTCGTCGTACTTCCACCGAGCATGGCGTCACTCTAACGCCAAGACTTCCCTATTCTCTCATCTTCCTTTTCGGAAAAAATCCTGGACGGACTTCCGTCGCTAATTAGCTAGAAAAAATTCCGAGAAAACGATCGCGTGACGGTAGAACGAACGATACATTTTCTGTTAGATCTTCGGATATAATACAATAACATTTTGAATCGTTAACGTGCTGATCCTCGATTCACTTGTTAATTATGCAAGATAATTTCTGTTGAAGAAAATCAGTTTCTTTCACGCGCGGCATGTCCTTCGTGTATGTTGTAAATATATTCAACGGTGTCTTTAATTGCATTGCTATTTTTACATTGATGCTGCATGCGACGTTGCGAATAAATTCGTCCTTCATGACTTGTTTTAAATAACATTCTCCCAATGCACATTTTAGTCTGTGCAAACTTTTTGATGTTACGGGAAATTATTGAAATATTTTAGGAAGAGAACTAGGGAGACAGAGGTATCTTATTATATCGAGAATGAAGACGCTTTTAATTGGGACTGTCCGGGGGTGGAAACCCCGGTACACGACGACGAAGACGAAGAAGAGGTGGGATCGGAGGTAGCAGGAGTCTCCCGCAAGACGAGAATGGACTGACCTACCTTAGGATCATCCGATCTATTCAGGCTCCTTATTCAATCGTACCCTCTCTCAGGATGCGAGACAAAAGCGCCGATGAAACAGAACCTCTGGCTCTCGCTCCACGGCACTCTGTGCGTATGTTTCTTTGGCTTTGTCTCCTCTCGGATACGACTTCCGGTGCCGCGGCTAGACGCAGAGCCCTCAATGGGATGATGCGCCTTTGAAACTCGTTGTAGGTGGATTCCGCGATTATTCCTGCGGTTTGTCCCGGCAATCGTCCTTCTACCCCTCCGATCTGCTTCCTATCAGTTTCGACTAAATTTCCTGTCCGTGTGTTCCCCGGAATTGCATACCACAATGGCCGACCCGCGTCGAGAAACACCGGCTCGATATTGTCTGACGGATCGGGGGAAATTGATAGCGAACGCGCCCCCGCGAGGGTCCGCCGTTCAATGCCTAACGGAAAAACTTTTTTCTGTTTTCACCATCCTCCCGACCGATTTCATTTCCAACGGAATCTCGTCGTTCGCGATTCTCACGAGCCGCTGGAACTTGCAAGATCCACCATCGTTATCTAGTGGCCCCCCAAAGAATAAATAATTTTTTAAAGAATCCATTATTATTATTATTTCGAAATCCCGTCTGGTGGACACTCAATTTTTATTGCGGAATCGGCCTCATCATTGTCGATTCTCACGAACCGTTAAAAATTCTATAATTAATTAATTAGATATCGATCGTAATTTATCTTCAGGATATTACAAATTTTTATTCGCGGCGCAAAGGTTCGATCATTTACAACAACAATTAGCTATTTTTGTGAATACTAAACGCTGGATTCGGATTTGAATCTTCAGGTTCAAGAACCACGTTAGCTATTAAAATGTTTTAATACGAGGAAAAGAATGGAGGGGTCCTTGAAAGTTCTGTTCGGCAAGATCCACCATCAAAAGTGTGTCAGTAGTAAATTTTTATTTCGGTATCGCAGTCTCGTCATTTCCAATTCTCACGTTCCGCCGAAGCTCGAGTTAAGTGCGATACCGAAAGACTATCGTGTACACTGAATTTTTATTTCGGAGTCGGCCTCCTCGTTGGCGATTCTCACGAACCGCATGTAAGTTGCGTTTGGCGCGATCCGCCATGCCAAAAGCGCGTCGTGAGCACTCAATTGTCCTCGTACAGCAGCCCCCGAGTCCTCTCTCTCTTTTTCCCGGCCGAGACGAGTCCGTTCTCGACGGGGATGGAGGGTGAGCTCTTGGATGGATGGTCGTCCATTGTTTCGTCGACTCGTGAGTCAAGCGTTAACGGATTTTGTCTTACAGATTACTAGATCCCTTCAAAGTACCCGTCGTCGTCCTCGTTGTCGGACCGTGGGAAGCAAGCTTTATTAGAAATCGCGATACAAATCGTACTACCCGATTCACGAGCTCGATCAACGAGGCCGCTGCTCTACAAATGTTCCCAACCATCTTTGTTGCGATCTCCTGGCTGTATTCGTGCGATCAATGTGTTGGGACACTCAATTTAGCAATTTTCTGGCTTAAATCTTCACGAGAAAATTATGCGCAACGGACAGTCTACGTTTTATGGAAAAGAATGTATTATAAATTATCAATTCATTCCAATTCCACAAAGCAGTATGGTTGACCTAATATCAACTACCGGATTACTTTTTGTTAATGTCTTAATGCTAGCAACAACGGTGTCTAGAAGCTTAAACGATGACTATCCTTCGACTAACGCCACGTTGTCGAACTAAGAACATTTTAAAGAAACGCTGATCTGTCCACTTTTTCGCTGCAAGCAATTCCCCAGAAGTGCCACTTGCTTTCGCGTGTTTATTACATGAAAAATCCCGAAACGGAAGCCTGAGGACAGCTTGGTAATGAAGGGTTAATTTTGTATATACAACGGGTACAATAATTCCGGAGGCTGGCTCTCGAGAATGTAGGGCAAGTAGAAGACAGATGCCAGTTTGGTCCCTTTAAAGTGCGGTATCAATGTCGACGGGCATTGTTCTCCGGAGAGACATCGGTCGATCGCGCAACGGTCCTCTCTCTCCACCGATTTGCCTATCGTCCCATCCGTGAATCGTCGTGCGCGGAGCGTCATTCACCGATATAACAATAAATTAACGTTGGCTGGTTGCGTCGGTCCGAATCTTTTGTCCGCGAAGCGATTCTGCATTGTTAACCGGCAAACAATGAGAGATCGATCCGCGTTCTTGTCGGCTGCGGTGTTCTCCGGTCCGCGCGGAAGTATTGAAAATGTTGCCCTTTCACGATCGAAATTCGTGCGAACGCACTTTTTTAATCACGCATCGGCGGAACCGATCCTCAGAATTACGCTCGGTCCAATTTAATCGAGTAACCCCCCACTCTTCCACCTCATCATTCATTCGGCGAAGCTACTCTATAGTTCTTCTACTTACAGAGTACAATTGATTGTTGCACGTAAACGAAACTGGAGCTATCTGGTAAGGAGCCATCAATCGCATAAGATTTTCCAACTATACATATTTAACTCGTTATAAAACAATATTCATTTTTTACAATTACTGAATTATGTGACATTTCAGAAATATGTGTTTCCTTAAATAATGCTGAATTAATTTTATACACTTTGTGATTCAAAGTCATAACGTGCGGGATAATGTTCGTAGAATCCATGATTTTATCCTGCTAAATTGATTGAAGATATCGAAGAAGGAAATACGTTTCAATCAATAAAATATTTGAACAACGATGGTAAGAAGCGAGACAATGATGGTACTACTGTACCTGGGTAAACAAGAGAATGAATACAATGTAAAGAAAGCGGACCACGAAGATGTGCTGCGAGCGAGAATGTAACTGTTGTTAAATCTCCTCAAATTTTATATAAAGATTTAATAATATTATTAGAGTTATCGCATTATCGAATAAATAATTATTTTTTAATTTCCAGTTGCGGAACGTGTGCGGACATGGTGACTGCGAGAATGGGCGGGACTTTCGAAAGCAGATAACCGAGAAGTGGTGGCGGGAGGACGAGCACGGTGACTAGACAATACAGGAAAGAAGAAATGATATCGACGCAGCGAGTGCGCCAGCGCGAGAACCGCCTACCACTCTTTCCGTGTCACCACGAAGAGACATGGACGATGTCCCCGAGGGATGACACGCGATTACGTTATCGGCGACAGGCCTTAACGACGACCAACCAGATTCTCCCTTGCCTTCCATGCTGGAAACTTGCAAAGAACTCGCTCAACTTTTGTTACCTCTCTTGGGCACTCACGGCGGAGCCCATTGGACGATCGCGAATTACGATGAACGAAAGTTGGGACGCGTGTGTACGTACGTTCGGCATTAGCCGGTCACGCAAACTGTTTAAGAAAAATAAAGACTGTCGAACACCGCCGACGGTATCGCCAACAAGGATCGCGAACGACGAAGACACAAGTACGTTTTAAAAGGCAATCTCGGAAACGAGTTTTATACAGCCCTTATTTCGCGTTTTTTTACAGCCCTCGAGTTAGTTTCGCGGGAGAGCCTCGAACGTCTTTCGTTTTATTAGAGCAATTACGAGACGCGCAGCGAATCGGCGTCTGTTTCGAATCGTCTACACAGTCTTCGGAAGGTAATACCTCCGGGTGTTAATCTGTTCGAACAATCGAGGGTAATGGAAAAGTGTTTGAAAATTATAGACGCGCGGTTCACAATTTCTCCGTTGTTCATTCTAATTATCGCGTACGCGGTGTGACGTGAATTCATTACGCTCGGCGCGTACGGAGTACGTCGGAGCTTTGAAATTTTAATTACAGTGGCACGCGGAGTTTTGCGAAGAACTCGAGCATCGGAAAAGGAAGATGCGTAGCGGCTGGTACTCACCCTGTGCCAATCTTCTAGCCACCGGCTTGGATCTCATCGCTGGACGACGGGTGGCAAATTCGAAAACAAAACACTAATCGCAAGAACGCAGCTGTCAGTCCTCCGAGCCATGCGAGTTTATGCACGATCGTTTTATCCTCTGGATGATTTCACTGTGCCACCCCCTACCCTCGTTGGTCGGAACTGATCGGAAGGCTCGCGCGACTAGGCTCTTTCGGGCCAGTCTTTTCTGTTCACTCGGATCAATGGAAAGACGAGAGGAAGCTGCCCTCGAGCGACACTGAGGAGGGCACGCGGAAAGAGTCCATATTCCGACACGCGCGGGTTCTCCTCCGGCACACCGGGTGTACCCTGGTTCCTCCGTAATCCGACGGCACCGTCGGCCCGTCCAACTGGGTTCCTGACGTGCGGGATCTGTCCTCCGACAGTGGAGGCTTCTCCTGTCCTCCGCGTCTCCTCCTTCTCCGCCACCTTGTCCTCCACCCTCGCAGCTCTCTCCCTCTCCTCCTTTTCCACTCCCTCCAACCTCTCTCTTTTCCTCTCTCTCTCCTTCACCCTTTCTCACCCTCTCCACGCTCCAGCCAACCTCTCTCTCTCTCTCTCTCTCCGTCCCTCCGTTTGCTCCGCCGCCAACTCTGCCGGTTACACCACCGCTTCTTCCACCCCCTTCTTTCTCCTCTTTCTCCTCTTCGCTGTTGCTTCGTGTTACTCTACTACTACGACTACTTCGCCTCCACCTCCGCCATCTCCACCTTCTCTGCCTCTTGGCCTTCCCCACCTGCGGAGTCGACCTGGTGGCTTCCCCACCACCTAGGCGATCCGACTCCGCTGTCCACCAATGATCAGCCGCTGTCTCTACGCCGCGTTCCTCTCTTCCTACGAGAGCGCAACCTCTCGTTTCTTTGCTCCCGGGCTCCTCTCCTATCCAAGCCTCCGTCACCTACCAGGGCTACACTCGCGAGTCCTCTACTCACCCTACCATCCCCTCTGAGACGAGACTTCTATCTTTACGGAGCTACCGTCGATGGATATCCTCCACGATCGAAAGGACAGGATACGGGGATGATTATCGATGTGCTTCTTTAGACCTCTAACTTCTCGATTGTTTGATGGTGTTCAGATTACAAGAGCTTCAATCGTCAAATATGCTCGATGATTGAAAGAGTATACGATTAGAAGATGATTATCGATGTGGCTCAACGTTACCGGAGCCAAGACCTTGCAAATTATACGATGATATTCAGACTACATTGAGTGCAACCCTCCCTTTCAATGAATTTTTTGGAGGTATGTTGAGTTCCCATCGATACACACGTTCGATGACCGAAGGAGTACACTCCCAAACCTTTCAAATTTTTTTTTTAATTCTGGAAAGGTTGACAATTTTCTGTACGATGATAAACCCTCGATTCTTTATCGAGTAATGGACACGTTCGATGACCGAAGGAGTACACTATCAAACCTTTCAAAATTTTTTTTTTAATTCTGGAAAGGTTGACAATTTTCTGTACGATGATAAACCCTTGATTCTTTATCGACTAAAGGACACCTTCAATGACGGAATGATCGAACGATTAGATGACGAATATCAATGTAGTTTTATAGCTACTAGGCGCCAGACATCCCAAACAATATTTCCATCTGCAAAGTTTATATTCCACTCACGAATTGTATGTGATCCCTTCTCCCAACAAAGATAACCCTACGATGGTTTAATCAATCTTCAACCGATGGACACATTCGAGAAAGAGAACACAATTCTAAGAATGTGTACCAGTATTATCGCCAAATCACCCAAACAACTTTCAACCGTGCAAGTGTGCCGTTTTTTTATTTACGAGCGATAAGGAGAATTCGTGCGCAGACGTTCTAAATTTTAATAACATATCCACGTGGTGGTCCTTCTCGAGTTTGACGATCGTAGCTTCTCGCTCGAGTTTACTTTTCGTAAGAGATTAGAGTAATTCCAGAAGCTCGATTTCGGTGTTCCGTAGTCGATAATCGTCTAGCAGCCGTTCCCGATTTCAATTTCGACTACGTCTGCTCGAACGTACGTCGCCGTCTCTCGGTGCATGGAACAGGTGTTCACCAGCGTTCGATCTCTTTCGCTGACGGGGCAGATCACTGATTCACAACATTGTCCGTCTGTGCCTGGCTTTTATCGCCCCTTGTTGCTGACGTGTAGTCTGTACCGGCTCGATACGAGGTATCTAACGTGCGCACTGATTACGAACATTCTTGTCCGATAAATCGGTTGTGTCTCGGCAGTGTTTGAAGTTCAACCAACCGAATCGTCTACGCTGTTATGCAACGTTCGGATCATCAAGATTTAATCATCCGCCGTTGCTTCAGCGAATCTACACTCGTTTTTTGGAATCGCCACGTTGCCGAAAACACGTGGCGACGAATGGTCCCCGGATCGATAAGTCGATCGACGCGGGGGTGGCGAGACTTTCCGACTGCACTCTTCGCGACCCTATCGCGGCTCTCGAGGATCGATCCAGCGGCTCGATCGATTACGCGGAATCTCTGAATCCCGCGGGATCTTGGCCGGATCTGTAAACGCGTTGAACGATGATCGTTACGGGAGACGAAGAGGGACGCGACGCGTTCGCGGGAAAATAGGAATCGTCGATGGAAATACGAGCCGGATCCCGGCGCGTCGACTTCGAGGCTTGGCTGGCAACTCGCTTCGCGCCGACACTTCGACTTTGCATTTCTGGGTGCGTTCGCTCGACTAGGCGCCCCTCTTCTCCGTCTTCGTCGCACCTGAACGCGACCTCCGACCCCACGGATGGTGGTTCGCCGTGGAACGCGCCCGCGCACCCTTCCCAGCGCAGCTCCGCCCTGCTCCTTCGCCCTTTCGAAGCCGGGATCGGCACCTATTCTCCCCCGATCTTTTTTTCGCCTCTTTCCTTCGCATCCCCTGCGTTACCGAACAACGCGGAACACGACGAGACCGAGATGAAACCCAGACCCGGTCGCCGAGCAATACGGTTCATCTGAATTTGCAGAGTCTAGGATTCTTGCGTTACAGGCTTTCGTGGAATTATGTCTCCAACGTTTCGCCAGACAATTGACATTGCTGACATCGCGACTTATGACTGTACAAGCGAAAGAGACGGTAAGACGTGACGCGTGTACCGGTCTTTAAATGATGTCACGGAAGCTGCAATAATTTATGCAATCATTTAGACTGTTAGATATTTTCGTATTATTTACTATGTCTCTCAGGTACTTTTAATTATAATGCACGGCAAAGCCGAGCCGTAGCGACCACACCGTATTTATATTTCTGTTATGCGACACTGGTCAGGTAGTTTTTGCCTCACTGTTTTTTACAACATATTTCAAGGTCATCAAAATCGATGAGGAGGCCCTCAAAGTAAATAATTACCCAATTGACATTGCTGACATTGCAACTTATGACTGTACAAGCGAAAGGGACGATAAGACGTGACGCGTGTACCGGCCTTTATATGTCACGGAAGCTGCAATAATTTATGCAATCATTTAGACTTATCTGATCCTCCGTAATCATTGTTGAAATCAAATGAGGAATACTGTATTGACACATCGATGATCGATCGGAGGATCGAGGATCGACCAGTGCCGGATTAAGCCAGCATAGGGCCCTAGGTTTTGCATAATAATATAATAAAACATTATGAGAATGAGCCAAAATATCTGGGAACAAAGTTGATCAAATTTTAGGTCAATTTTCTACTGCGAGCACGGGCCCTGGGTTTTGCATAATAATATAATAAAACATTATGAATGAGCAAAAATATCTGGGAACAGAGTCGACCAAATTTTACATCAATTTTCTACTGCGAGCACGGGGCCCTAGGTTTTGCATAATAATATAATAAAACATTATGAATGAGCAAAAATATCTGGGAACAGAGTCGACCAAATTTTAGGCCAATTTTCCACTGCGAGCACGGGGCCCTAGGTTTTGCACGATAACATAATAAAACACGATGAATGAGCACAAATATCTGGGAACGTCTTAATCCGGCACTGGGATCGACGTTTCTTTTCTCCGGGTGGAAGAGCGTGTACGAGGTTCGCCGGTCAACTTTCGCCGGAGTGGAATAGTTTGAACGGGCACTCGTCGGCGGTACAATTATATGTACGCGTACGCGCGAGTCTAGCGGGCCGGGTCGTTCAGATCGCGAGTAGCCATCGGTTTAATGAGAACTACGTGCGACTCGGCCGATCCGCTTATTGGCGACGGCTAGCTCGGAAATCTCGAGTCTCGAACCGAGCCGTTCGTGACACACGAGCTGCGCGCAGGCTGCGGAAATATTACGGGCGTATCGCGCGCCCGGAGCCGCTCGCCAATATGGTCCAGCGTTTATTTTCATCTCGGGAAATCGTGAAAGACTGCGCCCGCGTTACTCCCGACCCCTGGAATGTATAATATAAAATCCCGCGGAAATTTATATCGTCGAGCATTCGTCTCGGTTCGTACCTCTTTGTTCATCCGGCCAGTGAGCGCGCGGGGACCTTTAATAACGATTCCACGGGGCTAATGCGAACGGCCGGAGGAGATTGTCGGGATTCGTTTGAATTCTCGGTGGACGCGCGTTCTTTGTGCGAATCAGCCAAATCGCGGGGGCCAACTACCGGGGAACAGGCGCGTAAACTCTTTTGCCCGGCGATCTTTGCCCCTTTATTTCCGTCGCCAAGCCGAGAAGACCGGTGCTGCTCTCCGCACACTTTCATATGCGTTCCATTTCGTCCTCCTCTACTTTTTTTCCCCTCCCTTCTCGTTCCCCGAGAGTCACCTCCGCGTTTTCTTTCCTCCCTCCTCCTTCTTCGTTCGCGACGCCTCCTTCTTCCACGAGACTTTCTTTGTTTCCACGGTGCACGTGCTCCACCCGCGCGTTTCTACACGCATAAAAACGCGAGCGAGGCGAGAAAGAAGGAGCAACCGGAGCAGAGAGCAACAGCCAGCCGAAGGATACGCGCGACTCCATAATGCATCCATGTTTAAATGGATATAGTATTTCGTGCGGGGGGGTGGCGTGCTCGCTCCGACGCCGCTGTGTTGGACTGCGTGGAGCTGCGTTGCACCTCTGCGTTCAACTCTGAGCCGGGCAGGTGTTGTGCACCGCGCTCGTGTCGGTGAGGGTCAAACGTGAGCAACGGCGAGGGTGGAAACCCGGAGGCATGTACGCGTATCTGCGCCAAGGCGAACGTGCACACGTTCCCCGGCACAAATTGAATACGTGCCTGTCAGTGGCGTAGAAGCCGACACGAGTTTCTCTTGTCGCGTGGACAGATTTCCGAAGTGCAACAGTTCTTTACGACGATGGGCCAACGGCTCCGATACGAATGCGCGAGACCGTTTCATCCTGCGGGAATTATTTCACTAGTCTTGTGTCTCTTAATGTAGAGATTCCAGAAACCAGTGGAAATTAAACTGGCCAGTCCTATCTTTTGAGTTGTTAGGCTGGTCAGGTGTTTCGGAATGTGACCGCAATCAATAGAGATTTCATTAATTTTTTAATAAAATTTTGAGGTGCGATTTAATACCGTGAACCATCTAGAGAATTTTTTTTAGAAAATCTCATATGAGATTTATTTAAACATAATTACAAAACCGAAATACATTACATACAGTATAGGTACAATTTAGGTGCAGATTTAGATGCACTTTAATACAGTGAACTATCGAGAGAATTTTTTTTAGAAAATCTCATATAAGATTTATTTAAACATAACTACAAAACCGAGATACACTACATACAGTATAGGTGCAATTTAGGTGCAGATTTAGGTGCAATTTAATACAGTGAACTATCGAGAGAATTTTTTTTGAGACATCCATTGGAACATCGAGAGAATCGAAAGACACAGTTACGTTATTTTCAGTCTATTGAACATATTAAATAAAAAAAGCGTCGAGTACATAGAAATCAAATTACTATCACACTTGTCCGAGGCAACTTAAGATTACGACGCTTCGGTGAATGGTGTTCGCAATACGTGCACATAATTCACAGCACTCCCACGCGAACAATAAAACAGCAGACCCGCGCTAGCAGATAGAGTGTACGTGAAGAATGTTTGGAGAAACGATCGAACGTGGCCGGCGAACAGATGCTTCGGGGAATAAACAAGCAAAAATATGTGTCGTTTAATATCGGAGGGAAAGCAATCTCTTCGGGGCGGTTGTACAGGCTACTCGAGATCTCGAAATCTATAAAGAGATGGAGGAAGTAGATTTGGCCACTTCTGACCGAAAGGAGAGAGAGATTCGGACGGGGTGTAGAGGGACGCAGGAAAGTGCCGCTAACGGATGACGTATATTAGGGATACTCTGGTCGAGTAAGGCACCCGAGGATCCCTGGGACCCTCCCTGTCCTTTCGCTGGCTATAAAAACCACTCGCCTTCCTTCTCGACCCTTAGCTAAAAGGCCAATCCGCCCTACCACCCTTATCGATCCACGAGGAACGAGCGTTCGGTTACTCTTTGGCTTGTGGACTCCACTTCTTGCGAGCGACCACCCGGCTACACCCCCTACCGTCGTCTCTAGATTCATCTTTGCGAGTGTAATTAACGAGCTACCGGATTTTTTCCTTATTACTGGCTAAAAGGTCGCTTCCCATTCGACTGGCCCCGGAAAGCTTCGGTCCCTCGCGGCGGAAATGTATCGATAACTTCAACCCCTCGCGATTCGTCGGTGATGAAGATTTCAACCAACTCACATACAAAGTGTACAGTAATTATTTACTTTGAGGGCTTCCTCATCGATTTTGATGACCTTCAAATACCTTGTCAAAGTCATCATTCAGAACAACTTTTCCCTATACATGTTACCGCCGCTCGGTTTTATTTTTCTAGATATTCGCAAAAAACTATTGCTAAAGTTTTTTGCAAATATTTCGAAAACTAAAATCGAGCGGCGGTAACGTGTATAGGAAAAAGTTGTTCAGAATGATGACCTTGATATTTGATATCAAGTATTAAAATTGAATATTTTTCATTCTTATCATTAAATGAAGTTTACTCTGTGCACAGATACTTTTATGCAAGCTGGTCGACGTATCTAATAGAAACAAACTAAAATCCAGACGAAGAATTAGGATGACAATAAGGAAATTCATGATCGATAAAAAGATCGCAATTACGGGTTGAATGAAGTTAAAATCAGACCGTGATTTTGCGAAATACCAAAAGTTATTCCGATTGAAGGGGTACATACTTCATCAATTACATTGATTGTATTGCTTCGTATTTGACTTCCATTTGAACCGACGAAGAAGATTCTGGAGGGACTAAGATTCTGGAGAGACTGATCGGTAGACTCTCGCGACATTGAAGCCTCCGGAGGCGTTCTCGCGGGCGATCGTGAGCGGCCAGTGAATTTTACAGCAGTTTTTCAACGAGTCCACTTTCTTCCACTGCTAATCAATAGCGCTTGAGACATTACCCGACGAAGATTGTAGGGGGAAGGGTTTACAGCGGCTTTTACATCCGCCCGTTTTCCGGCCCGCCACGACTTCGCGGAAGCGTGAAACTCCCGAATCCTTGTCCGTGGTTCTTGCGCCTAAAAGTTTGGTTGCGCGCGAAACCCTCTCCATATTCATCGCGAAATTCCCTCTTTCCTTTCCCTTTTTTCCTTCGTTTTCCTAGGAAACTTACCACGGCAGCCGCGGTTATCATATCGCCGGTCCCATGTACAGACGTGTTTTTCAATTAGCCGAACAGCCTCTGGCCTCGCGATTTCCTCGCGCCTCGCGCCCGCCACTTGGAGAGTTGCAATTTAGCAATATATTATTAGGTTGCGCGAGCGGTAACGCGCCCCACAGATTATGAAATAATGTGCTCCATGCGTGTGCGCCGGGGATTATCTTAAAAGTATCTTTGAGTAAGAAGAATGAGCTTTTACTCTTAACATCCATTAACGCAGCAGCACCCGTACACCTTGAGTACATAACTTTTTCCTTTTTTTTTTATTCAAGTGCGTGACGCACCGCTATGCAGATCGACGGCAGGATAGCACCCGGAGCAAGACGAATCGAATCGCATTTGCCTTGCGCTAAAGTACCGGCAATAATTGCTGAGAAAGCAAGGAAGCACGCTGCACTTTTAGTACCAGTGATACGCTAGTAAGAGAGAGAGAGAAAGAGAGCGTGGGAGGGAGGCTCGATACTCTGCTGCGTTCTACACACCGTGATACTCCCAGACACCAAGTAAAACTATATAAATCTTTGCTACGATCAAATGTATGCACACTTCCCGTGTGCACTATTGTTGTTTGCTCCGAGAGAGTTCACAAATCTTTAAACTATGACGTGCAGCTAGAAAATATAGTCAGCTGTGACACGAGTGCAGATAAACGAATTATTTAAATAAATATTACAATTTTGTTTGTTGATTATCGATCGTAGTGTAGTTTATAACAAGGAGGTGTCTCTAATTTTTTCATAAAGCAGGTTGGTAATTCATTACCGTTATTTTGAATATTGTATTTAAATCTATTTTTCAGTACTTTCATATTGAAAATTGTTTCAAAAATTTACAGACGCAGTTGTTTCCTCTTTCTTGAAAAGGATTCATATTGGGATCGCAACGTTGAAAGTTTAACCAAACTAGCACGATTGCTTTAATGTAATACTGATCGAACCTTTACGCCGATATCATCTAGAACTTCTTGTTATCAATATTATAATTTCAAAATCGACAGGAAAATTAATATTTTTTTCTAAACACTGAAATCAGGCGATAAAAAGAAAATTGAATATTTTTCATTCTTATCATTAAATGAAGTTTACCTCTGTGGACAGATACTTTTATGCGAACTGGTCGCCGTATCTAATAGGAAAAACTAAAATCCAGACGAAGAATTATGATGATAATAAGCAAATTCATTATTGATAAAAAGATCACAATTACGGGTTGGATGAAGTTAAAATCAGACCGTGATTCTGCGATCACCGTGATAAATCTAACGATTCTGCACGGCATCGCAATTGTACAAGCCGAAGGAATACTCGCGACAGGGGTTTCGTACATAACGTCTCGTAGGATTGTCGCGGAGATCGTCGTCGCAACGTGCGTTAATTTAATTCTCCGCGTGGCATTTAGGGGGAGTGAGGAATCGGAAAGAATCATCGGGGGCGAGGTTTATTCTTAAAGATATAGTAGAACAGCGGCGATAAAAGTGGTTGGTCGCGAGCCGATTACGCGTCGTCCATGTCAAGTGTTTTCCAAAGCCGATGGTTGGATTACGTGTAGGGTGAGAAACGAGGAGAAAGGGTCGCGGACACGTAGCGGGTGGGGATCTCGGCGTTGAGGTGGGTAGTAGAAAGAGAGCGAGGCATGTCGTGCAGCCTATATCTAAGACGGTCGCATGTCATATCAGCAGTCATCGGGCTGGGATATAGGTATGTCTGTATAATGCCGCGATAGTACCTCGACGTTGCCCCTGTGTGTATATTACGGGGATTTAGCTCGAGGGCCCTCGCATGCTCGGAGACTGATGTGACCACGGAGACCGCCTCGTCGAGACATGCGAACCAACCTGTACGGAGAGTAGACCCTGTGTATCGCCGAGCAAAAGGGGAGAAAAAAAATATCATAAATGTTCCCGATCGCCCTGGCGCAGTTCGCTACCGAGTTTACACAATTTCTTTGGGGAACATGTGTCCTGGCCTCCGCTCGCCGCGCGCCGCTTCAACGCGAATGCACGCAGCTCTCATGCTTCTCTACGGTCTCATTCGCTTTTAGAGCGCGTACCGTACGCGCGCTTCCAACCAGCGAGCGTTTTCTGCGCGTTGCCCTCGCGCGCTATCGATGCACGGTTTTCCGAGGCGATCGCGATGCGAGAGGAAATTTATATGGGGATAACGGGCACGAAACAGAAGGAACTCGCCGGTCTTAAACGAGAGAATACGAGCGAAAATATCAGCCGAGGATCGGGCCGGTGATTTTCCCTCGAATTAAGTACCGTTTTCATTCTGTCGTTAACGTATCTGATTGTTCAATAATCGCGCAGATATACGCGCTGGATATTCGCGTTACAATGTATATGAATGAGGGTGGCGTGTATCAACGGCAAAAAACTAGGTTGCCCCGGCCTGGCTTGACCGAGCCCGCGCAAAGATTAAAAGCTTTTGATGTTTCGTATTTAAATTAACTCGTTATCCTGGATCCTTGAGAGGCGGCTTCGTCGTCGTGCACCGCAAAATCGCGCGGGAGAAACCGACGGCCGCCGCGCCACTGTCCTCGCCGAGTAAACTGCGTCGTTTTCCTTCGTTAATCTAACGAGAGCGTCCAGTTATTTCCATCCGGTGCGACAACGACGAGGACGCACGCGTACCAACCTGTGCCGCAGTCGATTTCTTTAACAAGCGATAAACTTGTAAATTCTTACAACGCCGCGCGACAGGGGAAATGCTAATTTGAAAAAATAGATAGGGGATTTTTCTGGAATTACTGGAAGCGATGATTTCAGAGGTTTAGGGAGACCTTAGTCACTGCGAGCTAAATCGGAATGATTAACGAGATACGCTCGGCGACCTTTACCGCCTCGCATTAATAAGTCTGTTCTTCGGGCCAGTGTTTAGTCCGAACAAACAAAAGGGTGATGCCAGCGATAGCTGCTTATCGATGGAACGCGACGCTTGTTTCGCGTTGGATCGGTATCTATCGTCGAGAAGTCGGACGGGCTTGTGCTGTTCGAGCTCGATCGAACGAAAATTTTCGAGCTGATTAGGATCACCGTCTTTCGCGAGCTTCGCGACAAATCGCTGCCGACCTAACCGCGTTCCCTTCGAGGCCTGCATGACATTACGGTATGTACAACGTTTTCAGTTATTTCGCCGCGCACATATTATGCGCGTTCAATAAGGTGGACAGAAGGGGCATGGCGTGACTCGTTACGTTTCAGGTCAGGACAATATATTTCGTTATTATATTATTACGCCGGCTGGATGCCAAGCGAAATTACGGATTTATCGTCCGAACATTATTTTTATCGCATCCAGCATACCGGACGAGCTCTATCTGACCGTAGCCGACGTCGAGCAGATTTATTTTTCAGCCGACAAACTCCGTTCCGAGATCGTCGGGAATCGGCATATGCCACCGTGGCATTGATTTTTACAGACGTTACCAGCGCCTGCATCTGCCGGCAAAGCAACTGTCTACCAGACGGAAACACATTTGTCTTGCGAGGGAGCCGCGCGAATTGAGAAATTGATAGCCCAGCTAGCTACCGTGCTCGATGGAGAAACTCGTTTCGACATTAATCAAACGTGTACGGTCCATTCACGCGATTTACATTTTATAGTGTCGAATTAGTCGCGGGACTTATTGAAAATCTACTTTGTTGTCGTGGACGCGTTAGTTCTGGTGAGTTCGTTTGAATTTATCGCGACAAATAGTCAACGAAATAGTAAATTAATGTAATATGATAGTTCATAACCTCACCTCGAATGGGAGATGACGATTGACGTGGTTCTTCTTCCAGCCATCGAGCCAGACGTTTTATTTTCTTCCTTCTCTTTTCGCAGTACATTATGCAAACTAGTACATGGAAAATAATCTGTGCAATTTGCGGAAACACTTTCTAGCAGTATTATAACGTTACAATCACTATTTCTAATCAATTTCATTGACTTTCCTGCGCGTGACAAACGCGTGACAGATTCAGCTGTTTCAACGAAGAGGAATCGATACGTAATCGACACTCGACGAATTAAGAAAGTAGCCATTACGATATTATTTTATCTAAATATTGCGAAATACTAAGAATTAATTACAATATAATTACATATCATTTATTATAATAGTTGTTGTAAGCGCATGTCTATTTACTTGTACACGAAGCGACGAGTGAAGAAGATATCTTTCGAAAAGCATTAATAACAACTGCATCCAATAATAAACAATACAAGTGTGAGGTCATGTTTACCGAACGTGATCCTCACGATTGATAATCACGAAGATCGTATCCAAGATGATGCCTACAACAGTAAAAACACGATTAGGATCTACAATGTGAAAAAGATAATAATATTTACAACCATCAGAAATATCAAATTTTCTCATTACACAGAAAAATAGAGCTACACGATCTAAGAAGCAGCACGGACCTGTGGAGTTTTCTTAGATCAAGACACAAGTAACAAAATAAATCAATAATAAAAGATGAATTTCTTCGTAGAAAACTCTGAAAATTAAAAGCAACTATTAGAGCGAAGACTAAATGATCAGCATTGGGAGATCAATGAAAATCGGTGTAGATCGCGAGGCTGGGTCGATCTTCTCGCGTCGAAATGCAAAGGTTAGACTCGCGTTGCCGAGGCGGGCTTTGTAACGAGAATTTGATTGGTAATCCTTGGCGTGGCACCCAGTCAGTCAATCGTTACCCCTTGTCATATTACCGAGGCTCGCGCACTCGTGCGTTTGCGTGTCGTGTTCCATGTTGATGTACGTGGGCGCGCGGTCGCACGTGTGTACGATCGTTCCGCGAGCAACACAGAGGCACACGCACGAGCGGATCAGGTGTACGCGAGCGAGCGCGCGTGTTGGTAAGTGGGTTTGGGTAACTAAAAGCCAAGCGCGGGTCGAGTGTGCGAGTGTATCATAGAGAGGGCATTCGAGCGGAAAAACGCAACTAAACGCGAGTAATTGGAAGCCCAAGGGGGGTACATTCGAGCCGCACTGGGTCTGCCGACACCCTTGCCGGAGCCAGGGACGAATCCATGCCTGTTTATTACTTCCTTCGAATGTTTGCCCTGTTTTTGTCATACTTACTTTCTCGCATATCCTCGGTCATCCTTCAAAAGCCATTATTCGCAGACTTCCTCCTCGCATCCGCACCAAGATATACCCACTATTATCCAAAGAATATCCACCACACAATTTTCTAATAGAATTAACGGAAATCGCCACCTCTCCTCGACCGCGGCAAAGAGATCGAGCCATTTTTCTTGGCAGATTCGATTGTTTCAAATACAACGGCAAACATCCGAACAAACTGGAAAGTAACTTAGTACCCGGAACGATGGTAGATCTCTGTTGAAACCAATGAAATTTAGCCGCGGAAACGTACCGGTTCCATTGTCGAAAGTTTTCTCATTCGAGCACTTATCCTCGGCGAGTTTAGATAGCGGCAGGCTCTCCATTGTGCTATTTCCGAAAACGCGGTGTTTGTAGCGAGGATTTGAGAAATTATTCCCGGGGGATCGTACGCGTCGGCGGCGTGCTCGCATTTTGTCTTTTTAAATTCGTTAACTGCTGCTGCCCTGGCGAAGCTTTCGAAGCTCGGCACGAAGAAGAGAAAAAAGAATTTCATGTCAAACCTCGCTTCACGTTCCAGTTTAACGCGAGCCCCAGTCGTCATCGTTAATATGTTTCCGATTCTTTTTCTTCGCCGGTGAGAGAAATTTCCCGTGCACCGGTTTCCCGCGTTTCGTCGGATATTTTCTCTCTCTCCCTCTCTCTTTCTTTCTCTTTTTCCCTACGCCCGATTGTTTTTTTTTCGTCGGTTGTTCTCTTTTTTCGGATCCGTTGCCAACAACGAGGGGTAACGTTGTAACCGGTTCTGTGTAAATACACCGCCTTAATATGTGCCTCCGTTCCACCGACGAAAAATCGATTGCCTCGGATCGTCGATTCCGTCGTTGCTTCCGCGTTACAGCCTCCCTCGAACGTTGGAATTCGTGAAAGCCCGGCCTGGTTCCGCGAAGACTGTCCGACGAGGGACAATAAAGGCACGGACCTCTCGAATTTCACAGCTCGTGTTTTCAAAACAGAATCCAATCTTGCCGTCCAAGAGTCATTATCATACTCGGCGGACGGTGCTTCGGTTGATCGTAAAAACCCTTCGGGACCGTCAAGGTTCCTCGCCTCCAATGGTAACGCCTCCTCCCTCTGCTGTAACGAGGACGTTTTTCAAGATCCGTGACCAGCAATAACACGAATAATAACACGCCGCGGGACACGAACCTGAGACTCCCGGTTTCTAATCACATTTCGCGAACAGGAATCGGTTTATCGTCGTGTCCCGCGCTGCGAGCCGTTATTCGCAAGTTCATGCCAGTGAAACCGAGTTTGATAAGGAGAGAGAGAAGTGATTTAAGACGGCCTCCCTACACCCCCTCCTCTCCGCTCCAGGTTCTGTGTTCTGTCTTCACCTCGATCGTTTCCACCCTACTCGCTCTTTCTCGCCCCCTTTCTGTTCATCCTCGCTCTCTCCCTCGGCCCCTTCCTCCCTTTCACTCCTCCCTTGTATACATGCATCGTCCCCGAAGAGAGGCAGCAGCAGGGGGTTGTTTCGTGGCTGCCGTTGGCTTTTCGTTGCGGTTTGTGCGGGGGATGTTTCCTTCCCTTGTGAACATATCCATAGACTGCCGCCCCCGCGGATCCCCACCGACCAAGTAACTCCCTCACTCTCGCCGGTACGCCGTACGCTTTCCTCCCTCTCTCTCTCTCCTTCTCTTTCGACTCAGCTTCTCGACCGTAGCATATTACTGGCATGGCAGTGCCTTCAGTTCAGTCAGTGTAAACCCTCGAAGGCATTTGCTGATTCAAATTAATCACAGCCGAGCTAGCCCACCCGGCCCGCCCCCAGACGCCGCGTCGCACCGATTTCTGGGCGGCTCGAAGCCACCAACAACTCCACCAGCCGGAGCAAACACCCGTAATCGCTTGCTTCTCCTTTTTTCGGCTCTCTTTCAATTATTCCCAAACATCTTCTCTCCGCTGTGCTTCCTTCCAATCAAACTTTTCTTTCCCGTGTCTTCGTTACGCCGGTCAGACAGACTAAAAGTACATTTCAGAATTTCTGGAGAGAGTACTCTCACGTTTCGTGTCCAACGTTTGAAGAATTTTCAATTTTTCTCCTGTCCTATTGCCATTTAAAGACTTTCATAATGGCGAAGTCCGACACAAATCTTTTAAGATAATAGGAATTTATTTAGCAGCGCAAAGACGAAAGACCACCTTTCTTTTCCCGAGAACTATTAAACATTTGAATAGCAAAACGTGGCCTCGAGCAATAAAGTTCCACCGAATCGACACGTTTGGGTATGCTTCAAACTTTGCTAGAATTGTTGTAGAAACTGATCGAACCTCTTGCGCTGCTAAATAAATTCCTATTATCTTAATATGTCGATCGAGATCAAAATTACTTATATTACAAATCTTTTAAAACAGAAAAAATATGAATGATTTCGGCGCAACGGTTCGATCAAATAAACACTATAAAGCTTTTTAATCGATCTTTTTAATCAGCGGTGATCGATTTATTGTTAAAAGCTGTTCGCACAAAGACGGAATCGTTTCACTTCCAACAGCGGGAAAGGAAGACGGAAACGAGGACGACGACGACCATGGAGAGGACCGATGAAAAGGGAACAGAGGACGAAGAAAATGCGTTTTTCATCCCCATGACACGGCTACCGGTGGCCCGGTGAATTTTCGTCGCGCTGCGGAGCCCGCTTCTCCCGCAGGATTGAAAAAGAGAGAAAGACGAAACACACAGCGTTAAAGGAGGAGGAAGGAAACCAGCAGAGAGTCCGGACGAGAGTACTCTTTAGAATTAGAGCAGTGCCTGCTTCTGCTGTTTCTGTCTTTCTTTCCCCGCCCATCTCCCTCCATCTCTCTCTCTCTCCACCATCTCTTTTTCTTCACTTCTCTCCTCTCCTCTCCTCGATGAATCCGCGAGGCGTCTCATCACGCAACATTACCCACAAGCCTCCGCGACTCCGGCTTTTCTCCACCCTGTCCTTCTTCATCCCCTCCCGGCGACCTCGAACAGAGCCAGACCTCCGACAGGAGAACCCCTTGCATCCCGGCCACGCAACATTAAGCCTACTCCTTCGCATTTTTCCACGGATTCTATGAAGTCTTCTGAAAGCGGCAACGTTTTATTTTCTTCCCCGCCCCCTTTGTTTTTTTTTCTCTCGACCGGGCCCGGAGAAGTGCCTTCAACTCGGAGAATATTAAAGCCCGCCAGGGTAAACTCCGCCCGTTTTCGTGCCGCAGATAGACTCCGAAATCGAGCGAGGATATTTTCTCGCGGTATCTCCGTCGCTGAAGGAGCTGCATAGTGGAAGAATCAGAGTTCTTCATTTTCTACCTTCTCAATCGTGGATGTCCAACGCGGACTAAGTGATGAGGACAGGATGAAGGATACCAGAGATTTTGAGTCGCTGAGAGTTTCGAGAATATTTTCTTGCGCCATCTTCCTCGGCAGAGAAGCTGTACGGTAGCTGGAAACGTTGTCAGTCGATAGCCGCCATCGTTTTAACTCGGGGAAAAAGGTCGGAGGAAGTTCTGATCCTGCATTTCCTCCCCTTTCATCCCTCGATCTTCGAAGCGAGCGATGACGGCAGGGTGGATGAGGTTCGCCGAGGCAAGGGAATAGGCGGAGGATACCGGGATGTCGAGACGCCGCCGAGAAGCAGGAGGGGTTGTTCTCGAGGGTGCTGCGCTATGGAGGGATGAGAGCAGAGACGAGAGCGAGCAAGAGGAGGCGCGGAAGGGAGGAAAAGAGGTCTCGTCTCCCTGTCTCTATTGATCCTCCGAGGAGGAGCCGCGCGCACCTCGTCTTCCATCCCACCTCATCCTCAATACCACCCTATGCTCCGAGAGACGACGACGGCGACGGCGACTACCACGACGATGACGACGAAGAGGAGAAAGAGCGTGACAGAGGGAAGGAGAGCAGGCTCTGTGGAGCCGGGGTCTCTGTGTTGCAAAAGCCTGGGAAAACGCATCGACGAATGCAACCTACCACGGGTCTACGCGTTTTACTAAATGTGTAGCTGCCGCGTGTCTGGATCAAACGGTCCTTTCATCTTTCCACCAGAAGTTCCGTAATCGAGCCCAATTATTTCTAGAAATTCCGACAACCTTTGTTCTCCGATTCCGGAAAAAGACGAGCCTCCCCGACTCTTCAACCCCCCGCAGCTATATTTCCAACGAAGGAGTCGAGCCTTCGATGAATCCTTTATCGTTCTCTTCGAGTCTCTTCCGGTAGAGACAAAGTTATTCGAGATCAAACAGTTCGACAGTTCTGACGAATTGACCTCGTCAGTTTCACCATTTATCGCCGCTTTCATCTGCTTCCTTTACCTCGAGCATCGACTTGTTCCCATCTGCTATCTTTCATGACAGTTTTTAACAGGTTCAATAAAGATAGCCTTACTGATGAGTCCTCTAGGAGGTCTAGGACGAAACACATCTTTCTTTTCCTCTACTATTAAACATTTTTAATAGCAAACGTTGGTCTCGAATCAGATGATTCCACCATCAATCTAAACGTTTGGGTAATCTTATAAACTAGCAATAAAATCATTTTGATTTATTGTATCTCAATAAAGAAATGTAGGAAATAACGAAAGGAAAGAAGTTTCCACCGTGGTTAGAAGAAGAACAAAGGATCCTCCATCGCGTTCCACGTCGGTCGATCGGGAGATCACGATTGGTGCAAAAGTCAGTAGCTATCTTCTCCCACTCGGTTCGCCTCTCGGCAGTCCCTCTCTGCTATAACTCGACCCATCGTTATCTCCGACAACGAGTCTCCCCATTGGTCGGTGATCTCTTCCCACTCGCGGTGATGCCTCCCTCGCTCATCGGAGCCAGTGTGTCGCTCGGCTCTTCAGGATAACCGGGCTGCGCGTGTGTGCACGTGCCCCGCAGCTATCCCGAGGTTCGGATTGGACCGAGGGGAGCATCCTCGGTTTCTGATTGGACCGGGACTCGATCCGGGGAGAGCATCTCTGCTCATCCTCGCGTTTGCGCTCCGGACGCGATCATTCTGCCTCTCTGCGTACCCTCGCATACCCGCATCATCCAAAATGGAGGACGTCGCGAGGCTACACAAATCAAATGCACCGAGGAAGGATTCTGATGAAGTTAACCAGGGTTAGGTTACTGCAATGATTGGTTAGAATGAAAAATTCTTGACAAAATCTTGGCTGAAAGGAAAAGAAAGTTCTGAAGGAAAGGACAGCGTCCGGGTCTGCTGTTGGACTCGTCAGTGAGGCCACGCAGTAGACTGTATTAAACCCAGTGGTATTTTATTAATTTTTTAATAATATGATTTCTAAGCTTCCTTTTGATACAGGCGATTATTAAAAAATTAATAAAATACATATTAATAAAAATAATATAATAATCATCCAAAATGAAGGACTTCGTGAGGCTACAGAAATCAAATACACCGAGGAAGGATGAAATTAACCAAGACTAGGGTTAGGTTACTGTAATGATTGATTAGAAAGAAAAATTCTTGACAAAATCCTGGCTGAAAGGAAAAGAAAGTTCTGAAGGAAAGGTAGCTTCCGGGTGTGCTGTTGGCCTCACTTGGAGCGAGGCCACGTAGAAGACTCTATGTTAAATCCCGTGATATTTTATTAATGAAATTTTTGAGTAATCGCGCTGTATCAAAAGGAAGCTTAGAAATCATGTTCTGAAATTTAATATTATTGGGATAGTGTATAATATTCATGAGCAAGTCCATTAGATTACGATACTGGAGGTGTGTTGCAGATTCACGATTAAAACTGAAGCTGTCGAAAGAGCCATTAGAAAATGCTGAGCCATGGACTAACGACTTTGAAAAATTAGGAAATAATACAGTTCTAATGAAAGACTCGACAGGCCTCGAGTTTTACAATTATTCACGAGCTTGTTAATATTTTCTACTCCTCTCTACACAGTCTACATAGAATTATCCAAGAAGTACTCGCTAACTCCGTGATTCATTAATTCGCAGTCGCAAGGGAACAGGCACAGAAACGAAATCGTAAGCGTCGACAAAAAAAAATAACATAGAAACTTCTACAAGAACCTTGGCCACAAAGAATCGCCGTTCTGTCAATCCTTTCGTCGGCTCCTCGGAACGCGAAGCTCGTCTCCAAGAATAGCAGGAACTGTTAGTCATACATCCCGTCGTTCATCGGGGCTATAACTGGCGTCTGCGACGGGCCAACGCCATTATGGCAGACACGCGTAGAGAGAAGCGATATACGTGAACCGCGGTGCTACGCCGGAGATCCAGGCGAGCGGAGAAAGAGAGGGTTGAAAAGGCATTTACGAGGAAGAAGGTAAGACAGACGAGGGAAACGGATGGATGGGCGGCAGAGTCAAGCAGAGGCAGGAAAGACGAGAAGCGGAGAATGCACCGGGGGCGGCGCGGAGGCCGGTGGGTAGCGTTCATTTGCGACGCGGCGGTAACACGGTGCTGCATCTATTCATACACAGCGTGATCGTCGGGTGTGCAACCACGTAAACGGGCGCGCAGCTTGCATGTATCGCCGGCGTCGACGGGAGAAGAACCTCGCGCGACAGAGAAGCAGAACGCAGAGAAGAAAAAGATAGCCTTGGCAACAGTGGCCACTTGTATGTCGATCCTCGTCCGGCGATCGTATACTCTGGTCGTCCCTCTCGTTTCCTCTCCCGCTATTTCCCTTGCGGCGAGGGGGAGGGCAGACGAGTGAACCAGGAGAGACATCCAAGAAGGGTGAGACCGAGAGCGAGATGGTATGATAATTGGAAGAGGAAACGGCACGGAGAAGACCGCGGGAGAGACAGAGACGAGCTCGGCGCAGGTGGAGGCGCTGTTCGATGGTTGGTGGGGGCTGGAGGTGGTGGTGGAGCCCCCTCGGAAGGTGGAGGATGAGGTGCGGGGGTGTTGAAGGTGGTTACCATGGCTACGAGAAACCGCAGCCGCCGCCACCGACGATGCGAGAGGTGTCACTGACTCCTGGCAAAGCTACCACGCACTCATACACCTGTGCAACCAGCACACCGGCGCACAGGGCATGCCCATGCTGGTACTGGTACGCATCGCGAGATAATGCGTGTGAAGTACCTTCTCGGTGTGTACGCTCTCTTTGGCATTGGCACTGCTGCCGCTCTCTCTGCAATCGCCTACGCTTGCTACATAGCCTCATAACGAAATTTCGTCTTTGGTCCGTCGAACGTATGATCCCCATTTAAATATCGGCCGAGGTGTCGGCGCGGTACTCGGCGCTGGTCGAAGTTCACCGGCTGCTAGAATATTTCACCGGGCTCTTGAGAAAAGCGAACTTCCAGAGATGTAGTTCTCGTTAAATCCGCTCCTATCGTTAGTGCCAGGATTAAACTGTTTTTTTCTCGATTCGCTGATGACGTTGCCGGGTGCACGCGATTGCCAATTACCGATTAGGATGACCGTGTCTTGATGCTCATATTTAACTCTTGCAACTCGACTGGATTCCCTGTGGCGTCACTAAAACTTGTTACTTTTATGTGGTATCTTCTCGTCACTAAAACAAATTCTATCCTTCATCAGATTATTCCAAAGCAACCTATGTTGATTACTAAATACCGTGTCAAATCGCGATGGTCTTGATCAGATTCTCCTCTCTCAAGGCCGCCTGGTTATCGACACTGTTCCATGCAAGCACTGTGGGCTGGTTTCGGGTGTTTTGCACGCGGCGAATAGCCATGCTCTTATTATGCGAGTGATCTAACAATCGATCGTCATAACGGATATAAACCCGGACCCTCGAAAGAGGTCGACGTGACTTAAAAAGACCATCTCGACCAAGAGAGCGGCAAGAAACAAAAGATCCGTCTCTTAACTGCGGTCGTTCCATTCCCCTTCTTCTTCTCTCTCTCGCTCTGTTCTTTTCTATCCTCCTCTTCCTCCTCATCCTTCTCTTCTTTCTTCCTGCGACTCGCCCTCGACAAGACGGGAATTAAATTAAGGCTTCCGAAAATAAACTCGGCGACATTCAATTGTTTCTCGCGGGGGCCGAAACGACACGAGACGGCGGCGGAACGGCGGAACGGCGGTGTCGAGCCTCGTAAAAGATGAGAAACGATCCAGCAAGATGGCCGACCCCGACGATGCTGGACGCTCGTTTTCTCTAGCCAACGCCGTTTATATCGCCGGGACGTCTGAGCTTCGCGGAACGCGATCTGAAGCGGAACGATGGCTTATCACGGATTCCAAACTTCCACCGTCTGGGATGATACACTTTTGGAATAATCAGACAAATATGTAGCAAGTTCTTTTTCAAAAAATATGTTCATCGTCGATATTGTTGCAGCGTTGCAACCACGATGATACATAAAATGATACATAAATAACAATCAAATATGTATAGTCAATTGTAATTTCTAGCTTCATTAGCTGCGTCTTCTGGTGCTCATCTGATCTAGCATAGATAGCAAGTTCTCTTTCAAAAAATATGTTCGTCGTCGATATTGTTGCAGCGTTGCAACCACAATGATACATAAAATGATACATGAATAACAATCAAATATGTATAGTTAATTGTAATTTCTAGCTTCATAAGTTGCGTCTTCTGGTGCTCCTCTGATATAGCGGAGCTAGCTCATGTTCGAATTCATAAATCACGAATAAAATGACATACATTTTAATTGATCAGGCTTGCAGCCTTATTCATGAAAGCGGGAAGGCGAATAGCTTTGCGTCTTCTGGTGCCTGACTACCTTGTGGTGCTCCTCTGATCTAGCGGAGCTAGCTTATGTCCGAATTCATAGATCATGAATAAAATGACATACGTTTTAATCGATCAGACTTGCGTCTTCTGGTGCCTGACTACCTTGTGGTGCTCCTCTGATCTAGCGGAGCTAGCTCATGTCCGAATTCATAGATGATGAATAAAATGACATACGTTTTAATTGATCAGGCTTGCACCTTACTAATGAAAGCGGGAAGGCGAATAGCTTTGCGTCTTCTGGTGCTCCTCTGATCTAGCGGAGGTAGCTCATGTCCCAATTCATAGATGACGAATAAAATGACATACGTTTTAATTGATCAGGCTTGCAGCCTTACTAATGAAAGCGGGAAGGCGAATAGCCTTGAGTGGGTATGACAATAATTCGCCATGGTAGACGAGCTCGAAAACGGCAATAGAAAGGAGCATTTGGAGGGAAGCGAGTTTAAAAGGAATCTCGGAATTTCTACGTGAAAGCCGGCAGGAAAAGGAAGAGGTGCACGGGGTAGCAAGGGTGGTTACGCTAGCGGCGCGATGCTCTTTCTACGTCTTCGTCGCTTATCGTGTGTATAGTCCGATTCGCTTCGCGGTCTCCATGGGAACCCACGGAAAAACCTATCGATTCTCCCTTTGGACTCCTCTGAAAGAGAACTCTTTCAAGAATCCTTTCCTCCCTTCCTCCCCCTCCTACGCCTCTCTCTCATCTCTTCTGGATCTTTTTCGTCTCTTCTTGCTGGGTAGAACGTTTCACCCAGAGGGGGCAACTTCTGCTCTCTTTCTCTCTCTCTCTCTCTATTTTTCTCCTTTTCTCGGGTGGTCGGAAAAGGGAAAAGAATGGAAGAAGCAAAACGAAGGAAAAAGAAGAATAGAGAAGGGGCACGGCAACGCCGTTAAAAGAGGTTTATTTCGCTAATAAGGCTGGACTTGTGCTGTGCTTATTGAAACAATAAAGAATCAGCCCCCGTGGGCGGAGGGGAGGGAACCCTCAAGATGGCGTACCTTCCTGGTCATGCCGTGGATATACCAGGAGTACGTGCACTGGTTGCAGAGTGCCGCCTGATCAACTCCCGATGGATTTATCGCCGCGATATTGTGGTTCGCTTTCTACGTCCCACCGTGTCCCGAGTTTTCATCGTATCGGAATCCGCCATCTGCTTTCCAACGACTTTCCAAGCCGAAGACACCGTTGCACCTCGAGACGACACTGTTCACACCAAAGCCGGTAACAACTAGACCGAGACTCTTTCAAGA
The DNA here is from genome assembly GCA_028455615.1 of Lasioglossum zephyrum. NCBI lineage: Eukaryota > Metazoa > Arthropoda > Insecta > Hymenoptera > Halictidae > Lasioglossum > Lasioglossum zephyrum. The sequence continues at coordinate 7,391,299 of CM052330.1, read as the reverse complement.
ACAAACACTTGGAACATTAAAGGACTCTTTCTCCTTTCTTGAAAATGATCCACGCAAGAATCGAAACGTTGAAAGTTTAAATTATTTGTAAATTATTTCAAATCAATCATATTTTTTCTGTTCTAACAATCATACGATCAATGACAATAACAACAATTAACCCTTAGCACTCGAGTGGCGCCTCTTGAACATCGCTAAAAATTCTTGTACTAGTATTTAAAATATTGTTTACATTATCAAATTTGTCTGTATCTAACTAATTACTAAACATTTACGTCTTGTATGAGGTATTATATCAACTTCATATCTACCCAATTTAAAAGATCACAGAGAATGGAAATATTCTAGGTCGACAGAAACGTTTGATTTTCGAGTTAAAATAGCTCCGAGTGCAAAGGGTCAAAGGACTCTGCAAGAACAAACGCTTGAATTAATAAAGGAATTGCTTCGATACGTCGGTAACTAATAATCGTGATAGAAGTAAAAGGATCTATTTTACAAATAACAAATAATCAATACCATGGCAACACTGTGCTTTTCACGGCTCTGTAAATAATTTCCATTTGGAAAGTATACGATGGCTCGACGTCTAGTTCGGAAGCAAGTTGCACTCCCCTAATTTGGGTTAGCAGTGAAAACGGATTAGAATCACGGGGCCGCGAGTACCGCGCGGCTGCATGTCAGAGTTTGCGGTGCTCACGTCCCTAATATGCTGCGATATCGCAAGATTTATCGGTTATCGGTTACGTGCGCCGCCCTCGGTGCGGTTCGAGCAGCCTTACCTCCACTTTTTCTCACCATTTTCGTCACCGATGGGGATCCTGCTGCAGACGTCTATTACACGCGCGGCTCTTTAACATCAAATATTCCTCTGGGACGTTTTTCAAAGTCGCTTCGATATTAAAGCGTATCCTTTTTCCTGGTGGCCGGAGCCAACGCGCGCAATTTTGTGAGCGTAATGACTTTCACGAGAAGAGGTTCTCTGTGAACAAAAAAAAAGTAAAGAAAAATAACAGAAAAAATAAAGAGGAAAGTTCGTTCGACCGTCACAACCCCCCGGTAATTTTTAACTCGGTCACGTTCCGTGCCGAGGCGAAATCGTCAAGTTTTACGTTGGCCACCCCCGCGCTCCTACCAATGAATCCTTCCCTTATCGCTCGGTAACGAGCGAAACTTGGCTTTTGTCGAGAACGGGACGAGCGCGGCGGGTTTCTCGCGTAAACGAGAGTCCCGCGATTCGAGATACAGCCGGAGGAGGATGGTGTGTGTCTCGTTGAGAATCGATAGAGCTACCCCGCGAGACACGAATTCCCGGATTCCATGTCGCCACCCCTAAAAACCCCATCTGCGAGAGAGCTGTTCTCTCGCCCTCCTCTCTTCTTCCTCTTCGTCTCCCTCGATCCACCCCCTTCGCCGGCGTTCTCCTCGAGGCACCGCATTACCTCTGGACGAGAGGACTCCGAGTATGGAAAGAGAGATCGACCGGGAGAGCAACCCGGGGAAGCGGAGGAGAAACGCCGAGGAGAGGGCACAGGGTAGATAGGGAAAACCCAGGGAAGGAAAGGGCTGGAGTGAGCAACGCGAGGGCCGAGCACAATGGACCGACTCGGAGATTCGGAAACGTCGGGACTCGGGATTGCTGAATAGGAGACGGATGAGGAGTCCGCCCCCGACTGGATACCAGGACAATGCGTCCAGGAAAACGAATGTTAACGCTCGCGATAACGCGGCTACGCGAGATAGATGGTTCTCTCCGGGTCCATCGCCTTCACCACCCTCGATTAACTTAACTCGAATTTTCAACGACTTCTGCGAGACTCTATCCTAATTAGACTGGGGAGCTAGACATTTATTTCGTTTCTTAATAAAACAATGCAACAGTAATTTTAACTCGTTCTTCAATATATTTGACATATTTAAATAAATTTTATAATTTAATAATATATGTTTGAAGAAAATCCTCGATTGAATTTTCATACAAAATTTTTTTATATACTACTGTATAAGACAAATCAAGAGCATTCTTGTAAATGTTGTTGCGCGATCTTTTTTTAATTACCTGCAGGACAATTTGCTCCGATCAAGAACACTCGGAAAATCCACAGTCTACAAATTTTTTATATGAAAATTCAATATATTTAATATATTTAAATAAATTGTATAATTTAATAATATATTTTTGAAGAAAATCCTCGATTGAATTCTCATACAAAAATTTTTTATATACTACTGTATAAGACAAATCAAGAGCATTCTTGTAAATGTTGTTACGCGATCTTTTTTTAATTTAATTACCTGCAGAACACTCGGAAAACACTAAACTGCTAACCTCGCTTGATTTCACGCTGCAGGCTCGCGAGGCCGACGAGCCAGGTAATCGACGCTATTACTTCGATAATATGTTTGAACGAGTGTCATCGTTCGATGACCGGCTGCACCCACGAGGTTTCCTCCTTATTGGACAGCTCGCGGGACCGTCCCCTAATTATTTCAATATACCTGCAATTTATGACGGATAATTGCGTTTAACGGCGGTGTACCGGTGTCCAGTATCCTCTTGACAAACAGCATAATTGCGACACGAGCAGAGAGGATGGTCGTTATGCTCGCGGAGCCTCGAATTATGCGTTATTAACCCCTCGTGTCAACTCAAGTGTACATGCTATCAATCGATGGGGCAATAATTCCTGAAAGAACAATTTAAATGGTACATATTAAAATCACTATTTTGCACAAGAAATGTTGGAAATGTCAGGTAATATATATAAAATAATGGAATTGAACTTGGTATATCAATAAATAGTTATATCTTACTGTCTTAAATTTCTCCATCCTTGTTCTCATAAGTGCATACAATCCACAGGATATTTATAACAATTGTAGAGTGTTCTATCAATAAGAAATAGATTCATCAATAAGAAAATACAAACTATCGAAAGAGATATTAAACCAGATGAGTATTTTGGGTCCGATCGGACCCGATATTCGTCGATTAGTATAGGTTTCGTTCGAGCTGGTTGAACAGGAAAGCGATAAGGTGGTCGATCGGTAGTTCTCCGAGGATCGTGGAGCGGCTGCACCTTCGAGGGTTGTCGTCCCTGAAATTCACGATCCGCGATTCAAGGTGGTTCCCCGGGCTGGTAGCGAGGTAGCCATACGCCTTGATATTATAGGGCGAAAACGGTAAATGGCCCTAATAATGCGAAATCTCGGTAGCCATAAATACGAGCGGACGATATCTGGTTGGTGATCTCGGTGGCATGTCCAGGAGCTGCGTTGCCGTGTCTCGGTTGGTTGATACCGAGCTGGCTACCCCACACGGTACTCACGTGAGTATCGTGGGTACTGGAAGTACTCACGTCAAGTATGCGCACGGCTTATCATACCTCTCGCGACCAGTATATGGTCTTCCTGCTCTTTATGCGAGTACAGTGTGGGACTCGCGATGTGCTCGCGCTCGTTCTCCTATGAAAATACGTCGTCGTGGTTAACTCCCGAGTCCTTTGATCTTTTTCGCGGTACCGGGTTCGGTTTCGTGCTGGCCAGACCTTCCGTTCGTCCGAAGCGAAGATTCCAGTTGGAGAAACGACTTCGAAAGAAGAACATTTCGCTTAACCTACGAGGTCTCGATCGTGCACCGCCACAGTGATCCGGATTGGAGAATTTAAAAAGTCGACTTTTCGAAATTGAAAACTAATGAATTTGTATTGCTTTGTAAGCGTCTATGCACCTCGAAAATGAAGAAATTAATGAAATTGAATAAATATTTAAGTTACTATGATCATTTAAAGTTGAGTCCCATATTTTCTCTTAGTATTTTTTGTATAATGTAGAGCATCTCTTCCCAATAAGAAATCATATATTTTTTAGTAATGACTAATAATAATATATTTAAAAAATAATGCTGAATGATACATGACAGATTAATAAAATGTTCCATATTTGTCAAAGGATATCTTTTTTGTCTTCAGACATCCCAGGCTCTAACAAAGAGGAATATTTTCGGTACAACTTCCTTTAAATAACCGTACAAGAATCATTTTCTACTTCGAGTCACTTTACAATTTATAGTTGTTCAAAGCTGACAATGTAGGCTTTCCGAACAAATCAAGATGTGTTCTACATTTTAATGAACTCTGATAAAGACGTACCTGATTACCCATTTTTAAGTGAATAGGTATGTGAGGTACTGGATATTTCACCTGAATATTTTAACAAACTGTATTCTAAATTAAAAACGAAATGTAATAAAGAGTGGTTAGAAAGAGATTTCATATACCCTCCTGGAATATTATCATACAATATTATTATACAATGGTTTTAACGAAGAAAGCAATTGATTCGACAACTACATAAAAATTTATAAAAATAACTAACAAATTAAACAAAATATATATTCTAACATATATTATATAAAAGAGATTATTTTATAATATATTTTAGTTCAAACCTCGTGTGAATATCTCAAAACGGAACAAAAGTTCTCCACAAATATTTCTTAATTTTTCGATCCGGACCACTGTGCGCCGGAACCGATTCTCGAACACGAGAGAGAAGGGGTCGCCAGTCGAACTTGTAAACATGTCGGCTCGAAGCCAGCCTCGTTACGACCCGCTTCCTACGCGGAGTTCGCATTTCCATTCGTTGTTATTCCATGATCCGTGATGAAACACGAGGCTGTCCAAGGAGTTGGATGACAAACGAACGTGTTAACCCGGAGCTCAAGGCTGGATAGATCGATGAACGGAAGGAAAGCGTACGCGCGAGGGACACGCGGATGGTTATTAAGAACCGGCGCGCGACCGCGCCCGCGCACGCATGAACAATCTTCTCGCGTCCCAGGCTGATTCGTCCCCGAGATATTGTAATTGTTTTAACAATCGACGTTAATAGGCATCCCTCGGTATCGCGACACGTACCTACAATTTAGTCTGCGCTGCGATGCAGACCCCGTGCGGAAAACGATACCCGACCACTCAATTATTTCTCGATCGCTGCGACTCCATCAGGCTTGGTTAAACTTTATTTTATTAGGTTACGACGCTGAATAAAAATTACTTCTTTGAATGGCATTTAAGGATGTTCTGGAGGTACAATGGGAAATTCGAAATCCATCAATGTATTGGCAATGAAAGCCATTCATGAGTATATTTTGCATTAAAAAAATAGATTAATTTAAAAAGCTTTCGTTTAATTAATGAATATCATGTTATATTTATGTTTTAATCAAATTGTCTTGATATTATAAAAAATTGTAAGTGACTTTTGCGTATGATTCTACGCCCTGATTTCAACTTCAAGATAATAAATTTGTGATATTCAATATATACATATAATTACGCAATAAAAAGTTAACAAATAAATTAAAAATACCTCAGAAAGCAATATTTATGATTATTACTGAAACTGAACATGTAAAATTTCCATAAAATTATAAAATTATTAATCTGAACATTTCGACCGGTGGTGGTGAATTTAATGTTCAAAACAATGCAACTCTAGAGACTCGAAGTTGTTATTTAAGAAAGAAAGAGTAAGTTTGATATCCTCGTCAACTACACGGTAGTTCAAAGCCTGCGGTGTGCAAGTATCGTCTCCGAGCACCGGCGGAGGCTCCGATTTATAACCGATTGCCGATCCGTTCGGGCTACACGGTGTTTTGACGTGTCCGAAATTTATCAGCAGCTTCGTTTACTAAATCGTGGAACGCGACACCGTAAAGAACGATGTTAAACACGACGTAATTTACGAGTGGTTCGGCAGTATTCCTCTTCGTGAGAGACAGCCAAGGCGAAGGCTGGTAGACAGGCAAGCAGCGTGCGTGTCGTGGCAATTCTTTCCGCGACCGAGGCAAAAATACGTTCGTGGGTTCTTTTCTACCACCCTCCTCCGAAGACAATCTCGATGTCTCCGGTCGCGGTTGTGGCGTGTCGTGGTGGACATCACCCTCTCCGCCTCCTGTTCCCGCTGAAGGGGGTGGCTTCGAGAGTGCCTCGAAAGGGTGTAGCGTGTCCGGTATCTCTAGCTGGGATCGCAAGAGACATTTCGTCCCCCCAAGAAGTCAGTTCAGCTCCCACAAATGACCATCGCCGACCACCGCCAAGCGTCCCCGTCGCTGTCACGTAGGCCCCGGCACGAAGCTACCCCTATTTCGCCATCAACCTCTCCCCTGCTACACCCCCCCGTTGTTCCTTCGTTCGTTACCCGGTAACTTTCGTATCTTCCGAGCGGCCGTTGTGCAACCGTTCGCGCAGATGAAACGATAAACGAATTTATTATGCTCGAATGAACGAGAACGAGTGTCCTTGCCGGGTAAAACGTCGTCCACGATTTGTGGCCGACCGGTGAAAAGAAAAGCCACGATTATTCTGTTACGCTGCCAGCCAGCCGCGCCGATCTATCGTTACATTTTTACACGCGTTCTTCGGCATTTTTAACGACTCCTCGAACAGGCTCGGACGATTGTTTATTGCCCGAACGAGAAACAAAGCGGCCAGAACGCGGAGATCTCGATACCAACTCGACGGTTTGCTTCAAGTTGTTATGTCTGACGAGAACACCAGGGTTCTCCGGTTCGATCGCGTACAACGCTGACAAATACCCTGGTCTCCACCGTTCGCTGCTCAATGTTCCACGTTTGACGTTTCATTTACGCTCGCCTCGATAAAACATTAAATATTTTCTCGATACCGACCGTCACTCTGTTTCTTGACAATCGTTCTTGCTGCAATTGACGTTACATAACGATACGTGGACTTCGATTCGAGTAATAAAACGGCTACCGTTGAACTTCGTAATCTAAAGAGCAACTACGATAACGAATTATTATTCTTTTTTATGGCTCGCTGATCTGTGAATAATACGCGACACTCGGGGAAGTAAACTGCCATCTCTTGGAAGTATTTTATATTAGAGAAGAAGGAGGAATAAAAGAATATTTTGGAAAATTAATTTCTGATTAAATTATTATGCCTTTCTCTATTGTCCAGCTGATGCACGAGTTTGTTAAAGTTTAAATGTTGAACGATCGTACCAACTAATGATCATTTTCGCGAGTTACCTGCACTCGATCGAAGCGAATCATACCATCCGACGAGATACTGAAAATTTAAATAAATATATATAAAATCCCCTCAAGTTTTATATTTTAAATAAATTAATAAATTAAAGACTGCCAGCGCTTGTGCTATTCAGCGATAAATTTTTTCGAAAAGTAGGTGAAATGGCGCGGGGATAACGTAAGACTTACAGTGATCTGAAATACCACGTTTCTAAAAGTTGCTCCACCGACGAGAATAGTATCAAAATTGTGCCAAAACGTCGTCTGAAATGAGGCGGAGAATGTAACATTTAATAATAATTTCCTGAGTAGTCTTTTGCACGAAATGCCGTTGAATGACTTCTGTTTTTGAAGCCAGAATATATCCTAGAGGGCGTAAGAGAACACCGAAATATTCGGGTGACACGAAGCCCCGTAAGGTTGGCAATCAGTATCTCGTCGGTGTCTGGCGTAAAAGCGTGCTGCAAAAAAGATACAATTAATTAAATTGCTACTTAAAATTAACTTCCCGATTTTATAGGGAAGTTATTGTAATTTTATATGAGATACAACCTCGATTAACACACCCGTTTGCAAAATAACGTCACTTTACTGTATCTCGTTCGGCGGCGGACCTTTTACCGATGTCGGCATTTTAGATCACTGTTAATTCCACGTTATTATTTCCATTACCGACGAGAGTACCGGCCGGTTTTTGGGCCCATTTTATACAGGAATACGAAAAATTCAATACAGTATTAGCGATAGACTTTTGCAAATATTTCGAGAACTAAAAGCAACCTCCTATATTGGAAAAGGAAAAAGTTGTTCAAAATGTCGAAATCTATAGCATATTAAAAGGCTATAGCCGGGTTTGGGGGTAAAAAAAATTAAAAAATGCAGTTTTCATATAAAAGTTGATGCCGTACCACTTCAAGATTAAGTATTATGCTCAATCATAAGAATGTTTAATATTACATAATATATTTTTTTGATTCAGAAAAAATAAGTGAAACTTTGTAAAAACGCCGAAAAAAGTGGTTTTTATTTTTTTTAACAACGTACCTCCCTCCAAAAAAATTGAGCATAGTACTTTTTAAAATATCTCGTTGCTAAATTAATCTTGAAGTGGTACGGCATCAACTTTTCTATATAATTACCAACATAAACCCGGTAAGGTAGAAAGTGATACTAAAATACAAAGAAATTTTTTTCGAGTCTCGAAAAATCCTTTCGTCAATGATGTTTTCAATACAAATTAAATCTATGTGCAAAATATCAGCTGAATCAAGTTTCACCAGAATTCGAAAGTACTCCCGCATTTTCTACAGAGTCGATAATGCAGTATCGTAAAACGAAAAGTGCATCGTGCATGGTCAGTTACCGCCATCTGTCGTCACGGTTGCGATGCATTCTGGTATCGGCGGTCGAGAGCAGGGATGCCAACGAGACGCGCGCATCCGCACGGCAGACCGTACGCGTAGTCGCGTCGTAAACAAGGGCTCGTTGCATCGTTTCCTCGGTTTTTGGAAAGTTTCTCTCGCGTAATCGTCCACCGATACGCGTGTTTTCCGCGTGATCTCGTGTGCGATCGATCTTGTGCTGGTGTGTTACGGAAACGATATACTGTAAGGCGCGGCCGATTCTGCTCACGCGATTTTTCCGAACGTTTTCACGGTAGTGTGAGTGCGCGGGTTGGCAAGCGTTGCTCTCGAGTGCAGTAGGGCTGCCATTTTCCGTGTGTTGCGGTGAACGAGCGAGAAAGAGAGAGAGAAAGAGAAAGAGTGAGCGAACGAGAAAGCCGGAAAGAAAAAGAGAGATAGTCGTGTTCCGAGAGGGACAAACTAAGCTCCTGAAACACGGATTTTCGTAGTGCGAAGGACACGGAAGGATCCTCGCGCAGGATTTCGCCCAAGGACTATTGTCGCCCGTGTGCTTAATATCACAGTGGAATCAGAACAGATCCTGGCAAACGTGGAAGGCCGAGTCGCGGGAGCGCGCGTTCGAAACTGGACCGACGATCAAGGTTAGTTTCTCTTTTCAATTTTCTTCTCATTTTCCGTCTTGTTTCCGCACGTCATCCAACCAGCTGGTTTCTCCAGCTGCATACCACTCGATGCACATAGCCTCGCGATTCTGCTGTCATCCGCGGAATTATTCGTCACCGATGATAACGATCCACGTCTCGAACAAGTTTCAGCACGCGGACATTCGTCGCGACACTGGATGCACTGTGTTGCACCAGGAAATGCAGCGGAATAACATCCTTGATATTTAGACTGCGGATTCTGTGCTTTTAGAACAAAATTGAATAGCTGCCATTTGAAATCATGAAAAACTTACGGTGGTCCAATAATGTCAATTAATAGTATTTCAGTTTATTCAAATTATTAAAGTAAGAGCGGTCTTGCAAATGATGCAGACCATTTTTATATTGCATAAAAATACACAGTCTAATGATAATAATTAGTAGACAGCGGATCTTTATGCAGTATACAAATTTTATACGTGAATTAGGTTCAATAGGTTGGTTCAATAAAAATTAATACGTTCAATAGGTTGAAAGTAATGGCAACGGTATCTTCGAATTTTTAGAAATACATTTACCGTTTGAAATCACGCCTACTAATTTTTGCTATAAATGCATACAGATCCGCTGTCTAATAATACGAATCGCCTTTATTCAGCGTAAACACCACGCGGAAATCTGCAGGACAATATTTACGCTCGCGAACCGACGCGACGCGCGAAATAATGAGCACGACGATGACGTAAATCGGCAAAATTTTGCGCGGGTTTTGCATACCAGCCCTGGTAATTATTTAAGAACATTGCACACGGTTTACCATTTAATGTATCGTAAAGTTTGTTAGGCTCTTTGTTGACAACCGCCTGCTGCTCGGTGTACACCTGTGTATTTTATTTCTTTTCCTGGTAAAAATAGTAACGTCAACAGCATCACCAGTTTAGTTGCAGTCATTGACGGGTTGATGCAAATTTTCCATGAGAAAATTATAATTTTATTTAGATCGTTTCGGTCGTCGAGATAATGAGTGCTGAGTGGGCACACAAGAGTAATTGATAGTTAATAACATTTGCCCTCGCTGCGGCTGATAGGAATGCGTTGATGCTATATCGTTTTTGCGATATAAAGTATTCTTGTTACAGAATATATGTTGCAAACCGACAGGAAAGTGATTTTATTTATTTAGTTATTTGATGTAATTCAAACACTTTATGTCGTTGCGTTTCGACGCAATAATATGTATGACACCCATTTTGTTCATAAGTAATTGAATATTGATCTCTATGACAGAGTGAAAAAGCAATTGGATCGTTTCATAATGCGCTTAACCCTGCTTATACTGTTTTAAATTAACATTAATGTTCACTTTGCCATTCGGTATAAATAGCTAACCAGTTGAACGAGTTCCTAATAGATTGCAGCTTTTGTGCATAGCCCCATTTGTTTTCGTTTTACTGAAAAATTGTTTTGTAATACTAAGAAAGTATAGGAATATATGCGATGTTTGAAAATATAGAAATTAATTCAGCAGGTGCCAATTAATAAATAAAGTATAATGCAATATAATGTTTTCCCGTTTTAATTTTCTTGCCAAATGAATTCTTGTTTTACCGGGAGTAGTTTCTTCCAATATATAGGGAAAAATAGCATTATAATGATTCCATGTTTTTAGCAGAAATATCAACGGACAAATGGACACTTTCGACCCTAGAGAACGAAAGAATTGAAAAAGACGGCGCATGTGCTCGCACCGAGGTTCGGCACCGCAGCGAATTGCATTATGCACTTTCGAGCTCGAGTATCGGTATCCTTGGGGAAGGTGAAGGTACGGTTCGCGTGGGCAGCTGGCCAGCGTAGAAATGCGAACAGAAATCCGCTCGGTAGTCGAAAAATCGGTAACGATTCGCGGGCCGGCAACGGGAACGGGGAGCATGTCGAAACGCGTTTTTACAAAACGACACTAACGATTACACAACGTCCGCCGCGACGACGGTAACGTAATCTGGTGACGTGGGTTTCAGCCGCTGGCAAATTCGATTGCCTTCGAAATCCGCGCGGCGCTCTCTGTCGCATTTCAAATCCCGTCGCGTTTTAATGCCCGACCCGATCGAACGGCAGCAGAGTAGGGAAAAATCGGAGAAAACTATTTTAGCGTTATTTATGAGCTCAAGTTCATACTAAAGTAAGTCGTTGAACTCGTTTTAACACTAGCTATATCATTATGAAATGAAAAATGCATTTGTCCATTTAAAAAATCAAAATCATCTTTATTTTTTGTAGAAACATGGTTTCTTCCAAATTTCATACATAGAAGTTCATATATGATTTAGTTCAATAGTTTTTATTCAGATTATCGGAAAGCAGAAAAGGTGGAGAAATTATTTTTGCATGTAAATTATGTTTAAATAATATAATTTATTTTGAAATCGATTTTTTTCCGACTGTTCTCAAATAGCCCACTGTGTTGCACTAGCTATACCATTATGAAATGAAAAATGTATTTGACCGTTTAAAAAATCAAAATGATCTTTATTTTTTGTAGAAACATAGTTTTTCATAGATATCTAGTTTAGTAGTTTCTCTACAGATTATCAGAAAGCAGAGAAGGTGGAAAAATTATTTTTGCATGTAAATCATGTTGAAATAAAATTTCAAATTTTGAAATCGATTTTTCTCCGACTGTTCGGGGCAAATACCCGACTGTGTCGCCGCGAGATGCATTATCGAACCTCTCAGTCCAGAGCTACGTCGGCTAGGCTACCTTGTCTAGAATTTCTTGTCGCTTTCTTTCCGTCTTCTGTGGACGCGTGCGGCTTTTTGAGTTACGATCTCGTTTGCAACTGGTAAATGTTAAGTCGATGCAAATCGTGATAGTTGCGATTTTTTCCGTTGCTAATCGCCTTTTTCTCCGGGTAGCATGCAACTATTTATACGTCGGCGCACAAGCCTAGCCACGGTTGCGTATTTACAATTGGCGAAGTTTTTTCCGCTGGCATCCTTGATTCGTCTCGTTATACAACCAGACAGGTATTAGCCACCTACAGTGGCGGCCATACTCGCATACACTTCGCAAAATTGAACTTCGTTTAACGCGTACAGCAGATTCTCCCATATAATGCGATTGTTCGTGCTACGCGCTGTGCGCTATCAATTTTTGACAGTCTTCATTGAAAACAGTCATTTTCTTCTATTACCTCTCGTTTTCTCCGACATAAAAAACATTGATTTTCATATCCAAGAAGTTTCGGTCTTATCACCTCCAATTAATTCCCAAAACTTCGGTCATTGTTAACGATTGTTACACTGGACATATGAATTGATATATATGATTGATTGTTGTTCTGCAATTAAAGAGTTGTTCACAGTTATTTTCTTGTTTTCGCATCGTATTTCCGCAGTCATGACAGTACTACTACTATAACATTATCTACATTGTTCCATAGATACTGCAAATTATTATTTACATTATTATCAAGAATCTTGACCTTACTGTTTCTAATTTTAGCGTAGATACGTAAGCAGTTGTCAGTCCACAGAGCTGATAGAACAAACTCGTGTCCGACCTAAACGGGTAAATAAATAAAAACCCTAACGAAAATGATGTAGAATCACTGGTACAGGCGTTCGAGACACCAAAATGCAACAGGAATGCACATGTCGTGCGACTTCACCGGGGAGCGTCGAAAAGAACGTGCTTCTCACAGAAATTTCGATTGAGCGTGAAATTCCCCGGGATTAAAAAGCCTTTCCACGATTTTAGAAATAGTACGAGCGGTTTCTGCGGGATCGGCGATCGTAAAATTTGCTCGTTCGTGGTGCCGGAGAAACAACGCGCCGTTTTTATCAGTGAGCTACGGATAAAGATTTTTACGACCTTTCAAATTCCCCGAAGACTTCTCCGTGGCCTGATAAGCACGAACCTAAGCACGAGCACAGCGAAATTTCGCCGGAGATTCGCGAGACAGCGGGAGATAACGTCAGAATGCTGCAAGGCAATCAAATATCAATTTCGCGCGTACCGTGGAGAGGACGGATCGCGTTCCAATTTACAGGGGAACGGTTTCAATCGCCGGAAACGGTCTCGGAACCGTCGCGTACACAACCGTAACGAGGTACAGCGGCTGGGAAATCCGTTTTTCAAAATTATTTTAGCGTTACTTCAAGGTTTCAGGTAATGCTGTATGTAGTAGGTCGTTGAATTCGTTTCAACACCAGCTGGAATATTATCAAATCAAAAATATACAGCTTGGGGCGTTGTAAACGGGTTACTTGAATAACTCGCTTGCTTCCGAAGATATACAAACAGTCTTTTCAAAATACGAAACGTCAGAAATTCATGTTGTTATTGTTATCGATCGTATGATTGTTAAAACAGAAAGAGTATTAATGATTTCGGCGCAACGGTTCTATCAAATAAACACTGTAAAGCAATCGTACAAATTAATTTAAACTTTCAACGTTTCGAACCTTGTGTGGATCATTTTCAAGAAAAAAACTGCGTCTGAAATTAATTTTGTACACTGAATAAAACTAATTTCAATTTTAATAATTAATAAAATTTACTTTTAAATCTTATCTTCATTAAATATTAAAATTTAATTTAAAAAATGATTGAAAGTTTAAATTAATTTGTATAATTGCTTTACATAGTGTTCATAGTTAATAGTGTTCATTTGATCAAACCGTTGCGTCGAAAGCATTAATACTTTTTCTGTCAGAAATTCAATTTCGGCCACGGACATCAAGTTTCCAGTTTGTAGCCTCGCTAGGTGGCAACGTGGAAAAAACGGAGAAACATTGGCGAGATATTACGAACGCGATCGCCGACTGCGTTTGAGCAATTAACCGGCAGTAACCGCGAAACGGGTGTCCGGCGTGTAATCGGGTTTCGCAAGGAGTTCTCTATTCGTGGAGTCGTAAACAACCGTTACCGAACAACCGCCGTTGCGTTGTTGCTGTATATTTTTTTTACGCAGCGCTTTTACAACGGCCATTCTTGCCGTCCAGGACCGGTGTCCGGCGATTTTTTCCGATCGGTCTAACAGATCTTTCGCGGGCCGATTTTGGCTCGTGTGCAACAGGAAAACGGTAATCGTATTATTAACTCGGTGGCCGTTCGTTTCGCGTTCCACGGCTGCCTTATACGCGGATTTCACGTTAATCGGCCACGTGTCTTGTTCCAATAATCGCTCCGTTTCGCGATTCATGACTTCCTGCTGGGACTGGATTTATTATACAAGACCTCGCGCAGCACGCGCGCTCTTTTGTTTTCTCTCTCTCGGGGGAACTGTATCGGAACCCTGCAGCTTTTTAACACTGTAAATACCAGCCATTAAAAGTGATCGGTTTGCTTCGCGGTGGTCGAACGACAATGCTGGTCGTTTATGCAGATTTTCCGAGCATTTTTGTCGTATGGAAATATATGTTCAATGACTAGGAGACGTTTCGATCTGCCGACGCAGATCCTCGGTAATCATTTTATTACGTATACACTCCTGCGGAGGTTAGAAAGTTGTCGCTCACCGATAATTGATTATCACTCTCGGACAGTCACTTTCGAACGCAACATCCACTCGCAAGAAATACAGGAAAATTATAATCTATGGGCCCTACTTTAATAACTTTAATAATGGTTAAAAGCGAGCCAAGAAAAACATCCTGTAAACAGGAACCAAGTTCTCTATGGTGATAAAAAGTTGTGAGATCAAAGAAAATACGGGCAAGTTCGTTAGTTTAGAAATACCTCTTGCAATGCTGAAAAAAGCGTGTGTAAAAATTCGTTTAAAAGAACGCTATTTAATTTTTAACTACCTAACACCTTTCATGGCCATTGGTTTAAAAAGTAGCGAGTCTTGAGGTCCTATATCTCGGAACCTACTAATGTTGGAAGATTAATGTTTCGCCAATATTGAAATTAATTAATACTAGCCTCTAAAAGACGGCTAAGTTGTTTCGTGTAAAAGGTGGTAGTGCGAGAACTTGGCTGATGCACTAGCGTGCATCTAGATTCTAAACCTAACGTGGAACATTACAGATAGCTACCGTAGTTCATTGACTAAAATCGAATTAATGTCCCTTGACCCTCAATCGCATCTGAACGGAGCTTCTGTAATTGGGAATCGGTTTGCCTCTCGTAGAAAGCGTTTCAAGAACGAACGATTCCAGCCGGCGATCCTAATAATAAACTTTTCATGCGAGTTCGCGGGGCACCGCGACAGTTCCCGATCGCTTTGGAAAACGGTTCTTCCGGAAAAGCACACGCGGTCGCGATAATGCGAAAAGTTAGTTTAACGAGATTCGATGAGGAACAAGAGAGAAACGGAGGCTGAACTACGGTCTCGCGCTAGTTAGGTTTTTCGAATTTAGCCACCGGGTGTAGAGGCGAATTTCTGGTTTCCGCAACGGGAAACCACCGAGACGACGAGAGAACACTTTCCGACGATGCAACGAAACTCCGTCTAATGCAGCTTGGATCTTTACGCCAACCTGAAGCAGACCCCTCGCCGCTTATGCGGCGGTATAACTTACGATTTAAAACTCATAAGGCTGCGTTCACAGCGCGTTTACGAGCTCTCCCTTGACTCCGCTGCTTCATCCTCCTGGGGAACTTTGAAGGCGAAAGCGTGCTCCGTTTAAAACGACGTTCACCTAATCCGGTCTCAAACATCGTCTTTCCTCGAATTTCATCAAGATATTCTCCTGGAAGAATGCATCGCGAAAGTCCGAAAAAAAAAGAAACTCGAAATACGCTTCTCCGTTCTCCCGAAGTTTCTTCGCTACGCGAACCGGCCATTGCAGAAGCGAGCTTCCGGGTTGACAGTTTTATATCCTTTCCTTAAAAGTTCCGAAGAGATCGGCGCACTCTTGAACTTCGAGCCTGCGCTACTATTTTATCTCTCATAGGTGCTTTTGGTGGCGGCGGTTTTCGGACGGGTTAAGTCATTTTCAGAACTATGACTTTAATACCTTAGTTTGCTCCGACACGCATACGCGACGTTCGCGATCTCGCGTTTTTCCAGAAATGGTCTTGTAGTTAATTTTATACGTGTTGCTAAGGTAACTGCACCAGCGATTAAACGGGCACCAGTAAACGAACGGCTTGGGCCATAATTATTATTAATAAATATCAATAATGATAATTATCACCAATAATTACTAGAATGTAGTGTTCATTGACTGGTATTTTCTATTTAACGTTCAATAAAGAAAAATAATAATAATTTCATTTTATTTGTGCATTTATTTTTGACAAATGAAATATAGGGAGCCATTTGGCATATATGAGATTCCTTTAATTCACTTTTTTTTACATAAAATATCTTCCTGAACAATTTCTTAAATATTCATTCACTGGTGCAGTTACCCTACTTAAAATCTTGCTACTTGTGCGCACGTTATCAAACATTTTAATCCCGAAAACCCATTATTTCATATCGTACACGTATGATTATTTCATGATGAATTAGGAATAATATTACAATAAAGTACGATCGAAATATGATACCGCAGTAATTGGTACAGTTGCCTTACGTCGTAGAGTCTACGACAAAGACGACCGAGGTAAGGAAACTCGGAGACTAACGTTGGCCGTCGGCAGTTTTGAATTTCAGGGACAAGCCGGCGAGCGTGTCCACGATACGTGACAAAGTTTCCTTGATCCGAAGTTCACGTTCGATTCTTATCGTTCCTGTGTCGCAGTCGCCGAGCCATTGACCCGTTGCCTTCCTCTCTCTCTCTCTTTCTATCTCTCTTCCGCTGTCTGTCTTTGGTAGCATACGCTTCGTAACTAACAGGAACGCTTACAGGCAAGGTCTGCTCTGATGCGGATAGTTGTCTGTGCAGGAAGAGACCGACGATAGTAACGCGGTTAGAGCGACGGGTGGGTGGTGGCCAGGGCAACACTGATTGGCGGACGCATTCTGGGCCAACGGTGAAGCTATAAAATAATGAACGGGAACGGCTTGACAAAAAGCTGGGCGACAAAGTATAATGGAAGAGCGTGTTTTCCGGGGATGCGTCGTTCGCAATTGAATACTCGGGATCGCGTTACAAAGCAGCGGCCGGAGAGTCGAATGCGCAGACACCGGCGACAAAGTCAAAGCCGACTTTGAACGCGGTTCCGATTCTCGAATTCCACTCGTTGAACGATTCCGAATGCCGAAGACGAAACCGTTGGTCTTTGTTCACGCAAGGGATCCAGGGAACCAAATGTACACGTCTATTGAGAGACTAGAATCGAGGACTTGCAAGTCCGTCTCCGAGATACAGTATTTTATCCATAAATGTCCGAAAGTCTGACCTGTAAATGTTCCAGATCTATCCCCACTACCTCGGTCGCCGAGGTAAACACACCGAAGTGTAAATACAATGTAATCAGAATTTCCAACTTCCTTGTTTTTCATTATATTTTGATGGGACTTCGATGAGCATATTTGT
Source organism: Lasioglossum zephyrum (assembly GCA_028455615.1). Classification (NCBI taxonomy): domain Eukaryota; kingdom Metazoa; phylum Arthropoda; class Insecta; order Hymenoptera; family Halictidae; genus Lasioglossum; species Lasioglossum zephyrum. Next base: position 7,373,798 of record CM052330.1, on the reverse strand, counting down.
GGCATTTTTAATAAAAATCATACCTAATATGATATAATTCCGATGATATTTACTTGTGTAATAGACAATTAAAGTCTCTCACTTTGCCATACGTTATCCTTCTTCGCACCCGAAACTGTAATTGTAATTGGGCGCACAGTGACTCAGTGGGTAGAGCACGCGATGTCGTGGTCGCGGGTTCGATCCTACCGCCGGCACCTCTGGAAATATCCCATGTGCCATCTAAATACTGTGGTGCCCAAGGTGGTTCGGAACCCACCTTAATAAACTATAGGTCCCGTCGCGAAATAATTCTCACGTAAGAATTCAAAAAAGCGACGTTAAATAATAAAAAAAGAAAACTGTAATTGTCTATGACACAAGTAAATATCATCGGAATTGTATCATATTTGGTATGATTTTAATTAGAAAAATGCCACACATATGGTCATCGAAGTCTCCTAAAAAAATAATGAAAAATAAAGAAGTTGGAAATTTGGATAGCTATGTTTACATTTCTCTACATTACATTCTGCAAAAATCAAAGAATACGAATAAAATATATGGATAAACTACTGTACTTAAAAATTCAATAATTCAATTACCTCGAATCATTATGTATTACTGAAAGTAGAAAGAAAAGTCTTGTCAATCATATAAAGCAACGTATGCCAGTCAGTGTTTATTTCCCGTTGGTATAGTGTTACCTGTGGCTGAAAATTGCTGTTATCTGAATCACGAGATCAAATGCCACATAGTGAAGTTGAACAGACCTGCAACAGCAGTTTTCGACCATGTTGAGGTCTCCTGCCAGTCACAGTTTCACCGACGAATCCTGTTGCTTACGGTTCTATTTCCGTCGTCTTCGAATGTCGGCAAGGCTAACGAGGATCCGTGAAAATCGTGGTTCCGACGTCTCGACGGGTAATATCGATCTTCCGGTTTACCAGCGTCGTTCGTCTCACGATGCCGCGGAACTTAACGCCGCAAGATTTCTCACATATCATTAGGTACCACGGTGCGGCGATAAAATGATAAACCTTTGCTCCGTCATGCATTATCCTGTCTACTTTGCCCGGGTAACGCCGAGGATCACGGGACCCCCCTCGTGACCCTTCTATCTGCGGAAGACGACCTATTACCCCGAAGACTCTGGAAATGGGGAATTATCCCCTTTCGCCGCAGATAACAAGTCCGAGTGCCGTTACCTAGCCACTGTTTACCAACTCTTTCGCGGTCCGCGTCGAATCTATTTAATCTCTTCTTCGGATCTTCGCGCGGCCATTCAGAACCATAAAAACCTCTCCATCCGCGTGTTAGTAAATTTATGGGTGTCTCGCGGACTTCTGTAATTAAATCGCGAGCTATTTTCTAGAGTTCGTTGCACTCGACTAACCACCGTGATGGCTGGACTGCGGTTCGCAAAATAAACATTGTTTGCTTTAATCTTCCTTTTACAATTTCAATAAATGCACCGAATAATTCTTTGCGCAAAAGAAACATTTTCTGTTTAAAGTTTTTGTCATACAATCCACAGTCTGCAATAAACAATTTTTTTTATTTTAAATGTAGTTTTGTAATTTATATTCATACCTGTTGTTTTTTTAAATATATGTGTAATATATATAATTATATTACATTAATGTACACTTTAAAACACTTCAATAATGAAAAAACACTTAAAACAAACATCGACTTCCGCTATATCAGAAAATTGTTACCCTCAGCAAAGAAGTTTCACTTCAATTGTTTCGAATGATGGCATAATAATTTTCGGTACCAGGAATCGAGTGCAAAAGGTTGTTACTTGACGACTTGAAAATTTTCTGATTTCATCCGCTTTGTTGAAACGCAATTACTTGCACGAGCCACGTCACAAAGGACGGTGTAATTTAATTGTTGCCAAGGAAGATCCCCGTGAAAGGTCCGTCGAATTTCTAGGAGCGATGCGCTCTCTTTTAAATCGGATAGAAGTTTGTGGACGATTGCACAGACGACCACTCGACAGAGATCATCCTGCACGACGGAGAAACGGTGCAAGTGGTTCTGCCGCGTGTCCCGTAAACCTTTTTCCCCGTCTGCGGAACAGTGTCGAGTGTAGAAGCGACAGCGGAAAACGAGTAGCACTTTGTACAAAGGCCGTGCCACTGAAAATGGCGTCTCCTTCTTCGGCCGAATGCATTTCCCGTTGAGTGGAATCGTCCTGAGTCCGTCAGACATTTGTGTGTGTGGGTGTGCTGACCACGTCCCGAACTGGTCGAATCCCGGCCAAGTTTAGGCGAGCCAGAATGCGTTTTCGATTACGCTCTGTGGCAGTTGTTTCCATTGATCGACTGAGAGCACGTGTGGAAAGCGAATTGATTAGTCATTGTTATAAATTAGTAGGAATTCTTTCTCAAATGCATAATGTATAGTGAAGTTTAGTGGTGTCTTACAAGCGAGTCGAGAAAGGGTTAGTCTTCTACCATCCGTTCATCTTCCAGTTTCCACGAGTAGCATGCCAAGGACACTGTATATTCTTGCGACTCTAAAAAGGTCAAAGGACAAGACTGCGACAGGGTGTACTCCGAAAGGGCAAAGGTCTTAGCAGTGTATTCCAAGATAGGCGCACAATTACAAAGGGTTTCCTAGAATTGCAACTATTCCGAGAGTCTCAGATAATTGTACTGTAAGGGTTCTATTATAGGTTGCGAAGGACTAACATCATCCTATTCACCATTCATAACAGAAAATATCGCAGAAAGCTATTCTAAATTTTTTTTTTAATCTCTGAAAATCTTGAAATATATATTCAAGTTCCTATTTTATAATCATAGTAGCGTCAACTGTTTAGAGTGTCAATAAAAATGTCTGCATCTGCATTAAAAATGGTTAAAGAAGAAAAGGGAGGTTCGTCCTGTTTCTTGTAATTGATCGAGAATTTTTTATTTCGCATAAAGCTCGGCCCGTCCATGCATTACCAAATATGCGAGTCCAACAGCGACCGTTGCTGCGCGTGAAAGGTGCATTATTAACTGCTCCTGTTCGTAATGGCAACGTGTCGAAGGTGCGCGAAAGATCACCGATAAATAACGAGCGGCCGCTTTCCCGTCGGTGAAAATTTACGGGATTCACGCATCGTGGGCGGCGATGTTTTAACCCAGTTGCCTTGACCGAGATGCATGTGCCTGGTGTTACATAAGTGCAGCGAAGCGATCGGCCGCGAGCGTGTGCGTCGTGTGCATGGGATGCGTATTGGCAGAAGTTGTGCATCGCGTTCGCGCAGCACAATCGAGGGAAAACGGTGAGCGATTTCCATGTACCATCACGGATGGTCTCCTCCCATACTCCACAAGTTACTTCCAGCCACTCCAAACTATTAAATCTTGATTTGGTGCCATCGTGCGAACGATTGGTGCCGTTCAAACACTTGGAATCATCTTAAGTACTCTGTATAGTAATGTTGAAGATCAATTTTTACTACAATCTCTCAAGTATTCTGTACACCAATTTTGAAAATCAAGTTTTACCACAATTTATTAAATATTATCGATCTTGTGAAACACTTACTACAACATTCAGTATTTTTCAGACGGAAAATTTCTCTTGACGATGATCCAGAATCGAAACGTTAAGAAAAATGTAACAAATTGCTTTGTTTTGATTTTTTGATTGAACCTGTGCGCCGATATCATAAACTTCTATTTATTAAGTATTCTGTACCTACAGTCATTTTTAACCGTGCTACAGAGTGTGTGAAAAGGAACCTAACTTTCTATTTCACAGTATTTTGTCGCAATTCAATTCGAACATTTTTATTCCATGAAACTCCATATTGCGATACATACCTCGTGGGAATTAAGACCACGTGCATGCAACGCCGTGCATAATGTGTTAACATGATCGAGCGAGATCAGTGTTATTGAAAACACGTTGAAACTACCGACATGCATCACGCATGATCGAAAATCGTAAATAGTATAATCGGAGCCTAATTTGTCTACCGGACGTGTCTTCGATTCCCATACATTGAAAACCCGTCTCTTTCCGTTCTCCGGGTTGTCTCTCTCGTTTGCTCGGCCTCACAGAAGAATGTTATGAAACGCTTGGCGAGACGTAAACGCGCAATTATGCGCGTGAAATATTCATAGGGAACGGTCGACGATAGTTGTGCGTACATCAACGACAGAAACGGTGGGACACGGGGCGAAAAAAAGATAGCGTTTCCATTCCAATACGGCGAGCATCGTCCGCGAGCGTGTATACAGGGTGTTCCCGAAATCGTGGTACGTGGACAAATAATAATTCTACTTGCTGCAGATATTAAATTGAAGTCGACTGATTTTCAAACTCGTTTTTCTAAAAAAACGAGGCGTCAAGCTAGAAAATGTTATTCCTCCTGTTCGATTTATTCTTGCGCGTACGACCATCATCGTTTGCATCACGGTTTCGGCAACACCCAGTACTCGTCGGTGCCGTGCGGCTTTTTATATCGCGCTGTTAAGGTGAAACATTGCAACGATTTAGTTGCGTACGTACTCGCGAGCCATTCTCTATTCTGGCTCCGCTTTACGACACACCGTAATTTTTTAATTCCGGCTCGCATTTACGACGCGGAATATAAACGCGCGATTAAAGAGGCGCGGTTCGTTACAAAACGACGTCCGTTTATCAGTTCAACAAGCGTAATGACGGGTCTCGCTCGCTCGCCTAAGACGAATTTATACTTCTCACTTTGGATTCGCATTTCGGATGAATCAATCCTAAAATGCGAAGATTCTTCTCATCTACGTTTCAGACATGATAAGCGGTGAACTGGATCACGTTTGATGAGTTGACTCAATGATTCGCCTATGTGATACAAACGTGAAGAATTGACTGGATGATTCATAATGAAACAGCAAAATAGCCGTGGCAAGCCCATGTCTGTTCAAACAAGTGAACAGTGTGTTACTTCCCGTCAGTTTCAATGCCGCGGTTTGATGCACAGAATTTGCGCCACCGAAGTTCGAGAATGTCTCTTTCAGAGAATTACTAAATTGTATGCAATCATTGAATAATAATTTGCTTTGTTTCAGCCTTACAGCTAAGAAATTTGACTTGGTTTACATTAACTTATCTGTAGAAAAACTTATTTCACGCATTCGGTCCATACCTTCTCTCATTCATATCTATGTCTCACGCATTCCTACCCTGTCCTACTCTTTTAGTCTCCTAATTATCACTAACTCCCTTAATTCCATACTTATTGCTTCCCTCCCCATTCCCTAACTTTTACATTTTTGTTGTGTTTGTTGATTATCGATCGTAAGGTAGTTTATAACAAGAAGTATAGATGATATCGGCGCATTCGATCAGTGATCGAACCGTTACTAATAAATTATAATGGATGGCGAATTCAACACACATTTTTTTGCGTCTCTAACCAAGAGTTTTGACTCTGAAACCAGAAGACTTCTAAAGGACTGGTCTAACACAAACCTAGCAATTGCAAAGATAAGTAGTAGAAAACTTTCCTTATTCAAATGTAGATCGCTTAATATTTTCCCAAACTTTATTAAAGACAGAATTTTAAAGAAATTCAACATATTTATCACCTCCAATTTCACATATAAAATTAAATAAATTAAAAAAAACTCTTTGATTTAATTATGCTCTCTTTTTCCTCAACTTCTCCAACCACTCTTCAACCTTACTATCCTTTTTCCCGCTCACTACATCCTCGAGCTTGATCATTTCCCCCATTATCGTACAATCCCATGTCAAATGTTCTAACTTTGCATACTTATCCCCACATAGATCGCATCCTCTTGCCTCATTGAAGAAGTATAAATGGTTTTCGTTTTTCGTATTAATTAATACGCAATGGCGGGTGAATCCAAAGTGAGGACATTTAAATTCGCTTTTTCGATGGAATGTTTTTAAGAAGAAAACACGGATTCGCCAAGTTAACCGAAAGGAACGTCGACGTCGCTTGGGAAACAACACAGTGCCATTGGAATACCGGTGACGTTCGCGTATAGAATGCACGATAGAGATGCATAGAATTCTTCGATATACCCATTCGCGTTTGCTGGTCGCCGCCAAGCTGAATAGCACCATGTAACTCTTGGCCGAAGTTTTCTCACGGTTCACGCAGTTCCTTAGATTTCCATCTTTTTACTTAGTTGCGAAATATTGAATTATGCCATAAACGTGGACACACGTGGAACACCGGTATATTCGCGACGCGAAGAAACCCGTCGATTAGTTAATTAGCTAATAACCGTGACGTTTACGATATCGTTATAGCCGCTGAGATTTTATGGAAATGGCTACTGGTGGTTCTTAATTAACTTTCGAAACGACGGGGAAACGTCTCGTTCGAGGAATTAACCCCGAAATAGTTGATTAATCTCGAATTGATAGCATCGTTTGCTGTGTATTCTAATTTTCTTCCTCGTATAGTAAAGCTTTGTATAGTAGCTTTGTCGAATTGAAAAGACCAATCAAATACGACTGGAGTGAAACATTGTTTAATTTGAAGAAATATCAAAAAGATTTCATATTTAATAGGGAAAGGTGAGGAAAACTGTTCTATTCATTTCTATTTCTTGGATAAATAAAACAATGATGTCCCATTTCACCCATCTTCCACTCCAACACTTTTTCCGTCATTTAATTCATAAAATTGATTAATTCTATCCATCGAGAACTGTGCTAAAAATAATTCCCGTCTGCTAGTAGTTGAAGATCGTCGTGTACAGCCATTTGTGGAGACTCGCGCATTGAAAAAAGCAAGGCGTGCACACTTTAAAGGACATGTCTACTCGTTTCCCTGGAATCAACTTGAAAAATCGGCGTTTCCGTGGAGTTTGCTATCGATGACGGTATTTCACGGGAACTGGCTGACACGCGGCAGTCATATTCCGCGCGATTTCGATTAGGGTCGAATTATCCCCTCTCCAGCAGTTTCGTAACGAGCGTGTTTCACCCCGGGTGCTGCGATTTACCCGATAAAAAAAAATTGCTAAAGCTGGTGAATGTTACTGAACAGTGTTTACGATGGACGACAGGAAACAAATCGTATCAAGCACGCGTCGACCGTAGTGTTTACCCACGTAGATAGGGTGGTTACGTGTCTACAAATATATGTAATCGCGGGCCAGTTTAATCGGAGAATCCTTGATTACTTTGATGCAAACTTTAATCAACGAAACCAATTTCTCTTAAACGCTTCCGCAATATTTCGAATTCTAGCTGACCAATTGACTCGAAATTTTGAGAGAATCTTTACCACGTACCCCGTTATCTCTTTGTATTCTTATTTTTTATAGTGATTAAAAGAATCTTTACCACGTACCCTGTTATATTTTCATATTCTTATTTCTTTTATAGTGATTAATAAACATCCTGGCGACCGTCGATCCATGTGTTCCCGAGCATAATGAAAAATATATAGCTTGTGTAATTCTGATCATTTTTACATGAAAAAATTGCCGGTGTACTATAAATAGACACAAATAAATACGCGTGCACACAACTCTATTGCAAAAAATAATTTTTAATGATCGAACCTTGCGCCGAAATCACAAATTTATTTTATATTACATTTTCGATCGAGATTTAATTTCATTTATTTATTGCAAAAGGTTGAGAAGTTCTTCTGGAAAAATTCTGAAAAGTTCGCTGAAAAACAGTTCCAAAAATAACATACGTTACGACTGATCGAATAAAAAGTCACTGAACTTATGTGCACACCTAACAGACCCGCGTAGGAGTTTCTTCCACGCGGTCTTCGCTCATGGCGGGTGGCAGTGGCTGGCTGCATCGTGAGCGCCACGTGCATTCCGGGCAACTGCAGCCGGGGAGACGAGCGGCCAAACACACGCGGGAAGACGCGAAACCCATTAGCGTTCCATTTGGGAGTGCGCCGTACGAAAGCGTCGACGCGTTTATTTGTTGAAACGCGTTTCTCTCCGCCGCGTGTCCGTCGAAATGTCACGCGTGCCTCGAAAATGTTCGCGTATCGCCGTATTAACCGCATTGCTCTCGAGCCGCGTAACAAACCGGAGGGAACGGGAAAATGGCCCCGGATATATCGAGGGCGAGAGAGCACGCGACCGAGAAAACTTGTCAGCATCAACGTCTCGGCGCACAATGTTATCGACCGCAGGAGTGGCCGATACCCACCTATATCCCCGCCGTTATTTTTCCGTTTTTACAGCCGGCATTGTGTCACCGTGCTTCGTCGAACGCTGTGCTTTGGATAGGGTCGCATAGTTTCCAGTGTCTAGTGTCGCGAGGCCGCCTCGGATTTCAGAAAGGCGTTCGAGCCTGAACAACGACTCTCGAAGAGAGCTAGAAGTGTACCACTCTTCGTCCCGTTCACTCTCCCATCGATCTGCGCTCGTCTTTTCTCCGATCCAACCCCTTTGCACCCTGTTTCTCCTCGATGGAGAAACATCCTTAAGAACGAGTAGCCGCGAACTCGTTCACTATTTCAACCCGAAAAAATTTGTACGTATCTGTATCCTGGATTGTTTCTTGAAACGTATTTTTGTTATGTCGATCGCATTAAGATAATAACCGGAAATGATTTTATCGGCGCATAGGTTCGATCAAACTCTACACATTGTATTTTGTAGGAGTTACCCAAACGTTTTTCAATTCGGATGAGTCCTCTGGCGGGTCTAGGACGAAACATCACCTTTCTTTTCCTCCACTATGAAAACATTTTTAATAGCAAACGTGGTCTCGAACCTAATGATTCAAATCCAAATCGAAAAACATTTGGGAAATTCCTACAAAATACCTATATATATAGTGCGTAGAGTTTGATGGAACCTGTGCGCCGATAACATCATGTCCAGTTTCTTGAAATGTCTGGAAAGTTTCGGAGAGCTCCGTCGAACCGTTTGTTCAGAAAAAATTCTCGAAGCTGAATCGCTGAAAGCTTATCGGCGAAGAAGAGGACCTTCTTGGGCTCGTAGTGGTCTGCCAATTTTTTCGTTATCGGGGAATGAAATCGATGAAACATTTGGAATAGGTAGGCTTATTCAACAAGGCTGAAGTTGTACTTACGTATTTTTGTTCTAAGTTGAATTTCTACGAAGCTACTACCCTGGTAGCACAAAACAGTGTATACACATTCATATAATATTAAAAACCGATTCAAACTTTTTTTAATATTCAAATGTACATAAAAATATCTATTTTATGTTAAGAGAAAAATATTTTTTTCTAACTTTTTCTTCTGTTTAATTGAATGTTATTTAAACACATTGAATTTATACTTTAAATATTCAGTTTATATTTTCTGAATATTTAGCTTACATTTTCTAAACATTCAATTCACATTTCTTAAATATGTATGCAACAGTTAGATCCAATATTTATCTCATATGAAAAAGTGTGGCTTAAAATATATTTTTCCAATATTTGAAGAAGATATTTATCCAATATTTTTGTGCCACTAGGGTATACATTCTCAAGAGAGAAAATGGGATTATTGTGACGATTTGCATCAGGATCCCCGGGGGTAACGAGATCCCGGTCGCCCGTAAGAGGGTGCTCGAGCATCGACCGTTGCCTGGAAGATAGGAATAAGTAAGGAGGTAGATCACGCGGCTCGATAAGGCTGCTGGTCGCCGGACAGTTGTAATTAGAGTACACGTCTCGCAACGAGACCCGTGCTATTTATGCGGCTCCGTCCATCTGCTAATTCCAGCCGAGATACTCGACCAGTCGCGATCACGGAATCTTTGGTTCCATTCGCGTGGAACGGCCCGTATTATTATTGCAGGTCTTATCGAGCGGCTAGCGCGGGTCTCCGTCCTATGAAATATAAATCCGAGGCGACACGATTTCTACGGAATGCCATTTACCATTGTAACAGATCGGCGCAGGTACAATGAACCCTGCCGCCGGTTACTTATGTCCCGGTGCACACCGTTGCGCGGTCTAAACGCGAGCAAATCAATCGGCCGGTGGTTTTTTTTCCTATGCACTTCTGAGCCTCGACGAAACAGCCACTAGATGACCATTATCGCAGCCTGGTTTTCAAAGAAGAGGCTTTAGATGCATTGATAATAGCTGCTCGCCTATCGCTACCCACACGCTGAGCCCGAAGTGGACCAGCCACTGTCGATGCACCACGGGTTTCATCGCTCGGGAACAGGAAAGCCGCGATGCATCATTCTCAACGGCTTAGCTACCTGTGACGTTTTAGAGGCCTTAGAGAATCGTAGATTAAGGATTAGGCTTTTTAACCCTTTGCGAGCTTACGTTCAACCTAATTCCCGTCACATTCTCCTTTCAGACAAATTTGTGCAACTCGTAGTTTTATCACAATGATTAGCAGACCACGGACGTTGATCGCAAAATCAAAATTGTCCAAGTCCACTGCAAGAAACAGAAGTTAAATGATGATATATTTCATCTTCGTGTCGAATTGCCCTTTAATGCAACAGCCTTTTAAATTCTTTTTGTTCGTTCATTAGTTTGTATTCCGCCCCGTAACTTTTAGCCTGCAACACCTTCCACCGTGGTCTATTAATCAATTCTTGAATGAGTTAGCTCAAGTAGCTGGCGTCCATTAATTTCCTTCGGGACTGTTATCTGGAAGGAAATTGTTGAGCTTCTTATCGAGACAGTCGTTAAAAAAGAAACCTATTAACGAGTAGGTTAACCGTTTCTTTTCAGTCAGGTTGTTCTTTCCAAGGTAAAGTGTTAATTTCGCCATAAAGTTGCACATGGAACACGGACAAAGTGGAATACGACGGCTCCAGAAATTTGTGGGTCATCGTATAATGTAAATGATTTCAGTCAGGTCGCGTGTGCGAAGTTATCGGATTTGCCGCGTTTATTTAGCCCAATGTCGCCGTTCGGAAAATTTATCGTGGCTGAATCGTTTAATTGCATGTATGTATCTGATGTTATAACAATTGGCGAGAATCGCCACGGTAAAGGTGACGAATCGAAATCGACCCAGTCTAAAATTAATCGAAGTCCACGAGTCTCGCCTTGACCGGACCTCCTTATTGCTAGCGCGTCAGCGCACACGGTCCGTCTATTCAATGAAAATGCACGTGGGCCTTTTGTTTATGTAAATAACCGCGGTAACGAGCACTCGCGGTAACGCCATTGTTCCAGCGAGGAGGGAAGGGGCGACCTTGTGTCTATGCGGCGAACAATAATGCAACGGTTTAGGGTGCGGTTATGCTGAATGTGATTTTCTCTGACACATATCGATTGTGTCACTTGTTTCGACGCGTCCTTGATGCGCTCGAAACGTTCCTTTTTTTATGTTTAAGGGCGGTGGGGGAATTTTCTTATGGACACCCTATCCTCCGATGTTGGTTGAAGGGGTCCCATGGAAATCATCGATACAGATTTCCCTGATACAGTATTCACCGACTCCAGATTTGACCGACATCGAATTTGAACGACAATGAATTTAACCGACAACGAAGTTAACCGACAATGGATTTAACCGACAACGAATTTAACCGACAGCGAATTTGATCGACAACGAATTTAACCGACAACAAATGTGACCATCAACGAATCTGAACTCGTTGTGGATCAAATTCGCTGTCGGTTAAATTCGTTGTCGGTCAAATCTGGAGTTGGTGAAATGTTGTCGGTGAAAACTGTGTCGGTGATTTCCATGGGACCCGGTCGGAGAGGGTAGTGTCGGACTCAGCTCACCCCTCTGATGGAATTGGGGGAATTATCATTCGCTGAAACTCATTCTAACGCCATACCGACTAAACCCCCATCGCCCAGGTCCCCAAGAACCTTTTCCACCTCCCAAATTGACATGTTACCCCCACTACCGAACCGCACTACCTGGTAGTGGGGGTCTTACATGTTCACCAACGCGAGCTGATTCAATGTTCACTGTGTTGTTTTTCTTAGATCCAATATTTACTTATGTTGGGATGACGAGGTTAAGAGGTCAAATATAGACCTTACATTTACTAAATGTTTATTTAATCTCCACCACACCATGAAATAAACGTTTCTCAGTTGTGAATTAAAATTCTTCACATATAACACAATGTGACACTTTATTTTATTAGTACATTGAAGTTAAACTGTTATATACCAAAAAGTAAAATGAAGAGAGGAAGTTCGCAGTTTAATATGTGTTGGAATAATGAAATTGATTTAACGAATTAATTCCCAATTGTAACTTTCGATAGCAACCAGAATTACACCAAAACCTTCCCTCCGAAAAATTTTACACGTAGAATGCAATTCAGTGTTTTCTACAGCTTACAATGGCGGGGCGTTGTACGTTTTCTACGTCGTTGATTGGAGTTATCGGATGAATCTTATTAGCGATAGACGATAGAAGGCCTGATACCACGAGACCTGAATACTTGGCCTGGCTTCTTTAAAAAAATCGCTTAGCCATTGGCGTGCACGCGTGATTGAATGCGCGGCACTCGCCGTTGCGTACCTGCGCGAAAGACACTTTACGGTTCATTTACCCTGTCGCGCAGACAGCGGAGCTTCGAAACAGCTTCGAGGGGGTCTCTTTCTCCCGTCGGATCAAAAGATCGATGATTCGGATCGGATGGAAACCAATTTTAATCGGAGCTTTCGTTCCCATTTCCACGTTTCTCTCCCTCTCTCTTTCGCTCGGTGGATTGAAAGCGGCTGAACAAAAATATTGATAGTTAATCAATCGCGGCCGAAAGGATTTCAACGAGAGTCCGGCGACCCTTCGTTTCTCGATTCGTCGGGTTGGAATCGAAGCGGGCAGCAATTAGATCTCGCTCGAGTATTTGTCCGGTGAATCGAGGAGACGAAAACAAACCGGCCCGTTAATTCCGTCGTGGGAACGGGATCGATCGGTCTCGTCGCTTGTTAACAAGCCGATTCCGCGGCTGCAATTAGAATAAACATTCGTTCGTTGCGGGCCGGAGGCTTCGCTCCAGCAAGCAACGTCGAGCTCTCGCGAGGTCGAACCGGTTTCAAAAGTGTCCGCGCGCGAAAGTCGCCGGTTCTGGAGCGATGCAATTCCGAATGCGAACACCGCCGAATCCGTTCCCTCGAGCGCGCGCACGGCCGAAAAATGCTCGGCGAATCGAAAGCGATCGCGCAAAAGGTCACGTTTAATTTTACGCGGATCGATCCGACGTCGCGTTCTCCGCTTTTAAGCGGTCTCCCGCTTTGTCGAACCGGCTCGAATGCATCGGAACGCTGCCTACCATGTCGTGCCGCGCGCGGCAGGAAAGGTTTAACCCACATGCACGCACGCAAAAGAATACGGTTCCGCGGGAAAAAAACTTGCAGTTTTACAAGCACCGTCGCTGAAACGCGGCTTGTATTATGACGGGAACTCGGACGGCGATAGTTTGCACACGTGTAATCTTGCTGTTACCGCTGCTATCGGAAACTCGGTCGTTCATAAACTGCGTAAAGAGGTTCTACATTATCTAATCAACTGTAGATCTAATATTTTCTAGTTCTAAATATCTTCAAATTGTATTACAAATTTAGACGCGTTTCGAATAGCATTTTTCACTTGGAATTTGTCGATTTTTATTGTATTTTATTTTAATAACAGTAGATCTAATATTTTCGATTTCTAAATATCTTCAAACTGTATTAGAAATTTAGACGCGTTCCGAATAGCATTTTTCACTTGGAATTTTTCGATCTTTATTTTATTTTATTTTAATAACAGTAGATCTAATATTTTCGATTTCTAAATATCTTCAAACTGTTTTAGAAATTTAGACGCGTTTTGAATAACATTTTTCGCTTGGAATTTGTCGATTTTTAATTTAGTCACTGTTGCTGTTGTCATCTCCGTCCGCAAGAGTGGGTTTTTCGCCTCAGCTTCGAAACGAATGTACATATCCACTAAGCAAAATTCCTGTATATTATTCAAACATAGTAGAACGTATCGACAAAGTTTCGGGTCGATCCTCGCACCGGTCTCGCTTGTCATTAATCGCGGAAGGTAGCCGTTTCGGGGTTGCGACCCCTTAACGCGTCATCGGCGCGCAGCGCTGGTAAATCAGGAACAGATAATCCGTATATCGCGGGGCGGTTCGACAACCGACTACGCGTACTGTACGTACACCGTCGAATTTTTTTTTACGAGTCGCTCGTTCCCGTTCACCGAAAAACGAGGAGTCGAAACGTCGAGAGTTTTACGAGCGGCCGTTATTTCGCAAACTTTCGATCATAAATGTGTTCGCCGGCCGATGGAGAAGTCGGTAGGCGATGGCCGATCGATGCCCGATCTATTACCGGTGGAGCAGAGGGTCCGCTATCACGTGGTTATCTGTCGCGATCGTAAAGCAGTCGAGTGGCGACCCGATGATAGCGAGCGTCGCATTAATTTTCAGGGGTGCGGTACACCCAGGCTATGCAACCACCGTTGCATTTTATTCTAAACACTCGGAAGGGAAAATTGAAATTTGGGATCGCTTAATTTGTTAATTACAGTCCAATTGTACCAGGTAATTGTGATATAAATATTACGGAAATCAATAAATAAGGTATAAATGGTGCAAAAATCGATTTCGAGTCTGGGTCGAGGCTGTTGGGATGACGTGGTTGGGAGATCAAACTTAGACCTTGTGTTTAAGAAGCGTTCATTAAATCTCCAGTACCCTCGTGGAATTAATGTATATCAGTTGTGAATTCAGGATTAATCGCACATAACACAATGTGACACTTTATTATTTCTATGTCGGAAATTAGGAAACCGGGTTACCGATCGATAATTGTAATCGCGATATCTTCACTAGGATTAAGTAATCGCATATGTAAAGAGGCGTACGTTAGGACAACAGCCGACGCTCACTCTGTGTATAACCGCTCGTGGTAAAAGGTCACGTTATGTTTACTGTCCGTGAAATGATTGTGGTGTATGAAATACATATATATATATATTTATATCATCTAATCAAAATTCTTCATTCTATGTATACTGAATATGAACAAAAACAAATGGTACGATAAAGACAGGAGAGCAGTGGCTGGCTCGGTACACTGGCAAGGACTGAGGTAACCGATTTTCTCTGCACAAGGGAACAGCAACGTTTGAAATGAAATAAACTTCAGGTCACGATAGACCCTTTGCTCCTTCGTGTGTTTCGTGCATTTCGTTGTACAACAAGGGAAACGGTTAAACCGACAGAGGCAAAGGGTTAAACCTAGAAATAGCGTGAAAATAATTTTTGGTTGCGAAAAACAGGTTTCCAGTCCAGTGTGGCATCGCTACGCGATATTAAATTTCTGTCATTCTCGTTCCTCGTGCCGAGAAAACGGCTCCAATTATCCCTTGGTGAAAATCTCGCGAGACGTCTCGTCGGCCGGGCGGGGAACGCGGAAAAAGAGAGAGAGGTGGCTCGCGGAAATATTCCCGTCACGGCCGCAGGTATTCGCGGCGACCTGGAAAATTATCACGGTTAATCCCATTTGCCCGGCGAGATAGGAATTAATGCGGCTAGCGGCCGTTTCCCCGACGCTCATTAGGGAAATGCCCTTAAATTCGACGCGTGGATCGCCGCGGACCGAAGCAGCGCTTCCGTTAATGAACTCCCGACGGTCTCTTTGCACAGGTGCGCCTTTCCTCTCCTTGGATGTCGACGTCAACCGCGTAGGAAGCGGAATAACGAAAAAGACATATTGCCTCTCGGACGCTCGAGGTAGACGCACCGTCAAAACAGCAACGGGCACGTGACCTGGAAACGGAAAAATTCGTGGCCGAATTGTATATCGCATTATGTCTCCCGAGAAGCGTTACATGCTCGAACACGGTGAACGCGCGCGCCGCTGCTTGCTTACGTCGCGCTCGATAACCGTTTCGTAACGATCCTTCTCTCTCACTGACATTTGACGTATCCAGTATAAATAAACGATTGTGCTGCGCGTCCAATGCAAATAATCGTTTAATAAATGCCACGGCAATACGCACCTGCGGCTTTGAAACCTGACGTTTCGTGCACGCTGATTTCACCGCTCGGGAAAAATCGCTAGTGACCCCTAGCCACTTGTTCTATTATAGTCTGTTTTTGACGATTTGCAAACCAAAAGATGTTTATATTTTCGTGTTAATGCGCAACGACTCGCTGTAACTCATTTACCAGACGCTACAACGAATGTGTTGCAGCTGTTCAAACAAGTTTATTGATTTATATGTTTACACCGAGTTGACCTTCGGTTGACCTACACTCTTCGAAAATATACTAAAAGGAAGTACACTGAACAGAGCTTGCGGACAGTGTTAGATCCCGTGCGTTTGGTCAATGTAGACCTCGCTTCAAAGTATATACAGTGTTTTATTGATATAAGTCCCCAGCATGGGTCTGCCGAGGGACATTTATGCGCCAGGGACAGTATTCTTTGACTTTTGCCGAACGTCGAGAACGACAGCCGAGCTCGAGAGGCCTCGGTCGCCGAGGAATGAAAACATTGCTAATCCAAATTTCCAATTTCTTTATTTTTCATTATTTTTTTATGGGACTTCGATGAGCATATTTGTGGCATTTTTCTAATTAACATCATACCAAATATGATATAATTCTGATGATATTTACTTGTGTAATAGACAATTAAAGTTTCGGGCGCGAAGAAGGATAGCGTTCCTTGCGCTCGAAACTTTAATTGTCTATTACACAAATAAATATCATCAGAATTATATCGTATTTGGTATGATTTTTATTAGAAAAATACCACAAATATGCTCATCAAAGTCCCATCAAAAAATAATGGAAAATAGAGAAGTTTGAAATTTATAAAATACTGTACATCCTAATATATCTGAAATATCTATTATCATGATAAAACGAACAGCTACAATTCACGAAACAAGCGTACACATCACGCACAGTCAACCGGTTACAGAATGTATCCTAAACGCGAAACTGGAGCACCAATCAAATACTTCGGCAGTAAAACGTCAAGGAATTCGAAAGGTGGTTGATCGATTCGGCTCGTATCCTCTGGGTTGATCAATAGAGCCTCCTCGGTCTCTTGGAATAGAATGTCTGCATTTTCCGTCTCTGGATCGACTTTACCGAATCGAATCGAAGCACAGCGTCGAATCGCAGACCTCGTTCCGGCGGGAAAAGGTGGCGGGTTTAAATTCGCGGAATTAAAGGTCGACAGTTCAGTGGAGGCGAGTTTAATATAGCGACGCAGGCGTTATTCCGGCGGCCGATTAAATTAATTGAATTCGTCGCTCACGGCTTCAGGTGCAACTGCACGGCTTCGAAACTGGTCGGTCGGGCCTGACTTAACGGTGCACGCGAGGGCCAAGAACCTTTGCTCATTCTCCGCACCTGGAATACAGATTGGCTTCTCGAGTCGCGAACTCTCCTAAGCGACATCCACCGCCTGATTGCCTCTATCACGGTGGCCGCCGACCTTCGTCAAATTCGAGCACGTTTCGCAAGACCTTCGATACTTTGCTTCTGCCATAAAGATAGAAAAGAGAGATTTCCCTTTCGTGTTGCTCGAGGGCTAACACTAGGTTCGTTTTGAAAAGCGCTGCCTGATATTCCCCTTAACACATTAGCTACCACCGTCTTGCAATTTACTTAAATCATAGACAAATTAATTTTATACACTTTGCCGTCTAAAGTTGTTATTATTTATTATTATTTATTATAGACGGGCAGAAACACTTTTTACACAAGTATTTACAAAGAAAAGAAAAACAGAGAAAAATACAAGACTACTTATCTAATAAGATAGAAGGGACATGGGCACAAAGACAAAGAAAAAAAATAATACTGGTACACAATCGATAGGTATTATCATATAAGCCTGCGTAGTTGCATTTAAAAATTTTACATAGCTTAATTGAATCATAGAGGCTTTACAACATTTTTCATGTTTTTTGAGAATATACTCCATAAAAATTCGGAAGAATTCGGAACGGCTGTGCTACCGGTTCGCCTCTTTAATTCTAGATTACCCGGGCCGCCACGCGAGAAATTAACAGCGCACGAACAAGGAGATTCGAGTCCCGTTAGAGGCCAGCTTTTCTGATCGCGCGTTTTGCCTCCTCTCTGCTTGTAAACTACGGCTCGCCCGTGCACAGCTCGTTCCTGTTTGTCTCCGCTGTCGACTGGCGAACGAGATGCCTCCGCTCTCTGATACGAGATTAGCCATTACCGTCGAAATCGCTTCCGTGAACCACGTTAGGCTGATTCACGCGACGTTTCCTAACTTTTTGAACCCCCTGGACCAGTCTGTGTCAGTTCGGAATTTATCGTGAGCTTTGGAAATGATTCTTGTACGGTTATTTAAAGGAAGTTGTACCGACAATGTTCTCTTTGTTAGAGCCTGGGATATCTGAAGACAAAAAAGATATCCTTTGACAAACATGGAACATTTTATTAATCTGTCATGTATCATTCAGCATTATTTTTTAAATATATTATTATTAGTTATTACTAAAAAATTATATATGATTTCTTATTGGGAAGGGATGCTCTACATTATACAAAAAATACTAAGAGAAAATATGGGACTAGACAATTTTGCCTGGTGAAATATGCTACTTTCAAAATGCTCAACTTTAAATGATCATCGTAACTCAAATATTTATTCAATTTCATTAATTTCTTCATTTTCGAGGCCCATAGACAATTTCGAGAAGTCGACTTTTTGGTCGAATGTCCCTAAATGTTTCGATCCGGACCACTGTATACCGGGCCGAACGACCCAATAACGTTAGACGGCTCCCATATTTCTGGCACGCGAGCCGGCGAACTCTTGACGGACGGGTCGGTCCGGGGTCGGGCCGGTCCGCGTTTTCGAGCAAATGCTTCGAAATACAAGCACGACCGGCTTTCCCCTTTATTCCCAAAATAACCGGCCGCTCAGTCGATACACCCGGCTGCATAGGTGAGACCGTGTACGGAACCCGGCGGCCGGGATATTGGGTTTGTATCGACAGACCCCCATTGACGATCGATCGACCTCGAACGCTGCGCCAGGCCAGGCAAGTCTCTCTCTCTCTTTTCTATCGGGCGGGCTCGTCTCCGGGAAAAATTGCTGTCTTCGTGCTGTACGCCCTCGTCGATAAAGCTATTAAACAGAATCTGACATACACGACGTTTCGGAGAATCTGTTCACAGCCACTCGGCGCGCGACTAAGCGGAAGCTTCGATAAGAAGGCAAATATTTCCCTAAGTGCTCCCCTCGAGACGCTTTTTCGACGATCTGTGGGAACGATCGCGTGAGATCGCTCGATTACTTGGATCGACTTTCTTACGTTCTGTTTACACGATTTCGTCAATTCGCACATTGTCCACCCTTCACGGTCTTGACGAATTTCCATGTTTCGACCGAGACGCATTTTTCCAACCAGTTTCACGCGTTAGATCTTTAATACAGTTTTACTTTTTTATATTAAAAATAAAATTGTCCAAGCAATTATAGTTTTTGCATAAGAATTCGCGGTCTAATCTCATTTATGGGTCCCGTTGTCTGTAACCTCTTTTCCTTTCGCTTAGAAACGCGGCAAGGGTTAAAAATATCAGAAATACGTCCTTTATTATGGAAAATGTGACATCAATCGGATACCCGTTACGCCTCAAACATCTTTTTATATTCATTATGGGGGTCCTGATCCCACACATTAATAATCATTAAAACGAAGTATGAAAATAACAAATTCGTTGTCGGTTAAATCTAGGGTCGGTGAAAACTGTGTCGGTGATTTCCATGGGACCTTAATTTTCACTGTACCCTTTCTTTTTATTCTAAACACTCAGAAGGGGAAATTCAAATTTGGGATTACTTAATTCGTTAATCATAGGTCCAATTGTATTCTCACCCAATTCTACCAGGTAATTATGATATAAAAAAAAACATTACATAAATGGATAAAATAAGGTATAAATGGTGCAAAAATCGATTTCGAGTCTTGGTCAAGGCTGGGAGATCAAACCCAGACGAAGTTTGAAAACGGAGGGTCCAAAAAGCGTGGAATTTTCGGGTCACTCTTTGCTCTGGCACAATGAATCCATTTTCTGTGGAACCGAGTTGGACGCGTTTAGCGGCGACAGCAGCTTCCGGCGGGGTGTTTTTGCGGGGTTCTTTATTCCGTCACTCGAACGTGGGTGACAGTTGGGTCCGTGCAAAAAAAAAATTGCTCGAAATCCTGCGGATAAACAAGGATGGCGGGCGGTAACGAGCCGAACGAGGAAGTTTCCACATCGCGGATGGTAGAGGCGCCTCAAGCGGCGCCTGCCGCCGCTGGCTGCCGCCTGCGAGTCAATCGGGCTCGGAGCGTAGCTTCGGCTACCACCGAATTCAGTTCACGGTGTTGACTGCTGGTTCGTGCATCGCGTTCCATCCTCCCTTCGTGGTCAAGGTGGACTCACTGTCACGTGGTTCGTTTCACCCTCTGCCGTTCCGCACCAAGAACGTCAGAGTCCGCGTTGGATCATTTCGTTGACGAACACACGTACACACATACAGTGACGTTGCGCGCGCGCGATGCGTACGTGTTGTTTTCCGGTTTCACCTGTCGGTCGCCCATGTGTCCGTACCATCGTCTACCGGTGCTGTGTCAGAACACCTGTTCTTAAACACGGGATTAATACCCCGAACGATCCTTGAACTCTACCAATCTTTACGCTACGAAGATCTTAGCAGTTTTCCGAAGAAGAACAGTGTCGAACACCCGTTTTCCCGCGAGCAGTCGTCGAGAAATTTGGTGAGTGTGTTTTCCCCCCTCGACATCGTGATCCTATATATATATCAATAGGATTTCTGTGGATTCATGGATCGATTTCGGAGCTCGGCGAAAAAGGTCAGAAATTTCAGGATTGATCGACGATAGTCCGGATCCCGTTAAAGTCAGGTGTTTAACGCAGCGGGGGGAACCATGCGGACGAAGTTATTCAATTTGCAATTTGCTTGGCGACGCTAATGCATCGAATAAATAAGCCCCGGCACTGGGGAACGCTCGGGCCACTTTGCTTTTCCAACGTGTGTCCGCGCTCGATGTTCAGGTCAGTTGTGCGGAATATTCTCCCCGGAGGAGAATCCGCGTCGCAACGGAATTTAGGCGACCCTCGTGAATAATCATGGAGTTTGAAAGGTCCATTTTTAACGTACCCCGCCCCCGTACCTTGACGAATTCGCTGCGACCTCCGCGGACACAATGAACTCCCCACAGAAATCATTTCCCTCGACTTCCATAATTTTCCTCGCGAATCCTTTCGGTTTGAATATTTAGAAGAAGGGGGTTACTTGAGATCCTTTTTCACCGGAGAAAATGGGACCGTTTTCTTCGGGATCGTGTTGCAAACGACAAAAAAGGCGACCGCGTCGTTCTTCGTGAAACAAAGTGTTTATCTCTCTCTTTCGGAAGTTGTTGCACGAGTGCTTCTTTTTTCCTCCGTGTCTCGTGTGGTCGCCGTTTGTCTCGCAAGCTTACGTAAGGGGCCCGGACATCGACGATGAAACGTGCAAGCTTCCTCCATTGTTTTGCCGGCCAACGTTTTCCCGAGGAGAGCTCTGCTCCCGTATTTGTCCGCTCGCGTGTAGTGACGTACTTGCAGCTTGCGCGGAACAGTAATGAGAATTTATCGGTAAATTCATGAAACAGCGAGAGGTAAACTCTAATGAATTGCTCCGTTATTAACACCGATACCGGTACGAGCAACGTCGGCCGAGCGCTTGCGCTCTCGTCCCCTCTCGCTCTTTCGTTTCTTGATCTCTTTCTACCCGGCATGTATATACATTATCCCCCGGTTTTATCCAACGAAACGGCTAATTTCTTTCTTTCCGCCGGGTTTCCTCGGGAATTGGAAGTGCCGGCCGGTTTCCTGGCTTTTCCCGTTGGCTTCTGTTCAGAACTCGTTTTTAATAATGCCTCTTGTTTTTGCGGGGCCGCCCATTAAATCAGTCTTAGCACACTGTTGAGCGTTAACGGCGTCCCATTTCGTCGACTCTCTCGTTCCCTTTTTCTTTTTCACTCGCTTGCTGGACTAAATCGAGATTTAGATGCTCGGATCGATGTAAGCTACCTTCCTCAAAGTTTCGAACAAGTGGCATTACTCGTGGTTCGAGTGTACGCAACAAAAGAATCTAGCTTTTACGTTTACTTTTTCGAGTTCGTTAAAAACCATTTGCTCGAATTCGCTGAGCACTGAACCTTGAAATGGTCATTTCCTTGGGAAAAAATCTAAACGTTTGAAAGGAGTCGAGAAAGTTTCATTGTATTGTTACAATTGCTTATAGAAGATTTTACCTTGATCACGAAAGAGGTCAGGGTACCATTATGTCACGCTGGTATCTTTCTAAAAAATCCAGAATGTACAAGAAGTTAAAGAGAGTTTCTTATTCACAATTATTTTCTTGCGACCCTGATGCAAAAATCAGTGTACAGAAAATTTTACTTCTTTATTCTGGACACAAAAGTCAGTAGATTTTTGTTATTTCGATTGTAAATATTAAGATAATAAATCAGAATCATATTTCACACACAAATAGCTAGTTTGTAAGATTACCTAAACGTTTAGGTCCATGATGGAATCATCTGTTTCGAGACCAACGTTTGCTACTAAAAATGTTTAATAATAAAGAAAAAGAAGGTAATCCTACAAACTAGCTATTTGTGTGTAGAATATGATGGCACCGTGCGTCGATAAAATCATTCTGATTTATTAAGAAAAGTCAGAGAAAATTCGATTACGGGCCATGAGGGAAAAAGGGTAATTCGTTTTCCTGTACAAATGGCAGTCTTGAACTTCGAGACAGCGATTACGGATGGTAATGCCTTGCTATGGTTTGTTCGCAAGTTTAAAGAAAGGGTTGCTCGTCGATGGGCACCGTGAAAGATTTAGGAGATCTCCTCCCACGCTTCGACCGCCTCCGGCTATCGACAATCGATTGCGAACGATCGTTTCCGCGGCCTTGGACGCTCCGAGGAAATTACGCCGCGTTTCTATCGATCTTCGGCACCTGTCCTAAGCGATCCGCACGCGGTAATCTTGCCAGGGCCATTAACGAATGTTGTCCGCGCTGACATGTGACGCGCGCACTACCGATATGTATCTGCTGAGATAACGCGACCCGGGACTCCTCGGTTATTGGCTCTGTTCACTGTGGATCCGACAGAAATCTCCAACCGAGATTCCCCGCAGCGCCGATCGAACTCTTGTGGCACAATTAACGACATTAAGCCGAAGAAAAGAACGATTAGACAACGGAATCGTTTCTCGCGAATTGCGTAAGCTGGAAAACTACGAAGCTTCGATGATTGGTTTGAACTTTCGACTCGTTTGATTCTCTCGCTGGACGGTTTTTCACTTTCAGCGACGACCATTTTTTCTGTTTGCAATACTATCTCAGTAATAATATTAAATTTTGTGTGTTTCAATTATTAATAGACTACCAGCAAGTTTACAAATTAATTTAACTCAACGTTTCGATCCCTGTATGGATCATCCTCGAGAGAGACATTGTTGTAAACTCTAGTTGGAAATGGTGGTAGATGGGAGTGAAGAGAAGGTGTGTAACTGACGTATATTTTTCAGTTAAATTAGACGATACACAATATAATAAAAACGATGTGAATATTGGTTGAATTGCACGAGGTTGCGTTGTGTCACAGTCGGTGTAACGGACAGAGATTGTGAGTCAGCTGGGCTTGACAAAGTATCGATGTTAATACGTGTCAGTATGACAAGCGCGAAAAGAATTAATGAAAAGGATAGCAGTATGCTAAGAGAACTATATGAGAATAATCGAAACACAGCGATATGCTATGGGAATTACATGTGAACTCGCTCGAGAGGCAAACGGTTTTGGGGAGTGTAAGTAGTATGGATTTTGAAATTAGAAGCTACGTGGAAACAAAGGAATTGGGTAACGGATTTATCTAGAAGAAAAACAGGAGACGATTGCCCGCGAGGTAATATTATGAATTCGACAAACCCTCGGTGCGACGAGGTTTACATCGGCGGTCGCGCTCACCTCGCCGCTTGTTATCGAAATTGAACAGCTGATATCGCTGGTGAGGCAAAAACTAGCGAGCGCGACTGAGTCTATACCTCACCAGTGTCGCATAAACAAATATAAATACGGTGTGGTGTCGCTACGGCTCGACTTTGCCGTTGATTGTAATTTAAAAATATCCCTGAGATTATTGAACAGACATTTTTGCATCTGAAAAATAATTTGCTGGTAGTCTATTAATGATCGAACCATGCACCGGAAACACAAAATTTAATATTATTACAATTTCGATCGAGAAGTACTTCAATTTTTATCTCAGTAATATCTTAAAAAGTTTTCACCAAGTTTTTCAAGGCCGAACTCTTTTTAGCAGACGGAGAAGTTCCATCTTGCTACTTAGTAAGAGGGAATTAGTCTTTTCAAAAGTGTCCTTACAGGACGATGTAGATTTAGGTGTACAGCGATGATGTACTAATTGATATCAATCTATTTATTGAAAATTGGCGATCATGATCAAAGGAAACAGTTGTAATTAATTTCGTTCATCTTCCTGAGGCTATAAAATCTCACACTCTTCCTGAAACTGCTTTAACCATATTCCGAGACCAGTATACAGAGAATTTGATCGGGATCAGGAAACAAAATCACGTCTCGAAAAATTCATAGCCTTTTTCCACAGTAGAATCTAGACGAAAGAAAGACATACGTTGTAGTTGCAATGGCGAGTGTTCTCGAACGTCCTCCAGAAGCTGTAAAAGGAAATCAACTTTCTCGATCTCCCATAGCGTGTTCCTTAAAGCGCATTTCAAGCTATCGGTGGAAAAGTACGCCGAACACGTGATCCTTCACGGAAGGATGCGAGCCGCTCGGTGCACGCGATAATAGTTCGAGGAGGGAACGTCAATGAGTATAAGGCAGGGTGCAAAGGGTTGAACGAGTCGCGATCGATCTTGCACACGTGCTACGGTATCGAAAGGAGTCGAGAATTCCGCGGAATTGCGGGGATACGGTGGGTGCTCACCCAAAGAAGAAACCGGCGAGGAAGACGCGGAAAGAAGCTCTAACGACTGTGCGCGCGGCGCGTGCTGCCATTAATCACGTGCAACAAACGTTTTAACTTCGCTCGTTCATAGAGTAAATCCACGAGGAAGCTCGCGAAGAGTTACTCCGGTTGCGTCCGATGCTTTATTGCGTTTCGAGAAACCGGAAAGGGAGGATCCTGCGGGAGGAAGGACTGCCTTGTTGATATATTAATGAAACTGTTAAATTTTACTATTTTTCGATGTTTATAATAACTAGCTTCTTTACAATCTCATTCCGAGATTCCAGAGTAAAAATGTTGTTATTGTTATCGATCGTATGATTGTTAAAACAGAAAGAGTATTATAATTAACACTATAAAGCAATTTTACAAATTAATTTATAATTAGTTAATTTAAATTTAAACTCCAGATTAAAAGTCCTCTTCCGTACTGAAAAATATTCCACTTTAAAAGGATCTTGTTATTTTCCCAACAATCAACCCCTTTACTTTAGAATCTAACCCCTAGGTTCCGGATGAAAACGTGCCATTTTATTTCGTGTGCTCTAAACACGCGTCTTCTCTTTTTCGCGAAATAATTAATGTGAATGTTTTTTATATTATTATTATTATTTATTATAGACGGGCAGAAGCCCTTTTTACATAAGTATTTACAAAGAAAAGAAAAAAAAGAGAAAGGTACAAGACTAGACTAGTGGATTGATACTCGTAGAGTGCAAGAATAGTTTATTCGTCTGTCGAGTTCGAATGCTAATTGCTAACTGTTCTTTTTCAAAACGTACAACTCGAACGGGGGCCCGGCTGTCCTTAGTTTTTATATTTTGCCTTAGAGGACGAGTCGTTGCCGATCAGTTGGTTTTCCCAAGACGAAACATGGGGCGACGACCGCGCATCACAATACTGTGCGAGGAACGATACCTCTTCCTCGTGTAACGGACACATACGAAAACACAGTAGCTCAAGGTGTTTCTTCTACAGTACAATCGATACGTATTATCATATAATCCTGCGTAGTTGCATTTGAAAATTTTGCAGAGATTCAATGAACAAATCAATACTGTTATAAATAGTGCATGATTAATTTCTTTGAATTTCTTCGGTTTCATTTTTGTCATAAAGGCACTGCGACAAAAATATTCCGTACACAGTTTGAACTCGTACGCCATCACCGTGCAAAAGCACATTAAAATCGAAGTCAGACCAAGCAGTTAAAGCTGGGAGGTTACGAGCCCTGCGGGCGCCGCGTGTGCGCGCCGAGTGCGTTTAACGCTCGCTATTCGTCTTCATTCGAGTCCTTGGATCCTTCGCGAATCCTTGGAACGATCTCGCCGTGCGGGTGACAAGCTTGTAAAATTTTTACACCGACCGGCTCCGAAGTAAAAGTCGTTCCCTGGCGGCGTTATGGACCTCCACGGTTTACGAACCTGGTGGAGCAACGACGCGGAAGCGACTTTGAAATTCATCGGCACTCCCACGCGTACAACGTACGGTTATGCCACACGGCGAGCGGTTCCCGCGGAATACGCGGCGCTAGATCGACCGATGAAAAATTCACGGCCGATCGAGCCAGCGATAAAAGAAAATCGTGAACAAACGAGCCGATCGTGACGGCGCCTTCTTTCTCTCTCGCACCTTCCTACTCTCCGCGAGCTGCGAGATTAAATCAGCCGGGACTCTCGACACACGAGGCAATTAATTTTCGAGAGTGGAATTGATCGCACTAATTTCAGAGAAAAGCGTGCTCGAGGCCGCGTGAAGAGCCATCCGTCGCGAGGAGGATATTCTCGGCGGTTACCAGATCGCCTAAACGACGAATTCGATTTTCTGTTTTCTTCGTTCCAGTCGCTTTGGTACCTGCTGCACATGGATGCATTGTAAATTCTCTCTCAACACTCTCTTTCGACGCATCCACCTAATTTCGAGGTTTTAGCAGGCTCTGTCCACGGGGAAGAGGGGCAAGTAAGCCTAGGTGCTTGTCCAGTAATTAAGGGGGGTTGCGTTTTTAAATGGGAGGTCTAGATATAAAGACAACGAGGGCCCACATTTGAATACAACGGTGATCCTGGGTGCCCGCAGTAATGTCTAGGGACGGCTATTTGGGTTTAGGTACAAATATTATAAATGTGAAAGTTTTTCCTTGTTTGCAATTTTTGTTAATTTTTCTTTTTTTTTCTTTCTTCTTTGATTACATTCAACACTAGTTCAGTTAAGCGGTTTCAAATTTACCACCAAGATGATTTCTACTTATATTGTAAATCATTACTTTTTGTTTAAATTATTATTTTGCCGCAGCAACTACGTGTTTTATAATTTTTTCTTCTAAGATTTGTTTACACAGCCGTGTCGCAATATATTTCTTTTTTGTTTCAATATATAAATATATTAATTTTCAGACACAAAAATGTCTCTCTTGAAGAAGAACCATACAGGGATCGAAACGTTGAGTTACATTAATTTGCAAACTTGCTGTTGTTACTAATGATAGAACCGTGCGCCGAAACCACAAATTTATTTTATATTTGGGTTTAGTCCGTGAGAGTCGGACATTGGCCATCATTTTCTTCGGCGATAGGGATGGTTATCCATAAGGGATTTCCCCAAATTAAAAAAAGGCTCTGTCGCAATGGCGCAGCGGGAAGATCGCGAGCGAGTTCGCGGCTCCTTCAGATCGGAATTAACCAGCCTCGAAGAGAGTGCATTCGCGCATTACGCGCTGTTCGCCTGTTCGTAATGACGAGTTCTAACGAGGGGGAGGCTCGAGCCACGGAGAAAGCGAAAGGAAGAGAAGAGAATGAGCGTGCAGTTGCCAGCCGGCCGCGTTCGAACAGTTCGTAAATTACCCGCCAGTTACAACGCGCCGGTGATGCTCGGTTACCCGTCAGCTAGCTCGCTCCTAGGCTATACGAACAGGTAGTTTCTTACCGTGTCGATGCAGCGATATGCACATGGGGCGTCCGATGCAGAACATCGGACCTTATCGCCGACGCGAATCGACGTTTTCATTAGCTACGATTTACCGGCCGATCGATCACGATCTTCTGCCGATCGCTTCTACGACTCCCTCGACGGAGACTTCAGAAAGCACCATTTATAAAATGGTTAACTTGTAAAGTCACGTTCTTGCTCCTATTATATCAAATGCGAGTTGTGACCACGTGTATGGTATTAAATCAGTACATAATCTTTGGGTAGAAACAGGAATTCGATTCGGCCATTGTCAATTTTATTTCGATATCACTTTATGCGAGTTGTGACCACGTGCATGGCATTAGATCAGTACATAATCTCTGGGAAGACACAGGAATTGTATTCAGTCATTGTCAATTTTAAACTACAATTAATGTTATCGGCGCACTGGTTCGATCCATTGGAACATAAGCAAATTTGCAAAAATATCACATGAAGTTTAATTCAACGTTTCGGTCTCAATCTAGACCATTTTCAAGAATAGAAAATTTCATTATTGCTTCTGTAAGAATTAATCAAAGATATTTTTTTGTATAAATTATAGAACGGTTAGGCACAAACGTGTTTTCACACAAATAGAGAATAAAAGAGGATTTGGACTCAAAAAATGTGTAAAGACTTACATGCTTATAAGAAAAGGTATTAATTGTCACTTTTATTTCGACATCACTTTATGCGAGTTGTGACCACGTGTATGGTATTAGATCAGTACATAATCTCTGGGAAGACACGGGAATTGGATTCAGTCATTGTTAATTTTATTTCAACCTCACTTTATGCGAGTTGTTATCACGTGTATGGTATTAGATCAGCACATAATCTCTGGGAAGACACAGGAATTGTATTCGGTTATTGTCAATTTTATTTCGACATCACTTTATGCGAGTTGTGACCACGTGTATGGTATTAGATCAGCACATAATCCCTGGGAAGACACAGGAATTGTATTCGGTCATTGTCAATTTTATTTCGATATCACTTTACCGCGAACGGTTTTTCGCGACGCTGTCGGCCGGGGATTGAATTTCACGGGGCCACGTTACCCCGGGACACCGTGTATGCGATCGGGTGCAACATGCACGTAAATGCAGCAGCAACGGGCAGAGCGGCTGCACCACGGCCCGCCACGGGAATCGCATAGATAACTGCATCTCGCCGCGAACCATTAGCCTGACCCCTTTCACGTTCGATAACGATATACGAGTTCGAACGTGGAATATCGTGTGCGCTCGCTAGCACGGCCGCTCGCTGCCAACCTAAAAACTGTTAGCCGGCTGTCCGTGATGCTTCTGGTTAGATCCAGTTTCATGGCGTTTCATGCCGGCGTGTGCGCCCCGTGAAAATATAGTCGAGCGGTAAATTATAATGAACATCGACACGGACGATTACGAACGATCGCGCGAATCGAATTTCGTTCGCGACTCGATGGTTCCACGACAGCTGGGAAAAATTCCGTGAATTCCACCGAAAATCCTTGACGTTATCCACGCAAACGTCTTTTTCCTTTTTTCCGTGTAACGGCTCGGTGAAAACGGTCGAGAGGCGTTCGTACCTCGTTCGACTTTATTAAACGATGAATAATGACGTCGCTGACGGACGAAGCTTGCCGCCGTTGCACTTCCTGCACGCACCGTTCGATCGTTTCAGTCGTGACGAGTCCCTGCCATTTCTTCCTTGACTCGATCGAACCAGACACGCTGTCCACGAGGCTCTTTTTCCCTTGGAACTCGATCGATCCGACGGTTAACGGAGTCCTTCGACGAGGATATAATTAACGCCGCTCCCCAGGCATCCTGCGCTCAAAGACTGCTGCTATCTGGCGCCAGGATTCAGGCTCTTTTGCTCTTGAACCGTGACTTTCCTTTTTACGCGACTCACTCCGCCTGATTGACTTGCAAACGCTGTTCGCGCTGATCTCTACTGGCGAACGTGACGAACGACTTCTAAATGGCTACACGAATTTTCACGGATCAACCAATTCAATAAGACTCCATTTTTTTTCTTATCTTTTTAACTTCTTAATCCAACACACACTACGAATATGGTGACATCGACGTTTTGGATTCGTGCGTTCTTGGAGATCAATTAAAGCTTTGATCTAAGAAACACTCGTGCTGGTTTTTTTTATTAGAAAATCTCATGAGATTTATTTCAACATAATTACAAAAAAGAAACGAAATACATCACATACAAAACAGAATATAATAATTACAAAATAGAATGTGGTTATTAGAGATAAAAAAATATTTTAATACAGACATATGATTAGTTGGAACAGTATAGACATAGGAACAGTTCTACTATTTTTGCGCTCTACTTTGAAGCCCAAGCATATACATTGAAATCGTAAAGCAAAACTGCATTGACTATAGAAATTAATTTATCTTATCACAGGTTCGATCCTGTCGTCAAAAACCAAGATCCAAGTATGGATTATCTTTAAGAGATGTCTATATAGCATTGACTATCATAAAGAATGATGTTTCTTGACGTAAGGATTAAAGTATGGCGCCATGCAGACATTCATGATGAAATACTCGTTTATGGATTATGAACGGTGCTTCGCTCGTGTTGTGCGTTGGTTCGTGAATTCGTTTACGAGCGATGAACGGAAAAACCGTGATTTTTCGGTCGTAGTGTAACCGGACGCTCGTTACCCGATTCGAGGAGCATCGCGAGCACAGGATATGTTTCTATAACGTTGCCGCATGTATGCGCCAGAGTCAGCTGTTTAGCAACGGAGGATCGTGTACTCTAGGGTCGTGGCAATTCGCTCGTAATAACGGAAGCTACCCTGGCCCGACGTTGGTTAATCGGATGCCGACAGAAACATTGCATCGTGCCGACGAATACATTCTCTGGCCAGTGTGCTTGTTTATCGTATACGATTCGTATGGAAATTCGATGCTCGGGCTCGAGCCTCGCTGCGAAATTCGTCAGCCATACTTTCTTTGTTTCTATGGTCGACTAAAGGTAGGATCTCCTTCGTGCGTCTGGACGCAGCCTTTCCATACTCCTACCAGCAGATAATGTAGATTATAATGGTTTTATTTTATCAATTTGTGTTCGTTGCCAAAGAACAACTGCCTGAAAGACGCCGCCGCTCCGAAAAAGAATTTACACGCAGGGTATCGCCCGAACAAACACCAATCGTGAGATCCCTGTGTGTATAATCCATGTATCTGTATAATGCATATACCAATAACACAATAGGAATAATTTTTTTAATGAATTTTCGTGGAATTTTCATCCCGATATCTCTTATGGTTGAAGAGTTTAAGTAATATTATTATTATTATTATTATTATATATATATTTAAATTTGTCCCTCCCTATATATATTATATTTCTCCCTATATATATTTATATTTCTCCCTCTTTGTTATTTAATATATTTAATATTTAAATTTGTAATATCCTGAAGATAAATTAAGACCGATAACCAATTAATTAATTATTCACACTATTAACCCTTAGTACTCGAGTGACTCCGAGGCTCCAGTAAAAATTGCCATATCGTTGTTCGCAAGTTTTCGTACAGGTTGTTCCAAAAATGTTGTACTTGAAAGTTTTGACAAACAACCCCTACAGTTTCTACGAATATTAACGAACTTAGTCTCCTGTTATCTAAATCTTCTCTATCCAGATTCGAAGATTCTGCTGATTTCTTCAAAGCGCTTTGCCACAGTATCGAGCGGGAGGTTCGCGTAGCATCTTAGCCTCGCTCTCTATTCGGTGATCTCGAGAATCGAGGGAACAAGAGCAGCGAAGTAATCAGGCATTACCATAAGCCGGCTAGTCACGACGCGGCGCCTAACAAGGCGAGGATTCTCTGGCTGATCAGCTGCGAAAACGAAACCGTCCGGTTTCCCTGTGCTGATGATCCCACCGCGGACTCGTCCCCCTGGCAAGCTAGGAGAGTGAGAGAGGAGAGAAACCGTCGTGTTACGTCGCGGAGAACGTCGACGATTTGTCCCGTTTAATTGGTCGGTGCCTCGGGATAATTAATTGGCCGGAGGTCTCGGGAACGGTACCTTGCAATTAGCCGCGGCGATGCTATCTGGAATATCGTGCTCTATAAGAAGGAGTCTCTTCCGTCCTAGGACGAAGGACGAAGGTCGACGAACGAAGGACTACTCCTTCGAATCGTTCGCTCCATCCCGTATTCCGAGGCGGGCTAGGCTTTAGGACCCTTTCTCCTCTCTCACCACGAACAATTAATTTCGCTCGTAGGAGACTGCGCCTCTCCAGAAATTGAATCACGCTATCTGTGGAACGAGTTAATTGTATTATTCCCGGCCGAAGCGGCGCCCGTGGCTTTCGTAAACGCACCAGCTAGCTCTAGACTCGCTTCTAAGCGTCCTATCGACGACGCTATTTCCCTCTTCCTCTGTTCCCTTTCCTTCGACGTCTCTTTCTCTCCGCTGGATCGTTTCTCCTCTCGTTTCAGCAAAATTGAAATTTATTCAACGGAGACAACAGAGCGCGGAACCTTCTCTTTGATATTCCCGTCGTCGCGTCGCCGCTCGTCGACGAAGTCGGCTCCGTCCGGAACACCCGTTATATTTTTTCGAAAGCGCGTATCTCGTGCGGAATACAAATGGCGACACGGTCCCCGGTCGTACATAAAATATGGAACGACAATACCAGGGGCTTGACGTCGACGGTTTCGTTTCCTCGGTTTCCGATCCGGCGATACGCGGTTAAATTACGACTACGCTGCGGATGTTCCTGCGAGGCAAATGTCTTTCGCGTTGCGAAGTTAAACAGACATAGATTTCTTTCTTTGGCGATCCGAACGGAAAATAATGCCTTACCGCTCAGGGGATTTTCCGACTTGGCATCAAACACGTTCTGGTAACGCTAAGATCAATTTTAACGTCTTCCATGTTTCTCTATAGTGTAAAATTATTTATACGTACAATGTACAATGAGGAACCAACCATTTCAATGCATAGACTGCGGATTTTATGCAGTCATGACAAAATTGAGTTGAGAAAATGATTTAAGGATATCAATGTATTTTCTATAGTGTAAAACCATTTATACGTACAATGTAAAATGAGGAACCAAACATTTCAATGCATAG
>CM052330.1:7206640-7340705 GCA_028455615.1 Lasioglossum zephyrum | reverse complement strand
TTTTGCAAAGGAAAATGTTGCTTCGAATGATCTCAAGAACCTCCCATTTCCGGATGTTAAAGGAATTTTCAGACACCCTGTATTTCGCGACGATACTAAACGCGGCTGTCGCTCCGAGCCAGATCAGGGGACAGCAGCATCGGTTCCTGTACTTCGATCATTATCATTGACGTTTCCCGATTAGCATAACGCTTTTAAGCCTGGGCTCGGCCGGTTCGCGGAAGTTTGCGCGGCGTAATCGAGTCGTCGAGGCACGTATCATAATCAACCCGGGTAAACAGTAAACATTCGACGCTGGAATTAAGCGGAAACCGATACGAGTAATCAGCGACGCGTGGTCTACTAACCGGCGGCGACACTGGTGCACGAGAAAATTCCTGGCTTTTGTAGTTCGGTGCCAATAAAAGATTCCTTCTGGCAAAAATTGATGGACACGTTTTCTCGTGTTGTATAATTATCACTAGACTGCGGGTATTTACGTAAAATGAAAAATGTCTCCATTAATTGCAAGACACAGGAGCGTCAGAAAAATTTCTTTCTTCTTTCAATTATCTGATTAAGCTGAAAGCAATACGTTGATGTCCTTAAATTTATTTAATATATGTATTGCTTGAAATCGTGTTTATCCGTTCTTACCATAAATGGGTAAAACAATTCTGGGGTTGTTCACGTATTAATTGAGCTTTATAATATAGGATTTACGTATTTACCAGGAAAAAGTCATAACAACAAATTCGTAAGGAAAATATAATATAAAATAAATAATATACAATATCTGGAAAATTGAAGTACATATGTGACATGCGACGTTCTTCCTGCAAACCACAGAATTATTCATACACCTGTACCATGTACCAAGGTTATTCAATAATCCCCAAAGGAGTGTCACATAAATCAGCCTAATCGCACGGTAATAAAACATTTCACACTACGAATATCGCAGTAACAGGAAGTCGTGCAAGATGTTATTGTTTCACGTCACGTCACGAGACGGACAATATTCAGCTCAAAGACTAAACAATGGAAGGGATCGCTTGTTCTACGTGGAAGAAGCTGGCGAGCAAGCAGAACGCCAGAGACACAGCTCACGAACGGGTTTTGATGATATCTGCGAGCCACGAAATACCACGTTCGCAACTTGACGCGGCTTGATGTGTCCATGGAGAGACACTGGTTGTACGGTCGGCAGTATTTTTAAGCGAAACACTCCATTACTGTTGTAATAACAGTCGATGAATCACCTCTGTCCTCGGAACATGCGAGCAGGGTGCACGACACGCCGGAAGCAAGAGAATAGATAAGAGGATGCGGCGAGGGGTCGAGAGGGGCGTCCAGGTGTCGTGCAATGTGTTTGGTCGACGTAGGAAATTATGGCGAAGTCACCTGTTCGAAGGAGGAACAGTTTCGGATTGTTCGCGTTTGAAAGAATATGCGAGTGGTTCTTCGGCGTCTCCATTGATTGAAGTTTGCGTTTGGTGAATGTTCGTCAATTTTCGCAAGTGAAAAACTAGGAAAGACATACCAAATCGAATCATAGAAACACCAACGACCGTGGTCCCGTCGAAAGCACCGGTTCTCATTCGATCACAAAACTTAAACAATGTAGAACGTGGAATAGACTTCGATGGTTGATGGTTTCACACAGTGAAGCCAGAATGAGGTCGAAACGAACCTCATGTACTCCCCAACTTACCCCTTCCACTATTCGTCGCGCAGAGTGGGGGTACATCATTTCACCGTGACTCCCCTAATATGGCTACACTGGTTTCACGTGTTGTTGGCAAAATGTGGTTCGGAACCCACCGTAGTAAACGGTAGGAGGTCACGTTGAAAATTAGGCTATAATAGTCTGAAATTAGGCGATATGGAGAGTGGAAAGAAAGGGGAGATTGGTAAATGGATTTGAAACCCTGAGGGGATCAAACAATCCAGAGGTACAGCAGAGAGCTTCTTCTTTATTAAAAAATATACAGCCTTGGACTGTTTTGTCCATTAGCCGGGAAGCTGCGACGAATGGAGTATGGATCGCAAAACGCTGCGTCCAGACGCGTAAAGGAGATTGCATCTTTTTTTATGTGCGGAAAAGCACATAAGTGGGTGGGGACCGGGATTATGTGGAACTGTCCAGAGGACCCTCCAGCCAGTCCTACCCAATAAACCCGCACACCCACTTAAGCTAATGTTAGGGGGTCCAAGATCTCTACCGAACTCAACTGGCCAGGAAAAGAAGATTGCACCTTAACGTGTAAAGTCTGTACGATTAACGAGGTATTCGCTAAAAGAGGCGCGACGAAAGTACAGGGGTGCTGGGCCGAGTACAGGTTGCAGAGGCTGCATGAGGGGACAAATGTTTGAGAAGTTGGCTGCAGGCTCTGGTACACGTGTATCGACGGGACACGAGCCGCCCGGAAGCGTTGTTATAGTTGCCCGGGCTAATCCGGGGACTCCGGCTTAACCTGAAAACTTGTACTTACTTAATCCCCCGGCGCGGCGCATGAATTCTTGGCTTCGACGGGACGGCTGCTCGGTTGTTCCGGTTTAATTACGGCTCATCAGATACACCGGGACCCATACTCTTTGTCCGCCGTCGAAATTAACGATCCGCGGAACGGCCGTCGCGGATCCCCGCATCCGTTTCCCGATACGTCGAGATTACGTCGGTCGCAACTCAGGACACGCGAGGGTAGCAAGGCAATGCCGCCAGATCAGGGGAACTGACTCGAATTGAGGAGCATACAGTTACTTATCCTCTCTCTCTAACAGTACCGGGTTCGTCACATGAAATTGGAACTGTACGATCGAAGCAGAACGAATATCCCTTCGGGTCAGTCGCCTGACATTGTGAACAGCGTCGTAGAAGGAAAAGAGTAGAATTGGTACAGTATGTTCGAACCTGCCGAGCGACAGTTCTAGAACAGGTACAGTAAAACTCACTCACTGCTTGTCGATGCTCTGCCGGCGACACTTTTAAGTCACGCGATCCATATTTCATTCTGTCCTTCTCTATGTTCGGCTCTCTATTGAAGTCTCTCTCGGCGCGGTAGACGCAATCATAAAGCAAAAAAACAAAACAAGTAATCAGCACAAATGCTGTCTGCCCAGAGTACGCCTGTTGGACAGTGTTTGAGGTTTTACTGTGCCACATTCTTTGTATAATTCTTTCAGTATAAATACGTTTTCCAAATTGCCTTCTAGCATCTCGTGTATAAGGCAAGGCCCGCTAGATAGCCTTACTGATGAGTCCTCTACCGGGTCTATTATTTGTAGCTTGCCAAATATAGAAAAGGATAGCAATTCAAATTAAAAGCGTGACACAGGTTGGACGTTCTTATAAATTAAAAGAATAAAAATTTTGTCTGCTAATGACTTTGGTAGGGGATGTTCGCGTTAGAAAATATACACGGTACAAGCGAACAGCGTGTTACAATGCGACCACCCAATAGTATACGTCGCAATTGCTCACCTGTCCTTTCACTGTTTACCTCGCAATGTATCCGTGTTTGTCCCGCTCGTTTTTACACGCTGTTTTCATGATATTACGACGAGGAGTTTCGGTACGTTTTACATCTTATCCCGACCTCTCGTCCGCAGGACAGCGTTGTTAACCCCATCTTTCGAAACCGTGCTCGCGGAAAATTTCACGAGCACTCCAGCTTTTCCTTGAATTTCCACCGTTCCTTTTTACGGCGCGAGCTTTTCTTTGTCACCGCATAGCTTGAAATTCTAGGAGGAGCACACGCCGCTCTGCGAGCCCCGGCCTTGATGAGAAGCCTTTTCCTCCCTCGCTCGCCTGGCTCGCGGAGGAGCCGTAAAAAAATATGAGCTCGCTACCACGCCGATGAAAATGTAAGAGAAAGAGAGAGAGAGAGGACTAAACGCTTTGCGAGAACAACCCGGTAGCGACGAGCGGTGAAAAACGTAGCAATAGCCCAGGCCCCTTTATCGAAAACTACATACAATGACCGTGTTCTGTACAACCAGAATGCTCATACACGTTTCATGTCTTTATTATTTGTAATCAATCTTTCTCGTTAATTCCACTGTTATAGTAAAGTCTTGACCTGAATCTTAGATTCTAAGAAAAACTCTCGGGACCGTGTAGCTTGAGCTTCTTGGTCCCTCTTGGAATAAGCTTCGCACTGAAAGGAATGGGTCCCATGGAAATCACCGATACAAATTTCCCCCACACCAGATTTGACCAACAACGCCTTTAACCGACAACGAATTTAAAATCATTGTTTTAATTTTCATTCTTTTTTATAATTATATTTGTATATATAAATATATAATATATGTAATATATATAAATATAATATATAAATAAATAATAAATATATAAATATATTTGTATATATAAATATATATAAATATAATTATTAAAAAAATGAAAATTAAAACAATGATTTTAAATTCGTTGTTGGTTAAATATATATTATATTAATTTTTTTATAATTCTCACTTTCTCAAATCTGGAGTCAGTGAAAATCTTGTTGGGGAAATTCGTGTCGATGATTTCTATAGAACCCGAAAGGGACATTCGTTTTTCTTAGATCGTACAGTTCCCTTTTTCTTCGATCGAATATCTATTGTATTACAATTTCGTGTGATTAATCAGCCGACCCTTGCAAAGAGAGGGCAACATTTTCTCCTAAATTCGGGTCAATTCGTGAATATTTCACGTTAGTCTCGCAGCCAGTCTGTTTCTTCCCGATAGTAGAGTACGAGGTTCGCGAACCGTCGCCGTTTAACACGAGCAATTGTCTCATTGGTGTTCAACGAGCCGCGATCCAGTTCCGTATTGGTTTCAAGGCCGGTTCACGCGGAAGCCACGCTGATGCATACGCTCCTCTCTCTCGATGGAGCTGTGAAGGGAAATCGGTGTCGGGACACGGTTCGATCCGGTCGTCGCGAGGGCCAACTCATTCGGAAAACGCGGCACATTGCGCTATAGCAGCGCTATAGCATGGCTACTTTGTCGTACAATGGGCAACGTGTTGTCCATGGATCGCCGAGGGAGCACCACCTCGAGGAGTCCATTTGCCGCGGTTCTCTCCTCAGCTTTTCTCTGTTCAGTTCTCTCCTCAGCTTTCCTCAGCTCTGCTAGTCGCGCGGCGTATTTGCAGAGGGTTGCAGCTGAAAGGGTATCATCGTTGTCTTTTCCTTTGTGCCGTTCGTGTCTTCGCTTCTCGGACCCTTTTCACGGTGAAATTGGACGAACGTCGCCGAGGAACTCGACGGAAAGGCAGTTGCC
The DNA here is from genome assembly GCA_028455615.1 of Lasioglossum zephyrum. NCBI lineage: Eukaryota > Metazoa > Arthropoda > Insecta > Hymenoptera > Halictidae > Lasioglossum > Lasioglossum zephyrum. The sequence goes on along the minus strand of CM052330.1, from coordinate 7,335,454 downwards.
TCTCGAAATCCGACGTCCGACGACGTTCGCTTACATTTTTCATCCCTCGGAATTCGATAAATGCCGTCACCTTCCTTGTTAGCCCTCTCGTCGAGGTTTCGAAACGGTTGCAGTATCGATTTCGAGACTTGAAATAGTGCGATGATTTCTCGAAAGAACTGTGCTAATTATTTACGATGACCCTTGTCCGTTTCTCCTGACAATTTGACACGTTTTTCACTGATTCGGAACGAGTACACTCCGAACCTCGCATTAGTCATGAACGACGAAAATAGTCTTGTTTTCAGCGTGTCCAATTTCAGATTGGATTGTCACTGTCAGGAAATTAACAGAGTTGGTTTACACGTTTCGCCACGAGACCATATCACGCGCGGCTCGTTACAAGCCTCTCGAAGGCGATCTTCTCTCATTAAGGGTCAATATTCCCGACACGCTCCTCCCAACACCTTTGTCACGTACCTTTTTATTATTCCCGGGACGCGCACGGCAATATCCGCCACGATATTTCGCAACCAGTTCTATTTCTATGTGGGCCAGGTTCGCGCGTCGATGCCGACATTCGATAAGAACGGATGCTCGACCATCGTTAATCAACGCCGAGGTTGTAGTTCGAGTTGCAACTGCTGGACACCGACGTGGCTGGTCTGTCTTGGAGCAGGCAGAAATGCATTTATTCTAACTGCATCCATTCGTTTAAACATTATTTCCATCCTGAAATTGCAACTCGAAATGCAATGCTCGAGGTGCTGTCGTTGTTGAACCTGAAGATGTATCTTTGTGACCGTGGTTGATCAGAGTGTGCAATCGATGTGCACTTGATTGCAAGTGCGAGAGATAAGGGTGAAATGAAACCTCTTTTCTCCGACAATTTTCAAAATAATTCTATTTCAATCCTGAAACTGCAACTCGAAATGAAATGCTCGAGGTGCTGTCGTTGTTGAACCTGAAGATGTGTCTTTGTGATCATGGTTGATCGGAGTATGCAATCGATGTGCACTTGATTGCAAGTGCGAGAGATAAGGGTGAAATGAAACCTCTTTTCTCCAACAATTTTCAAAATAATTCTAACCACATCCATCCGTTTAAACATTATTTCGATAATGTTATATAGTATCGAAACTTTAATTGTTTATTGCACAAGTAAATATCATCGGAATTATATCATATTTGGTATGATTTTTATTATAAAAATGCCAGAAATATGGTTATCGAAGTCCCACCAAAAAATAATGGAAAGGAGAGAAGTTGGAAATTCTGTTTATGCCTGGTGTCATATTTCTCGGCGAACTTCACGGTCTCTCAAGGTGGTACACCCAGCAGTAGTGGGGATAGATCTGGGACATCTGCAGGTCAGACTTTTGGGACATTTACGGATAAAATACTGTATCTTCTTACGAGACGCGGTTAATAGAAGCCACTCGAGTGCGACAGAGTCGAAGTTACACTTCTGAGATAGTTAGCAAAGGTGTTCCATTGACTCGTCTGGTTGGACAGACTATAGCTGGCTCTCGAGTAGCTGCCGTCGGGTGATGACAATTGCCAAGGATAGTGAAAGCCACGCTCTTGCACGGCGGACGGTCAACGGCGCGCCTCGAGGCGGCTTCCTGTTTCTCTAGGATCCGCCTCGCGGTTAAATCTGTCCACGTATTATACAATGAGGTAGCCGGTTTCACTTTGACGTAATCGATGCCCTGTTACCTCGATTGTGTCACACAGAAGCAGACCCGTACGTGCGCGCACGTACTCGCGCCTTGGCGAAAGGGGAGAAAAAGCGTTCGCCTCGCTCGTGCCTCGTTCTGCCTCACCTGCCTCGCGTGTGCCTACACTGGGAATCGAAAAACGAAGAAAGAGAGGACTTATCCGCGGATCGATTCTTCCGTGTAACGGTGGTGCCTCGAGCACGCGCGCGTGTCGGTTTAAAGGGAATCTCGCCGGCTCGACCGATGATTTTATAGTAATTAGCTCGCTTGCCTATGCGAGCGTTGTATAATTACTCGGCTCGCTAATCGACCGGATAAACGGATATCGTTCTACGGCTTAATTATCGAATAATACGGTCTAAATTCGCTGCCGGAAAATAACGATGCTGGTTAGAGGACGAATGCGATACCGTGATACCAGCCGCGATCGTTACGTTAACGGCCGATGCCTAATTTACCTGACCGATTTACCAAAGTCTTTCGCGACGCTGCGAAAATAGGAAAGAGTTGTTCATCGTGGAATTATTCTGAAAATTGTCGGAGAAAAAAGGTTTTATTTCACCCTTATTATATAACATTATCGAAACTTTAATTGTGTTTATTACATAAGTAAATATCATCGGAATTGTATCATATTTGGTATGATTTTAATTACAAAAATGCCACACATATGGTCATCGAAGTCTCATAAAAAAATAATGAAAAATAAAGAACTACATTACGTTCTGCAAGAGTCAAAGAATACTGTCCCTGCCGGATAATTGTCCCTCGGCAGACCCATGCTGGGGACTTATATGGATAAAATACTGTACTCGGAAAATTGATTCGCACAGCGTCCCGGGTTCTCTTCTAACGAGACGCGCACGCTACGCACATTTGTTTACCTTTACTGTCCCGTCTCGTCGGATAGACTATAGCTAGCTGGCTACCACAGTCAGGCTAACCGACCGTGAACATCTTCCTCGCAGACCTTGAACACCAATTGAACAAGCCGCGCCAAGCTTGTTGGTTCGGTCGTCGATCAGATTTCGCCACGATTGCTCCGAAGGCCGGACTAATCGTATTATCCAATTGATCTAGCGAAGTCAACGCTCGCCTAACAACCGGCGACGCACGCTCGCTTCCTCCAGGAAGAACGGCAGACATCTTTGCCCTGTGGAATTTACCCAATAGCAAACGACTTGGTACTTTGTCTGCGACGTCTTCGGGTATCATCCGAAGGTTTTCGCCGGTTTAGGAATTTCTGCCGTCAGGATTATCTTCGCTTATCGAATGAAACACATGATGTCCCTTCTCTGACTGCATCAGAAGTTGTGCTACTTGTGCTGTTGGATTTCGTGTTTAGAAATCGAGTATAACCATGGACGTAGGAAGAAGGGAACGGAGCACAAACCGTTACTTTAGGCGAGGGGTGTGAAGCCATTTCCGGGGAGAGAGGACACGGTCACGTGGTACTCTGGTGCCCAACTAGTGATTGATTTTATCATATATGCGCGAAATTTGAAGATGAGACCTTTAGTTTGTTAACAATTATAAATTACTTTCTTTTCTCGAGAACTATTAAACATTGAATAGCAAAACGTGGCCTCGAGCAATAAGATTCCAATCCGAATCGACACGGTTGGGTATGCTTCAAACTTTGCTAGAATTGTTGTAGAAACTGATCGAACCTTGCGCTGCTAAATTAATTCCTATTATTATAAATTACGATAGAATATTTTCAATAAAATAAAAAAAGAAAGTGTTGTATTTATAAATGCATGCAAAAATTAAACGTTCAAAAGTTAGGATTTGTAAATATTGTATAACTTTTGAAACTTGTAATCCAATATAACCTTGCTAATCACAGTTAATTACACTTTTTCACAAAATGAAAAGGGAGTATGTGTGAGTAGGGAAAATGTGTAAGGTAGTGAGAAAGATGCATTGTCGAAAGTATGACGCGGAAGGGACAAGGTCTAAGGGTTGTAAGGTCCTATCTAGTTCTAGTGACTTAGTTATCGTGATGAATTGGCGTTTATACGGGCTATCGGGTACTACACATCGAGTCGGGCTCGTGATGAAAATTTCGAGCAGAATGTATGGAGGATTTATGAGAACTATGGACTTTAGAGAACATTATGGATTCATGAAAACTATACCTTTACGTAACAAGCTACAAACAGACACTGTATTTACGAGGCATTTCGGCGATGTTTCCAACCTTTAAACTATGCAAATACAACGTGAGGTGCACCGATCGTTACGAACTGTATATCCTGTAAAGATTGATGTGCATTTTACTGCTTCTTCCGACCTCGTGACCGATTTTCTATGTACTCCAGCATGCTCCGACGGGTTTTTCCATTGAATTAGCCACTTTTAATCGGTCTGTAGTTTACCCCCGCGCCCCTACCTGGACGTATGCAAGTGTTCTCGATGCAGCGACCGCCGTAGTCGCGTGTAACCGCGCGCACGACCACTCTTCGCCTCTCTAAATCGATATCAACCGCGTAGCCCAGTTTACCGACGGTGCCGGGAAAGGCTTTAGCGCGATTCTACGGTTTCCAAGCCGCCCCCGCAAACTTGCGTCACCCGTGGCCGAATTTGCAGCGGCGAGCTTCGCCCACGGAAATTTTGCCGCCCTGGTTTTCCTCGCCTTATCCGTTTCGTCCCTCGAATAAATACTTGTCACGTTTATCGCCCTATACGGTCTGGTCACTTTTAATCTTTGACTAGCTCCGTTCAATCCTGTATTGTAACGTTCTATTTATTTTCACAGAGTAATGTAAAACAGTCACTTAACCTAGTATAGTATTTTATCGATAAATGTCCCTAATGTCTGGCCGACAATTGTCCCAGAACTATCCCCACTCGAAGGACCTCACTAATTCAATGACAAAACTTCTTAATTTTTCATTACTTAGTGTGATGGGACTTTGATCAACATATTCGTGGCATTTTTCTAATGAAAATGATACCAAACATCATATAATTCCGATACTATTTACTTGTTTAATGAACGATGAAAGTTTCTTTCCTATACGCTGTCCTTCTTCGCGTCGAAAACTTTCATCGTTCGTTACAAAAGTAAATATAATTGAAACTATATTTTATTATATATCATTTTCATTAGAAAAACGTCACGAATATGATGGTCAAAGTACCATTAATCAATAAAATAATTAATTAATAAATTGTTATTGGATTAGTTAGAGCTCCGTTGTCCTCTTCTACGTTCGAAAAAAGTCAAAGAATAGCATCCCTGCCGGATAATTGTCCCTGGGCAGACCCGTGTTGGAGACAATTATCGATAAAATACTGTATCAATCCTTAAAAGCTTCTCCCACAAAAATCGATCAAGTTCCGGATTGCCACACTGTCTCGACACAATTCTTTCGAATACGAAATCGGGAATAAAATGCAGATAGCCTATCACTGGAAGTAGTTTCGTAAACCTGGATTAGAGGGAAGACCGAAGCAAAGGTGTTCAAGAGAGCGATTCCGAAACAGCTGCTCGAGCACAGCACCGTAATCAAGAGCCGATTTTGGTGCACGGGTTCGCGGCATTACATCAGCGAAATTCGTTACGTGTCCTCGTTCCGAAATACGTGCGACGAAACTGGCCGGGTCCGCGGCTCTCCATGAAGACTCTCGACCGGTTTCATTAAAACGGAGACAAACAGTCCCGCCGGTGTCGTTAAACGTAGTGTGTCCGAGGTACTAGATATTCTGATATAATACCGGCGTAGTATCGCGCGAGCCGCGGGGAAATCGTCTGTTCTTTGTGCGGGAAATTGCACGCGGTTAAAACGATGGAACCTCGTTAACGAGAAAGACAGAGCGCCACGGTTTCGCAGGAAAAAAAGATCGGGTTCGTCCAGCGGGGAAAAAGATTTCGTTGCTCCTCGTTTTGTTTGCCCGATGGCATCTTCCGTTACCGACTCTTTCTTTTTCTATGGAGGGCTCCATCGATATATCCTAGACGCAGCGATCAGATCGAGATGCCAGTCTCTTTGAGGCTCTGGATAAAGGAAAACGGCGCGACGTCTGGCACGAGCTCGGCGCAGAATGTGCCGATGGCAGGATTCACACATTTTATTTCGTTAATACCACTCTCTTCTCTCACCTCCGGCGAGAATTTGGCTGATTCGACGAAACCGTCTGGCCCGCCGCGACACCGACGCCATTCGACTCGGAAATTAACCGACATCCGAAAGTACGATCACTCAAATATTAACCGTATTTGGTTCTACGATTGCCTTATCCCTTATCTACGCGAACCTATAATAAAATTATAGGTAAATTATTGTTAATAATTTCTTTGAAATTAATATTTCCAATTAAAGAATATATGTATATTAAGAACTTCTAATCCTTTAAAAAATGTTTTTCATTTATATTTCTTTCCCTTAATTTACATAGTTTAAAAATAACATTATATTTTCAATATAAAATTAATAACTACTTTATAAAGTATTTAAAAATTTCATTTATCTTAATATTTTCAATATTAAACTTTTACTTAAGCTATTATAACCGCTATATAGTTTAGAAATAACATTATATTTTCAATATAAAATTAATAATTACTTTATAAATTATTTAAAAATTTCAATTATCTTAATATATTCAATATTAAACTTTCACTTAAGCTATTAGAACCGCTTGTTCATGCAGACACGTCTTAACTCGTGCGCTGTCTGACGTCTGCTGTCCTTGAATTTATTATACTTACTCTTTAAACTGTTCATAGTTCAAGGAATAATATTCAAAGAATTCGTGATTTTTATATTCATTCGAATATACACCGTATCTCGATAGATCGCGAATCTTTACGCGAGATAAGAAGCGAGCATTAAAGTCTTGACTTAAAGCAGAGGAAGTACGCGCGAAAGGGTTGAATAATTGATTCCCATGTGGTAGATCTTGAAACAGGATACACGCAGACCAACAGTTGCAGTCTCTACAGTAGCACCATAAGTTTTTTCTTAGCTTTCTATATTCACTGTTGTCTTTGATCTCGATCGACAATTTTAAATAAATAAATTGATATTTACGATGCACAGATTCGAGTCTATGTTACAAACTAAGCAGTTTTGCAAATTATTATAACTTTTTTCAACGTCTCGGTCTAGTTTAAGATCATTTTCAAGAAACATATAATTGCGTCTGTAAAAAATTAATCAATGTAAATTATATAGTTCAAGTTTACTTCCGTGTTAAAAAGCAAAAAGAAAAGGAAAGAAAAACCAACGGTAGTTCTTTAATAGTGGCAATTTATCTTTGATCGCGGGGAAAAAATACTTCATATATTGTGGCATCTTAAAGATAGTGTGGATACCAACCTTTCTGAAAATTCTTTGAGTATCTTTAGAAATGTTTCTATCGTTAATTCTTCCTATTCTCCAAATTGTTTGTCCTTTTTGCTTTTCAAGGGACCACGGCTTATATTCTATATTATTATTATTTTCTATATTCATGTTTGCAATATGTCACTTTAATTTCTATAATATCGAGCCACTTATCTCTCTGTACACACGTCGAACGACCTAAAGGGATTCGAAAGGGTCGAACCTGATAGGAGAGGGAATCTGTCGAATCTCTAGAGAGTTTAATTATTTTTAATTATTTTCTATATTCACGTTTGCAACATGTCACTTTAATTTCTATAATATCAGCCACTTATCGCTCTGTACACACGTCGAACGACCTAAAGGGATTCAAAAGGGTCGAACCTGATAGGAGAGGGAGTCTGTCGAATCTCTAGAGAGCAGGAACGCGATCGAAATTCGAAGAGAGTGGGAATCACAGCGGGGATAAGCGTCTCTGTCTTGGCATCGTCTGGAAGTCGGCCGCCTTTTTGGCACGGCTTCGCAACGAGCCTCCGTACGTGCCACGAACCAGCCTACTCCTCAAGGTCAGATGTAATAATTCAGGTGAATGTGGGTTTGCGTAACCATAGCCGTTCGCCGAGAGAGAGAGATCGAGAAAAAAAGAGAGAGGTGGAGATGTCGAAGATGAATGCGCTCGATTCGAGCCGCGGAAAATTATCCACGTCCGATGAGAGCCCGTCGATGCTCGTCCCTGGGTGACCTCGGCGCGACGAACAACGGGCCTCGTAGATCACGACGAGGATCGATGGCGAATTCGCTCGTTCCTCGTTTACACGGCCACTCAACGCGGCTCAAAGAGAAAACATCGCGGAAACGTCAGCTCGTATTTTTTTCTCTCTCTTGATATTTTTTTCACCGTCGAACTTGCCGGCAGGCCGCGCCTGACGCAATGATCGCTACGGGGAAGAGGCGCTAATGATCCGAGCAAATATTCCACGCGCTACAGCCCGCGAAGTTTCCACGCCGAACTCCCCGAAATCACGTGGAGAACATTTTTAACAATCCAACGACCGATTCTAGATTTTTTTAAAGTGAAAAATTCTTTGTATAGTATACTTCTAGATACAGAAGTGATTTAAAGTGAAGAATTAAATTCTGCGAGTTGGATTTCAACTCTCGATGATGACGCCACTTGTCCCCCCAAAAAGAACGCTAAGTTTTACAGGATAATTTTTTTTGTCATTGTGCGCATGTGCCTTCTGTTTTTTCCTTTCTTTGTAAATACTTATGTACAAATGGCTTCTGCCGGCCTATAATAAATAATAATAATTGTTTAGAGGTTACGTGTAAATAATTATATACGTAGAAGATGACAAAAACATATTTAGATGTAAGATAAAACAAACCTGAAGGGAAGAGTGTGTGTTTGAAAAATGAAGGGAAACCAGGTATTTCCCAATATATCTAGATGTGCGATTTTCGTACAGTAAGCTAAAAAGGCAGATGTTTTACCTTGACAATAAAACTACGTTTTCATTCCTGTTGTTGAAGATCTACCGGGTCGGAAATAGTAGACGCGGTTCTCCTAATTGAGAGACCAGAGAGAGGATTAGTTTGCGGTAACGTAAAGTGTGTCCAGTGTTTCCAGCGAGGTGAAAAATTCAACAGCGGTCGTGTCGTCGTCGAGCGTGTTTGTCTCATTCGAAATTACACACCCGGGCCGATCGTCGGGGATTTTTATTTTTCGTCGCGTGGGTATTAATTAATGGGGTTTCGCGCACAAAAGGTGGAAAGGTCGCAAATTTACATTGGCGGTGGCCGCGCGCGTCTGCCTCTGTCCCTGCATTACCCGCTAACGAGCACACATCACTGGATATATCTTTCGGTCGTTCATTATAAAAAGCAATACAACGTGGCCGGTTTGTTGTCGCGAGCACTCGTTCGCCCGTTTATAATTCCCACTTTTTATCACCCTTTCTCTACCTGCCCCCCTCGTCTCTCCCTCTCTTCATTTTTCTCTGTTTTTCGGTTTCACTTCTTCGGTCGCACCCGATGGCGTTGTCCCTGTTGCTTTTTTCTCCTGAACGCGGCAAAACGTTCCTTTCGCCGAAGTATCAGCGTGGAAAAAGATTTTACGCGAATAATACGCTCGATGGGCTACAACGTGCTATTTTACCATATTTTACATTCTTGTTTGGTACAGTAAGCGTAATGAATGACAAAGTATTAATAAAGAGTAAAAGGCAGGAAATAATTATTGAAATAAAAATAAATTTTTTAAAATACCACGTTCTTACAAAGGGACTAAAAAGTATAAAATAATTTTTCCTAGTCCAATACGTTTATTCTTCTATTAATGCTAACAGTAGCTTCCAAGCATTACAGTTACAGAATACAAACCTTTGGGAAAGGATTAATATATACCACCCCCTCAAGTGTCCACGTCAATTCTTTTCCTGTGCTCTAAGTAGAGAACGTTTAAAAAACTCTGTCGTTACTTACATTAATTAACGACCCCTTCTAAACTCTACAACTTTTGCGTACGACACTGTTCCACATCTTCTGCACTTTAGGGAATACGTATTAACCTTCTAGCTCTTATCAGCTACTAAAGTTGCTTGAGTCATTTTTTGGAACAAAGCGCTTCTAAAGTGGTTTACTTGTTTTACGTCTTTTCCTGATAGCATATCTTAATTTGAAAACTGTCAACGTTCTTTACACATCCAGACTGTATCCGTCCCTATCCACCAGCGGTTTCCCGGTGACCCAGCGAATCGGCTATGAGCGTGCACGAGTCCTCGCGATAATTATGCAATTTCTGTTGGAGGTTCCGTGGCATGTTAAGGCAACGAGGCCGCCGCCGGGAATCGGGATAAGTTTCTTGCATTATTCGTAGGAACGAAGCTGGTCCGAGCTCGGTCGGGTCGGTTCGGGTCGAGACTCGTGGTTTTATTGTGTTTGCGCGATGTCTGTCATGTCTCGAGGAGAAAGAGAGAGGAACGAAGGTGGATCCACGTGGCTCGTAAATTTCACGGAGCCCGGGATAGTTACATTTCCTCGGGCAGGGAGAGAGGCGGGTCGGCACCGGGTCGATAAGTCTAATAACGAACTGGCGTAAAAAGAAAATAAAGCAACGCGGACCGAGATGCTTCTAAAGTTTTCCGCTTTATCCCGCTACTTTAATGCCCGCGCTCATAGATACGCCCGGCACCGTTTCATTTGCATGCGGAGCACTTTTCACGGCGGAAAGAGAGCGAAAGACAGATACAGAAGAAGAGAGGAAGGAAAGAGGGTGGAAGAAGTGGGAAAAAAGGGCTACGGTGTGTGGCCAGCCAGCTTGAAGCAGAACAGGAGAAGCCGGGATCGCGTTTATTTCCGGCTGCGCTTCCCCTTACGAGAAGCTATCAGATACTTTGGCGCAATTAAGATAATTGCGTAATGGTACGCGCGCCTGCGTTCGCCCGTCGGTTCTCGTATCCCGCTCATAAATTGGGCGTCCTATAAATATTCACGCAGAACCACCGGGTTCAAGGGAGATATTTGTTCTCGCATTGTTTCGCCGAGTCTCGCATACCTCGTGGAAGTATGTTCGCGCGACCGGCTCACGGTCTTCTGCTCCCTTAGAGCGAGATTAAACTGTTGTCGCGACAGGACTATGGAAATATTTATTTTGCTGATGAGAGAATAACGTTCGCGAGAATTTCATAACACGGCCGCCCCGAGACAGAAATTTAATAACAATCACCTGCTGTCTGTGCCTACTCCCTTCTTCTCGAGTCCTCGCACGTCCTCGTCCACATTTGCTCGTCTCTCTGCTGAACACGCATCTATTCCGAATTTTCGTAGACAACTTTCGGGACTACGGATTTTCTGAGGCTAAACATTTGCGATTTATTGTCATTCCTCAATTAACGCTGGAACGTAGCAGTCACGATCGACGGACATTTTGGCATACGACGAGCTCTTCAGAAAACATGGAATTTAACTAAATTGATATTCGATCCTATGTTACTAAGCAGTTTTGCAAATTATTATAACTTTTGTCACATTTCACCTTACTATGTATATAACATGAGTTATTCTATCCTGTGTTAATAATTAAACAACAGACTAAATACTTATTGATTTACACTTTTTACAACTATTTACAAATTCACCTGTAAATAAAGAAACAACAATTAGAGTCTATTGTTCACTCTCCTTATTTACACCCACTTTAATCAACTATCACTGTTAATTTAGTTTTTATGTACATGTGCTCTCTATGTCCTTTTACTCTTTTTCCTCTCTCGATTTAAATTAAAGAAAGTATATTTTCTTTACATGTATTATGCCGGCGTGTAGTCAACACGAGGTTATAATAATAATTCTTAAATAATTTTTCACTTAGCAAGTAAGTTTGCCCCATAAAACCATTGGTTTTTCTTTCCTTTTCTTTTTGCTTTTAAACACGGAAGTAAAATTGAACTATATAATTTACATTAATTAAGTTTTACAGACGCAATTATATATTTCCAGAAAATGGTCCTAAACTAGACCGAAACGTTGAAAAAAGTTATAATAGAATTAAACTGTAGAAATATTTATAAAAATTTCGAATCTGTGCGCCGAAAATATCAATTTAGTTATTTACAATTGTCGATCGACATAAACGGAAACGGTCAACATGGAATTTAGTTAAATTCGTAGCAATGGTTCTTATGGTTCCGGAAGGTGGTCCTGATCCGAGAAAACCAATGAAAAATTAGCGGTTTCGCGGAGGAATCGTCCTGGTGTCTCGAAGGGCCGCGAGATCACCCAGTTGCGAGCGCATAAATATTCACGCGGCACACGTCGTTACTTCGACCCAGTGTCGTCTCTTTGGGCGAAAGTTTCGCGGATGCAACCTGCTGCTGCTCGCGAGCATCCCCGCGCCGGTATGCAAATCGCGGCGGATCTTCGCTAAGTGGCACCGACAACGTGGCAAAAGTTCAAAGTTAGACTGCCTTTAAATCAACCGAGCGGTTTCCACGCAACCGTTGCGTTATTCAAAAGCAGATTGATCGCGCTACCCGGCCGGAATAAAGTATCGCGAGAGATCGGCAATGAGAGGGAGGCAAGAAAACAAACGGGACCGCATCGTCGTCGCGTTCGACGCGTTATTGGCTCGCGAACAATCTTATTACTTTCAAGGACGGCGATTAATCATCGGAGGAACGAGTCTGCGACTACGCGGCCGCCTCTTATCGGTTTTCCGAGGCTGACACCGATTACGGGCCGGGAAAAAGAATGTGATTCGATGTCGCTTAGAGTCTCGACGACGCGAGGGACGCCCGCGCGAACAAGCCAATGAAAATTCAGATTCCAGAGCTCTGTGCTGTCCTCGCAAAGGGAACGGGAGCAAAGAGAAAGAGTAGCAGGAAGCTAGTTGGCTGGTGGATTTCTTTGACGTCAGTCGCTGGGCTTCAATGAGGAATCATGACCTTTTTCTACTCGATACTTTATCATCCCGTTCCCCTCTAGCGAAGTTGCAGTCACGATTACATATTTCACTCGACAAAGTCGAGCACCCTAGACGCGTATAAATAAATGCGTTACTACGTGGACGAAAGCGTGCCGTTTTCGTTGGCAAAGTTAGCAGCGACAGAAACAGGCGCAGCCGTTGGAATTGTTCTGTTAATCGGTCGCATAGTTGAGCGATTCGACGCACCACGGTCATGTGTTTCACCGAGCGCAATTTCCTCCCTCGATTAATTATTGACCCGGCAGTTCGAACCGACGCGGTTATGTCACCGCGATTACATGCCCGACCGTGATTGTAACACGCCGACTCATTAATTAATCGCGTAATCGTAGGCGAGATCACGTGCGTCCGAAGAGGCAAGATTCCCGCCTGTTCGATTCCGTGCCAGACGGAGATCACAGGGAAAAATCATTGACGCCCATTGCCGATTACCCGTCTAAACGAGAACAATTTACTGCTTACGCAATCCCGGTACTCGCGAGTGTATGCGAATATAAAAGGATAATAATCTCACGGGAGAGTACCATCCAAGGTAAACTGTTCAACTTCTTGGAGAACCGTGCGTGTGCTGTGCCGTTTGCTACGCGCGCGACAATCGCCGTGCGAGAATGGAACATTCCGCGAAACTTGGAGCATTCTCGAGTACTTGAATGCTGCCGTTTCTACGGGAAACGCTTGTTCTTTAACGGAGGGAAATAGGACGAGATTCACGGGAATGCTTATCAAAGGGTACGCGCGAGTGGAGAGGAATAGTGGCAAAGTGATCGTAGTGGTCTTACAAGGGGGAGCCACGGTTGATGGGTCACAGATTTTTCTGAAACTTGCAGTATTTGAGGATGGCTTCTGGAAATGTTAGTTAGCAAAGCATTAGCGCGCTTCTCACGATTTTCTAAGAAAATTGCATTTGAAAATAGGTTCACACGTTCGTAAGGAATATTGAGAAGTTCGCGTTATGAGCTAACAAGAAGATAGCTGAGGGCGTACCGAGAAATAATAGTGTTCTTAACGTAAAATAAGTAGGTTTTTATCCCATTTTTCCTACATAAAACTATCATAGAATAAAAACCGTAACGAATAAGTCTGTTAGAAATATATTATAAATATATTATAAATATTTTATTAAATTATAAAATACAGCATAAACCCATTGTTATGTATATTTTTATAAAACATTACTGTTATGTAAATAATATTGTTGGTTCGACTCCCGTTATCGATATTTTCTTTTTTTTCTCTTAAAATTGATACCTACCTCAATTTTAAATTGCATGTTTTTTATTCGTGGCCGTTGGGAAATAAATCGAACGAAAAATAATTTCAGAATGTTATATTTGCTTTATTATTGAAAATTCTCTGTATAATTACATGCTAGTATGACTCTGTGATACTAGTAAAATATTTGCAATTAAAATTGAGGTAGGTATCAATTTAAAAAAAAAAGAAAATGAGGCCAGAGAAAAATCCACGACCCATCAACTGTGGCTTCTCCTTGTTAGAAAGTCGAGCACGGCATCGTGCGGCACGAGTGAAATAATTTCGCGTAAAAGATCGATGGAAAGAGTGAATTTAAAAGTTAGACACTGCTCGCAATCAGGTGACGGTGATCCGCGAGAATAATCCATAACGCGTCTAATTCTATCCACCCAGAAAAATTTTCAGAGACAGTGTGGTCAGTATCAGTTATGACGGTGTCGTTGCACTATTTCATAACACAATTTCAAAAAAGAAACTCGTTCGGTGAGGCACGATTAAAAGTTGCTATCCCGCGCGAACGTCTATCGGGTTGAACTTCAATTATCCGTGTTTGTGTAGCCTGGCAGCGAGACCTCTCTCGCCGTTGCTTCCCGTCGCCGATCGGAAATGTTAATCGTGAATTCTAAAGGGCAAAAAACGTCGGACGTCGCCTGGAAGGGAGGCGTTGGCGCTTGCCTGCCCGGGCGTATTTCGCGACGAATTAGGATAATAGAGGAGGACTCGATCAAAGAACGGTTAACGTCAGATGAAAGAATTTAATTCATTTGGTTCCTCGACCCGCTTCGCCCGCTCTCTCTCTCACTCTCCGACCTAACATCTCTATTATCTTCTGCCATCCACGCTGAAATATTGGACAAATCCTCTCAGGGCTTTGCCGAGGATTATTGGAAGCGGCGAACGAACGATACCCTGTATCGTCGGTGTACCGGCACATATTCAACCTTTAAAAACCGTAGATAAATTTAAGCCCGTCGCCTGTCCAGCACACCGGTCCGTTACCGGGTCCCGGGGTACATTCACGTTAAAAGGATAATAAACCCATGGAAAGGTAGAGAACCTAGATACAAATAGAGCGAGAGGGAGAGAGAGATCCAGGGCAAAACGAAAGAGTAGACATTCCGCCGATAAGGCGGACAATAAATGAATCCCCGGTAAATGTAGCGATCGAGTAGAGAGGATGAAATAACTTAGAAACGTTTACCCCTTAGCCCCTCCTTTCCACGGGCCACCTTATACGCGTCTCACCGGGGTCGTCCACCGATTCGAAAGAGGATTCGAGTCGGTTGTTCCTTTTCTGTTTCCTCCATTCCGATTCCATCATCGCCGATAACCCAAATGGACTGGCTCGCCGATAAGCCGGCATTCATTTTTCAGTGTTTAAGCGCGGGGAACGAAAGCGAATTACGTCGGGCGTGGGAGAGTAACGACGCCGATCAGAGCCTCCGGATTCCGGAAGGCAAAAACCGTGCATTCCGATCCATGCAGTCGATCGTCGTTTCCATTACGTCGGATCTAATATTCGTGTAATGCGCCGCTCGCGCGCGGCTCCGTTCAATGAACCGAGAAATCGGAGTGCAGCGACGGCGCGGCGCGGAATGCACACCGTCGACGACGGGAGTAGCCCGGACAACACACCGCGTCGTTGCAACCATGCACCGATGCAACTCTGCCGCCACCGTTGCACTCTGCAGTTCAGAATCATTCGACGGCGTATCGGAATTTTGGTTAGGCAGCTCGCGGCGCTGGTCTCATTCAAGCGGCATCGGTTTCTCCATTGATCCGGCGACCTTGCTTTCATGGTTGCGTCATCCCGCCGCGATTGCACTCGCGTTTCGCGTCCCAGCCCGAGCGAAACACGGTCGCTCGAACCCGTTCCAATACCGATTTCAGACACACGGTTTCGCGATTCAGGCCAACCGGCGCCGACTCCACGACTCCTCTTACGCGGAATACGAAATGCTTCGCGGAACGAGCCTCGCGGAATGGTGGGCCGCGAGTAGCATGAAAGGGCCACTTTTGTTTCGAACGCGATATCAAACTCTTAACTGCGGAATTTAGCTTTGAAAATGCCCCACAGAGTGCGGTATTAAAACGAAGCTGAGTTGGCCATTATATTTGGCGAAACAAATAATTCGAATAGTGTGGTTAAGATAAATATTTATATTATTGTACGAATTAATAGAAATTAGTTTATTAAAGCAATATTGCAATTTATAAAATTTGGATCGTCTTCAAGAGAATTTTGAATCTGAAAAATAATTAATGTTTTACTAAATGTTTCACAAGATGAATAATAACTATAAAATAATTTTTCACCGTACTTGCTATGTGTAAATTATCAACGTTTATGTGTGTCACTGTATTCCATGATATTAAGAATTAGACCGAACCATGTGAACGTTGGGAGAGAACCAGTAGAAAAACAAAGGAACGACGTATATTGACGAAAGTTCTTAGATCGATATTAAATTGAACTTAAATACTATTTAAGATTTTAGATTTCATTTTGCTTAAAGAAAATAGTGTTTTAAATAAGATATACCATTTCGGAATTAAATATTTCAATGTTAACAATATTAAATACGAAATAAAATATATTACCTATTGTTAAATAGGTTGCACACCTATTATTAAATTGCATCCTGTATAAAATTCGTTATCTACGTTTTTTTTATTAGAAAATCTCATATGAGATTTATTTCAACATAATTACAAAAAAAGAACGAAATGCATTACATACAAAACAGAATATAATAATTACAAAATAGAATGTGCTCAATCAGTCATTTACCCTCCAGGGACAACCCAATAATTTTACTTTCATCCGTGTCACGAGAACGACATAGAACCAGGTGCAGTTGCATGTGCGCGAATGTCACTGCAAATCAAATACGGATCGCTCTGACTGTTCCCATCTTACAATGTCCCTTTCGCGGACAATTTGCCGATCTCTCTCCTAGGTACGCTCGGAATCTTGCGAAACGCTTAAATAAACCATCCAGCGAAAAGAAACTAAAGGTGAAGTCGCGGCATCGAGTCGAACACTGCCTCGAGCTAGTACGAGGTCTTTCTCCTCGACGTGGTTTAATCTCGACTCTCGATCCTTCACGATCTATTATTATTAGCGTATCCTCTTTACTAGATACGCACCTCTTAATTGATGCAACGATTTCTTGCCGTGATTTTTATCGAGTTACGTAAGCACGCAGAGTGCGTAAGAGCCAAGGTGCAGTCGAAGTTTCGAAACCCGAGTCCGGTTCAAACAAAAATCGCGTTTGCCTGGAGAACAGTCGAGTTGTGTAAAGTATAGCTGAACTTGAATCAGGAGAAACGGGTCGAAGAAGTTGATTCTTTTTATTGCGTAAATCAAGGCTCTGTTACATACGTGTAAAGAATGTAATCGAAGTTTTGGATCGTGCTTCCACTCTGTGTGCCCAGCGAAAAGGAATTCAAACAATCGTTTCCTCTTCACATAGAGGCTTTACGATCCTCGTGGGAGAGAATGAAAAAAAATACGCCCTGAATGAAAGTAAAAGAAACATTATATATCAGTTACGAGTTTTATGTGTTTATAGCAAAAATCAATTTTTATGTAGGGTAACTGCACCGGTGAATGAACATTTAAGAAATTGTTCATGAAGATATTTTATCTAAAAAAAAATATTCACATTTGTCAAAAATAAGTGAACACAAATAAAATGGAATTATTATTATTTTCCTTTATTAAACGTTAAATAAAAAATATAAAAAATACCAGTCAATGAACACTACATTCTAGTAATTATTGGTAATAATTATTATTATTCATATTTATGAATAAGTGCGGCTTAAAATTTTATTCATTGGTGCAGTTACCCTAAATCTATCTTCGTCATAGTTCTTACATTTGCCAACTGTTTCGCACACAATTGACGTACGCTATCGATGCAAATGAGTTGACGAGACACAGCGTAGGCGCCGAAAGATCCCGAATTTTTAAGGAAAATTCTACGAAACCAGTCGGCGCCGTTCACTTTCTCGAATACCGTGTCCTCGAATATAGAAATGAAGGAATCGTCAAGGATTTCGCGGAGGTCGCAGATAAGGCGGCAGCCGTGGTTTCCTGTAAATCTCGTTGGTCTTCTGGGACTCTGGAGCATGTCTCGCTCGTCTCCTTCATCTCGATGTTCGCCAGGCAGCTCGACGGAAACAGATGATCGTCTCGCGTTCGATTCCTATCTCCCGAGGAAACCCGTGGAAAATCATCGATCACGACGGAAGAAACGGGGTCGGACGGGAATCTGGTTGCATTTTTAATGACGGAAGTATCCCACCGGGAGCTGTCGGCCCTGTCGTCCTTCCCTTGTTTTGTCGCGGCGCTTTCGTCCCGGGAATGGACTCGGTCGGGAACGAGTGTCTTTCTCAAAGAACTTCAGTCCCCCGTGGTCTCCGATAACACTGCAGAGAATTCTTCGGCTTCCGTCCACCGGATACACCGCGAAACTCCCCCTTTTTCCGATCCGCTACCTCCACTCGCAGCGAGAACTTGCGAAACAAGTTGCCGTCGACAAAGCCGAGCAATTTCTATTGTTTCGAGCAGCACCGTGTACCGTGCACCGTCTCTGCTGCACTATCGCCAATCCCGCCGCGGAACGATAGCTCCCTGAACATCGAACAAAGACCGCGACCGTTCGGCATCGGTACGAGTTAAACGCTGTTCGGCCTCTGCTCGGGGAATATGATGATCCTCCCAGTCTTCTGGCTGTCTTCGAGGGACCTACGGGTGCTCAATCATTGATTCTTCAACAGGATGTGAGCTAGGATATTTGAAAGAATTGCAATGTAGAATCTAGATTACGATGGGAGACGTCTAAGTTGCAGTTTCTTGCAATAGTAGATGCTGACTAAATTAATAAATGAGTAAAATAATTCATAAATGAATAAATTCAGATTCGGATTTGAATCATTTGATTCGAGACCACGTTTGCTATTAAAAATGTTTAATAATAGCGGAAAAGAAAGGTGGTGTTTCGTTCTAGACCCGCTAGAGGACTCATCAGTAAGGCTATCCAGCGGGCCCTGCCTTAGACATGGGATGTTCGAAGGCGTTTGTGAGGTTGGTTGATGAGTTCTGTGAGGTTTGTGAGGAAGGCTGACTAAATTTTTGAGCCTCGGTATCCTAAGCTGTATATGAACAACGTGTCCGAGAAAGTCTAAACAGGAAATCTAGATTGCGTTGGAAGTGTTATCACTTTAATAGTTTAGAAACATAGAGTTCGCAATAGAGAAACGAAATTCAAGATTGAACAACGTTTGAACTTATACTAAAATAAAAACACGCCATTTCCTAGTTAAGGAAAATGTTGCTTCAAAGGATCCCAAGAACCTCCAATTTCCGGATGTTGAGGAATTTTGGGACATCCTGGGAACTATCGTTTTCTATCACGGTGATTCGATCGAGATTACAAAATCGGGAACAGGAAGACAACTATGAGTCCTAACTCTGACGTGTCTATTTGTTCATCACTCCAAAATCTTTGAGCCTTGGTATTATTTTATTAAATAATTACTATACAAAATTAATATATAATTTAAAAAAAATAAAATCAAATTTATATCTTGCTGAATTACAAGCGCAGGATTGTTCGTATCGTGGAAATTAGAGCAGGGTCGCAGTGCTGGCGCAATGGATGCAAGCATCGGACGATGGAAAGGTCTTCCGCGATCCGGAATCATCGTTGGGACGGGGATCGCGATATTATAAAGATCCGAGAGCGACGTGATTTTCCAAGCTGAATATCCCATTGACACGGTATCCTTTTGCCGGAGCTCACGAGCCGCTCTTTCACGGCTTAAGAACTTTTTCGCGCGAGTGCAACCAAGATTACCCCTCGATCTGCCGAGCGCGGCAGGAGCCGTGAAACGAGCGGTCCAAGGAGAAGAGGAAGAAGAAGAAGTCTGATTGCTCCATCCATCCGAGGAGTCACGAAGTGCGACACGAGGCTCGTTCGGTGGGACCGGGAGAGCCTGTATACCCGTCCCTGTGTGTGCTCTCTGGCATCCTCAAATTGCGTTTTCAACGGCCGATTACCCGGTATCTTCTGCTTCCTTCTTCGTCGCGCGACTCCTTTATCAAGATCCTGCGACGAAACCGGCCGACGGATCCCCGTCGAGTCCTGTTTTCTTTTCGCTTCTTTTAGCTCGTATAGCTTCCTCGCGACACACGCCTCAACGATTCTGTGCTATGTGTTTTATTGTTGTTCCTCGCTGGTGATTTACCTTTCGTGACCTTCGCGGTGCTGAGCGCTCGTACTCGGAAGGATGATTTTAACTGGCTGCATTAAAGAACGTTTATATGCTAATTTGTAGCTTACTGATTTCTTGATTTTTTGATTCATTGAATCTTTGCAAAAGTACCGTTATTATTTTGTTTTTTCTTTTCTTTATCTTTGTGCGCATGTCCCTTCTTTCTTATTAGATAAATGTCTTGTATCTTTCTCTTTTTTTCTTTTCTTTGTAAATACTTATGTAAAAAGGGCTCCTGTCCGTCTATAATAAATAATAATAACATGTGTTACAAATTTCAATTCCTATGTTAAGATTTTCATAAAGCAAGTTAGTTATAAAATACAGAACCTTGACAATGTAGTACAATCTGATTTTTTTGTAACATCTTTCACTGTTATAATTTTAGACGCAGTTTATCTTCTTTCTTGAAAATGATCCACACAAGGATCGAAACGTTGAAACTTCAAATTAATTTATAAAATTGCTTTACAGTGTTTATTTGATCGAACCGTTGCGCCGAAATCATTAATACCTTTTCTGTTTTAACAATCATACGATCGATAACAATAACATATCCAAGTTAGCGTCCATCAACAATCTAACAAACCGTGCTTGATTCTAATGCTGTTTCCTCTCCGAGGACTCAATCGAGGCAGATAGATCAGTTTCCGATCTATCCTTTCCCGATGGAACGTCACCACAATTCCGATCCGATCGGAAACGTTCCCGAGACTTACGAGGTTCTTACGTGCGGCGAACGGAAGCACGTTCGGACTTAAAACGTCGCGGTCGATTTCCGGCGCGTTGGAAACTGCGATCCGCTTGCGTTTCAGCTCGGGTAGCCGTTCCGCAATCAGCAGGATGCACGTATACGTGTTTGTTGCATACCCGCGATTCTCCTGGCCGACTGATTGCACCCGTAATTAGGGATCGGTCGGCGAGGACCGACAGAAATGGAAATTTCGCGGGAATTGCCGCACCAACGCCGCGGCCCCGGCGTACGCGTCACGCATTTCGGCCGCGATAGAATTTATCAACGGAAGCGAACGTCGATGCAATATTAATCGCGACGTTAACGCGCATTAAGGATAAGCGTTCCCGTTCTGCGCCGATTATTATTTTCAATTAAACCAGCCCATCACCCGCTTCCACCCCGACATACTTCCACCCCCATCGCTTCCATCGCCAATTTTCCGGGTACTCTGTAAACCGTTCGCCGACGGAAAACAGCTTCAAAATCGTTCCACCGAATCTGATAACCGAGCTATTCCTCGGTTTCTAACTAGAGCTGTGACTTATGAGATACCCGGGTAAACAAAAATTACTCGGATACCCGGGTATTCGGGTAAACAAAAATTACTCGGGTACCCGGGTATCTCATGTATACACTGCGGATCTTTATGCAAAATAAAAATCGTTTGCATCAATAGGAAAAAGCAGACGATATATTACGATTACTTATTCTCTTGAACGATTTTAATAAATTTAAATTAATATATCAACGTTCTTTTAATTTCATTATTGATTAAAATTGCACAAAATCATTTATGACTTATGTCTTATGAGATACCAGGGTACCCGGATAGTCGGCTATCTCATAGGTACTCGGGTACTCGGGTATCTCATATACCCGGGTAAAAGTCCGAGCTCCATTTCTAACCTGGGTCGATCTGGAAGCTTTCAGCCCCGATTATAGCGACCAGTCGTAACAGACGGAAGCTAGTTTCTTTCTTTCATAATTTTACTGTAAATTAAATAATGCAAACTTTGCGCATCGGAGGCAGAAAACAGGAGCTGCGTTAGACATTTCTTTCTTTCATGATTTTACTGTGAATTAAATAATACAAAGCTTGCTAGACACTTCTTTCTTCTCTTAATGAGTACGAGTTGCAAATAGTACATTGAAATTCGCGATGCATAAAAGTCTTTCCGCGGTTTTAAATTGTAGCTATTTTTTCTCGCGAATGCATAAAACATGTAGACTAATAGCGAATTGCTCGTATGAATTTGTATGCAATATCGAGAATTGAATGAAGCTAGAAACTCACAGGATCAGGGGAATAACAACGATGCTGTTAACCTCTGACCCCCTATGGTTTAATTTGCAAATGCCCTGATTAAGAAGTCAAGAACAATGCAAAGTAGATCCGCGTCTGTCGTATACGTTCAGTGGTTTCTGTCTGGGATTAAATTCTTCCGGAGTTTCGACTGGCTCATGCGATTTCTGTCTGAATGCGGAAAATCCGCATTAATGACGGAGCGTTCAATTGGCAAACTGCTTGATCGCATTAACAGGCCGGTGGAAATCGATCGAGATTCCGGTTTGATCGAGGCGAAGCGAAGTCTCGAGGCGTCTGGAAATTGGGGAATTCGTATTCAACGGCCGGAATCGGGTCGCTTTGCATATCCTCGATGCGGGTCGCGTGTGTTTCGAACTTCGTCAGCACAACTCCGTCGAAGGATAATTTCGTCGATTTCGGTGAATGTGGTACCCGACGGAATCCCGTTTGCGTTCTGACTTTTCTCGGCTCGATAACGCGCTGGTTCGTTCGCAAGGATTACGCGTCGTTTCCGATATCGTCGAGGTAGCATTCTGTTTCGAGATACGATTAACAATGGGGACAGTGATTCATGGCTGATATCTTTAATTGCGAGATAGAAGCGCGCGATTATGGCTCCGCGAATAGACGAGGACGAAACCGATGCAACGAGTTCATAGGACGGACGAGAATAGAGACTCGAAACCGGATCGTTTCATTAGGATGCACCTTCTTGGAACAGGTGCTAATTAATTCAACCGGCAAGGTGTGGCCGAAGAGTAGTACCACCATAGTCAGTCCCTTCTTTTTTCAACGTTTCGTTCGTGGAAATGGTGTGAAATATTGACAGAACTATGCGTTTTCTGACGGGCTGGATGGGTGGTCCGTCCAGGACAACATTTCCAAGGTTCTTTGGACTTGTCCGCTGCCGACAGAATTCTCTCTTATCGACGCCTGTTATCAGCCTCGTTAGATACACCTGTTACCCGATGTAGTTTCGTAGAAACCATACAACCGATATTTATCTTGCTATTAACGTGCTTTTGCCGTGCTAACCTTCCGATTATTTTTGTTTCAGGTAAGAGACAACTCCTTGGATACCAAAGCGTAGAGCGCGGCAGATATCAGCGCCCTTCTCCGTGGGAAGGTAACGTAGATGTTGGAATTATCAGCACTATCTATCGTTTTTCCGATACCGCACGATATTACAGATAACGTTTAGAAACTAGTAATTGCAAAACATTTAATCAATGATGAAACTCCGTGAAATCAGTAGAATTATTCAAGAATCAAATCGATAAAACTTCGTTACTTAAAATATCCCTCACGATCTCGCTTCCGAAGTTTTCACTTTGGTCTGTAGTTGAGAGAAGGCTTGACATGACATAGTTCAAATGCAAAATTTTTAACGAAGATTTGTACGGATGAAAAACAAAGTTTTCCGATGGGAAATGTCTGAGAACCGCTGCATTACCGACGGAGCTCGACAGGAAATAGTCTGCGCGATTCGTCCTCGGATGGCGCCACCAAATCCGGCGGCGCGCGCTCGTTATCGACCTTTGTACACGTGGTTTCAGTTTCGTCGACCCTCGACACGCGTTTCCGCCGGGCTTCCGTGTCCGTCGTTTCACGCAGGCGCTCACGTGGCCGCTTCGGTTAGCAACCGGCCGGCACGTTAGATTGCATTTCCGGTACGTGCCTCTGCCAGGTACCGGAACTCGCAAACTCGAATTTCCTGAACCAATATTGTCTCTCTGGGAAATCGGACGCGCCACGTTCCAGCGCGGCTCGGCCGCGTGTTTAACGTAGGCTCGTAACAATAAATTACACTAGGCAGAATAATAACGCGAAGCTAGATCTCCATTTCGGACAGCCGTTAATAGTATCCTCGTATTTCCATACGGTGCTGATTGTTCAAAGTGAGAATCGAGCTATTTTCAAAATCCATTCTTATTCCAACCAATGCAATTTTCGTCTAACTTATTTAAAAATAAATAAACATTTTCCTTTTATTGGTAGCGCAACAAACACAACTTAAATTTCGAGGTGACATCAGAATACGTTGCTGATTGTTCGAAGTGAGAATTGAACAATCTTCAAAATCCAGTCTTATTCCAACCAATACAATTTTCGTCTAACGCCTTTAAGAGTAAATAAACATTTTCCTTTTATCGATAGCGCAACAAACACAACTTGAATTTCGAGGTGACAGCAGATTGTTCGAAATTAGAATCTTACAATCTTCAAAATCCAGTCTCACCTGGTTCTCGCACCAGGCCCATTGAATTCCATTACGTATAATGCAATTAATGCAATTTTTGTCATAGCGCAACAAATCGAACGTTAAGACCACAGTATAATACGAAAGTTAAACAATTTCACAGACGGCTTTCGACCTTTCGCGGTTTAAAACGCGCAAAGAGGACACGAGAGGCTAATCACCGTCTAAAATTTATCCGGCGGGTTCTCCGTTCGCTCGCTCAACGCGCACGCATTTGAATTTATGAAATTTTAACGGGGAATATAGTCGCGCGAAGTTTCCCTGTATATTCGGGTTCACGCCCACCGCCGCGGCCCCCACGAAATTTCGAATCCACGGGATGGGTCGCCGGCACACGAACTGCGCGAGAGGGAATTAAACGCGTTAAATTCTTAATACCGTTCGGAGTCAGCTAGGAAAAGAGGGCGATAGGGTTGCGCACGAGCCAATCCGGGGGGCAAGTTCGTCCTGGGGGAGCCCGCTCCACCCTCCTCGTTGACGATTCTGTTTCACCGTGTTTCTCCTCTCTCTCTAGATCGTATCCGTTTGTCCCGCTCGGTCGATCGGCGAACACGCCATGTGACGCTCAGCTGTGTGTTAAATCCCGAAATTATTACGGGGCCGGATCGAGACGAGTCGAGTCGATTACGCTGTAGCCCTGTTACATAAACTGTGGGAGCCACGGGGAGCACGAGGATTGTGTGCCGAGGGTGGCCACGTGGTGACGAAAAAAATCGGTAACCCCGGTCAGACGACCGATTGTCAGTCGCAGCACTCCCGTCGAGTCCTAGACCGATCGATTCGTGACGCAGAAACGGATAACGAAATTAGTACAAGCTGGCTACCGCCTGACTCCCTGTCCCCTTCGTTCCGCTACCGAGCGACGATGCACGAACGATAAACGCGAGAAATCTCGTGATAACGCCGAGACCCGTTTGCGATACATTATCGCGAAACCGAAGATCCGGCTGCGTCGAAACTCGCAGCTGCTCTCCAGTCAACAACATCGTAGACTTGTCTGGTCGTCGATCTTTGGCCCCCGAGCGCTCTAGCTTGCCCCAGGGGGCAACGAACAAAACTCTTGGCTATCAAAGTTTTTTCTTTCAGAAAAATACGTAGGTATTCTTTTCGTTGCTCTTCGTTTTACAAATTTCACCTTCTTCGTGGGATCAGTCCGATCCTTGGTTTCGATTAGGGGGCGTGGCCTCGACGATCTTGCTCTCGTTGATTCGTGTAGATAGACTCTATAACTTCTCTTCGGAAATTACCGTAATTTAAGTATAATAAAAAAGAAGTATGTTGTATGGTTACGGAGTTAGAGGTTCTGCTTCGAGGCTGCGGAGAGCTCGAGTTCAAAGTATAATAAAAAAGTAGCAGTCGGATTCTGATGTTTCATAAAGGGGCGTGGCCTGGATGCTCACCACGAAGATGAAACAATTTCGCAGAAAATTTCTCCACACGATTTTACGTAAGAAACACCGTGATACGAATGGGAATTTAAATATGTACCAACTATACAGGGTGTCTCAAAATTCCTTCCCGGAAATTGGAGGTTCTTGAGATCGTTTGAAGCTACATTTTCCTTTGCAAAGAAAAATGTTGTTTCAAATGGTCTTAAGAACCTCTAATTTCAAATGCTGAATGAATTTTGAGGCACCCTGTACAAACTGACTCGAGTAGGCGTGGTTTTCCGTATTCCCAATTGATGATATATTTTCAGCATCGTATTGGCCAGTGTTTCGGTAGAATTCCCGTTTGAAAACCGAATTAAATTACGAAAGATAGGAGGAGAGAGAACGTCATCGACCGGTAACTTGACCCGCAGCGCACACATACGCTCGAGCAGAGGCCGATCAACATTTTTCGGGCTGGCTTTCGAGGCTCGCGTGGGTGTTCCGATGCAACGGGTATACTAAAAATAGCGCGGCGTGCGCGCTGGTAAAAGCTCGTATCGCCGGCGTGCTCGTGGCCTCCTTTCCTGCTCCGCTTGCTTCTGTGCTCGTTTTTGGTCCCATGATTTTTCGAGTTGCGGAGCACCCTTGCCGCGCGAGACGTGCCGAGGGAAAAGCAAACCGAGGCGAGCTGCCTGCCACCAGCGTAGGCTTCTTCTATCGTTGAACGTTCTTCTCCCACGGCAACGTTATTCCCTCTGGAATTCCTCAGAAAAACTCGACGCCCTGTTCTTCCATAAGCGACAGGTGAGGCGGCGCGATACGCTTTCGCGTTGTCATTCGCGCAGAACACCGGAGGAAATTGTCGGGAGGAAATTCATCGGCTGTGACCTTTGATTACAAAGCTACTTCTCGCTACTTTGTGGCGTTAGAGTGCAGAATTGAACCTCGCGCCGTGTAATATCGAGTTGGTCTCGCGATTCCAGCGAAGTCAAACGTTCCAAAGGATTTCTGTTATTTTCATCGTAATTATTAAAATAATAAATGAGAATGATTTTATTGGCGCAAAGGTTCGATCAAATTCTACAGCTAATTTGTAAGATTATCCAAACGTTTAGATTCGGATTTTAATTATTTGGTTCGAGATCACGTTTGCTATTAAGTATGTTTAATAGTAGAGGAAAAGAAGGTGGTGTTTCGTGATGAATATTATTAATTTATTTATTAAATTTTATTCCACTAATTATAAAAATTATTCACTCTAAAACCATTAATATATTATTTATATATATACCTAATCATAATAATAACACCCCTAAAAATAATATAATTTAAAGTTAATGAACATCTTTGAATTCACTATTCAATATTTCCTTTTAAACTATTTAAATAAAAAAGACACAAATTTAGAAATATAAAATTTATCGGCAACCAATGTAATATTAATAGAATATAATCAATTATTTTTCTAATATTAATTTTGATTAATTATTCTTTAATTGAGCATCCGATGAATATTAATCTTCCTTCTTTCGTACATGAAATAATCGCCGATAAAATCATTCTCATTTATGTTCCAAGCCAAAGTCCAGCAAGAGTTGATGTTCACCTTTCGTTTGGAATGAGAAATAATTCTAGGCTTCTGTAGCAACTGTTTGAGCATCATACGATTATTAATCTTCCTTCTTTCGTATTTGTAATGTAATTTGTTATCCAGTTGTCCGAAAACCTGTAAATCTACATCGTCGGAGAGACCCTGGTGAGAACGGTTTCGTTCCTGGTTGTCCAATAATCTGTCGTCGAGATCGTTTCTGGAATCGATTTCTTTGGAGGGTAGGCTACAGGGAATGTTTCTCACTCTGCTCGGAGATCAGCGAGCGTGTTTTACGAGCGCATATCGCGGAAGCACGAGCCGAGGAGCACCGGGAAATGCTTCTAGCGAGGAATAATCGTCTCCTTGGGTAGATAAGCGTAGAATCGTCGTCGTCTGGCCACGATAAAAACGGACCGTTATCGCGACGAAGGAGAAGAAGAAGAGGAAAATTAACGAAACGGGACACGGCTAGTGTGAGAGCGTGAGAGAGATGGTAAGGGAGTCCTATGAGAGAAGAGGTAAGAAAGAGAGAGAGTTGGTTCCAGAGAAACGTGGGTTTCGTGTGGTGTCTCGACGCGCACGCACAGCCGAGTGCAAATATTCCGCGGGAATCATATTGTCACGCTGCTCGTATCTCTGTGTGGCGGCAAGGAATGTCGCTCGACCGCGCGGGGTTCTCGTACTACCCTGATAAATGATCGCGCCCGCGGAATATTAAGACTCTCCGGCCCGGGTACAACGATACAAGCGACGCGAACAAATGTTCCCGGTCGCGTAGCTACACGAAAAGAAAACCGGTCATAGTTTCGCGCTGATAAATCGTGCGCGCGTTCGAGCCGCACCGAGCCGGACCACAGCCAAACTATCGGGCTCCTTTGTAAATCGAGTCCACAAATTGTCTGGAGATTTACTAGGTGGTCGATCGAATCGCTTCGGAAAGCGATATCGCCTGTATGTTCGACGGGCTGCCTGGTTCGAACGGTTTTACACGGTTTCGTACCGCGGCACGCTCTATGGACCAACAAACATTTTTTCCTCGGCGAAATGTCTTCTCGAAATAGCCACTCCTTCGGTGACACCTCGGCTACTCCGGTTGCTACCGATTTCTGCTGCCTTTAATCCCACTCGATTCGAACGGTTTCTCCGTTCCATACTGCAACGTGTGCCACATTTTCTACATATTTTCTGGAGTCTTCTTGTAAAGGATTTAGTTTAAATAACGGCACTTTGAGTTAAATTTCAAACGTCAATAATCAATTGTTCACTTTATTCAAAAACCCAAAATCGAAGGAACGCATCACCACTTAAAACTAACTTAGCACTACAAGAAAATAGAGAGTCAAAGATAATAAAGAACCTAGATTCCAGTGTAGGCTGGAAACTAGAAGGGCTGGGATTGGCCACTCTTATCTTCGGCGATAGGGACGATCATCCATAAGGGATTCCCCAAATTGACAAAAAAAAGTCTGTATGAAACGCAGCAAACGTGGACATCGTTCGATAATTCCTCACAGAATAATAAACGTTTCCATCCGGTTGAAAACCGCCGCACTCCGTTTGAAAAACGACTCGCGGGTAAAAACGAATCGTTGCGTCACGCGCGAGCACTTCGGTATCATCGAGCGTTTCTTCGTACGTAAATGATTGACGAGGTTATACAAACCCGGTGTTATTGATAGAACGACGAAACGCGGAGAGGTTTCGATCGCGATTTGAGGGAAGCAGACAGGCGTAGCCGGCACACGGAGAGCGTTCCATTCGAAAGATCGGTTCTCGGTAATTTTCCGGGACCGGTCCGTCACGAACGGAACGTAAAGAGGAGAAAAGAAAAGCGTAGAGGAGCCGGGAAGGGCGACGAGGGTAGAGAAACAGCGAAGCGGTAGAACCAGAGAGAGAGAGAGGAAATGAGAGAAAGAGAGAGCCAAAGGACCGGTCCCTGGAGAGAGGCTCGTCCGAGCGGACAGGCAGGAATCGGCAATCGCTCGGAGCGTCTCCTTGACTCCGGTCAGTGGCTGGCTGCGGCCAACTTTTCTTCACCTTGCGGGCGAATGACCGTTACGTTTTTTCGCTCCAAGGCTGGACGTATCCTTTCGTCGCGGCTTCTCTCTCCTTTCCTCTGTCGTTCTTTCTCTCTCGTCTGGTTTTCACGCTCCGCGAAGCCTTTGCCTTCGACTCGATCCTCCGCGAAACAAAGCTCCGCCCGAACTCGCGTTTTCTACGCGTTCTCCCTTTCGTTTCGAGCTGTCTCGTCCTGTTGCCTTTGTTTCGGGGCCGCGGCTCTCTCTCTCGATATCATAAGAATGTTTTCGTCTCGGAGCTCCACCTACCCGGTTTAACGAATTCCCCGAGCAAGGACCGGCAAGCACGTTCTCGAAGGGCGAGGTCGCTGAACAAAGCCTGCACCGCTCGAAGATCGACCGTCGACTGTCGAGTACCTTTAATTTGGAACCGCCACAGAAATTCTGATAGAAAACATCCATTATTTACAACCTATTAGAATTATTAAGTAAAGAAATCCGCAGTCTCTATCTGTACGAGGTCCTCCAAGAACTTCAACGTTAATATCAAAGACATAGGTAAAATAATTTTAATAAAAAATTATTAAGTAAAGATATCAATTTGTATGAAGTTCGATTTTATTCAAATTCTTGCAAACCAATTTTATTTTGCCTGAATATCCGCAGTCTATCTGCACGAGGTCCACCAAGAAATTCAACGTTAATATCAAAGAAATAGGTACAATAATTTAAGAAGTTGATTGAACCTCGCCATGGTTGGCAATTATTAAAAATATCCGCCTCGTGCGGGTTAACGAACGTTTTACGACCGCGAATGCGTCAAAGCTTGTACAATAAATCGCCTATACGATTTGCAACGGAGGTGAACGGCGGTCAGTGTTGCTTAAATCATCGAGGGCAGTTTCTACTCTTTCGGATCGCAAAATACGAGTCTAATATTTTCGCAATCGTCCTGTGAAAGAAGGATCTTGTCGTCGAAAGACGCTCTCGCCATTAAACAGGGCGCTAAAGGTTCCCAAGGCCAACTCCCTCGTGCAGAGTCAGTTAAACCCAAGAGGATCGACTGGTGTCTCGCGGGACACCATGTGTGCAACGCATGCAACTTGTGCACGCTCGACACACGATGCACTTTCGGCCTCTTTCGAGCTTTTTACCCCGCTGTGAATTTTTAATACCGCGCTTATCACGAGTGTGGCGCGTTTCCAAAAAAACAAGGACCGCTCGGAACGGACATTTGGAGACCGGCCAAAAATTGTATCCTCCTGTCGAAGACGCTCGCGACTTCTCTTTTTTTTCTTCCAATTACCGCCGCGTGGAGAAGCGGAAAAAAAGTCTAAACCGGGTCCTGCACGGAAATTTCACCGAATTATTTTTCGAGAACCACCACCGGGAAACGATCTGCATTTTGACGAACGAGGCACGCGAGGCACCTCCGGTTATGCGAGGCCTATCCGAGGCTCGTAACAGTCTCGCGACCATCGTCGCCGCTTTCAGACGAATCTGTAGACGTCACGCAAACTCGCGCCTGTAAGGGCCCGGTCACACGCGACCGTACTTTCGCCAGGACCCCGCGAAAATTGTTGAAAATGATATAAATTAATATAATTATTCTATTAAAAGAAATTAATGAGGGCGAATAAAATTTCTAATAGATTCAATTAAAATTATAAACATTATCAACCGGCCCTGAACGCATGGAAACGTTCAGACTCGTACAGAGAACTTACTCCATACTATAACTACTAACTAAGTAACAAATGATCAATTTTTAATTTTATTTTAAGACTACATAATTTAATGAATTAATTAGAGATCTATATGTTTATTACGATAATTAATAATGGTAGGAGGGAGAGAGAGGCGAGCGTGCGGCGACGACAGTAAAATAGGTTTAAGTAGTTTTAAGACCAGGATTAAGATGGCGCATAAGAGCAATATTAAGACAGTTATAAGGTCAAGGCATAGGAGATAAGGATAATGAATTGTAACCCCGAAGGGAATAATAAAGAATATACATCATATTACGATAATTATCAGTAGGCAGGAATAATTTTTTAATAAACTTTAGTGGATATTTCATCGCGATATCTTTTATGCATATATACAACGCGTTATCGCATATTTATTTCGTTTATATCGCTCATATTTATTTAACGGTTTATTTTACAGGATTTTTTTAAACGCTCTTTGTAAGACCTTAACCCTTGAGAAAGTGGAACCCGAAAATTTTGAACACTTTTGAAAAGCACATATATGGAACATCCTGCAAAATAATCTACAATTAAAAACAAATCTGTTCCGAAAGTTAAAAAAACATCCGCATGCTATTCCTCGAGGTTTGGGCATTATGATAATTTTATAAAATGACAATTCAATTGCAATTACTAGTACATCATGAATTAAATTCTAGTTTTTATCAATGCCTTAATTTCCAACGTTTTGTACTTCGCACGAAGATCCACAGGCTGCTTAGCTAAATCACTGGAAGATCGTCGATCTCGCGCACCCCAACGCGCAACCGGAAGTAAATCCAAATCCGGCCGACTTCTCGCAAGCATATCCGAGCAGAAGTATCGAAGACGGGCTTTCGATCTCGAAAATGTTCTGCGGCTGGTTTCCTCGGCGGTTCGTTCCAGGCTCAATCAGCTAATTGAAAAAACGATGAATCGCCGGGGTTCGGCCGCGGGAACGGCACCGGGAATCATTAGCAAATGCGTATCGTGATTGAGTTTTTCATGTATCGCGGTCATTCGAGAACGAGCGTGCGCCGCGCGTTCGACGTTGCGGCCGGCGTCGGTTCGCCGATCGACGTTATTCCTAGTTTCAATTAGCTAATTAAGCTGACAGAGCGTGGCCACGGTTACCCGTCCGTTAATGCGTTTTCGATCAATTGACGCCGGGCTCGCGTTTTTCCAAGTTTCCGTTCGGTATTCGCGGCATGCTTCGCCGAGATCGGAATAACGCTCGGCGAACATCGTCGATTTCTCGATAAAACGTCGTGGCCGACGCAATGGGGGGAAATAAGAGGGGTGCGGAGGGGTGGGGGGCACGCGTTAATTAAACAACGCTCGGGCTGATAGCTGTAGCCCAGGTACTTTGCAGCGCGCGGCACCGGCTATCGATTTTTTTTCTCACGGGTTCGTTCACCGCGCGCGCGTCCGAACAAACGTACGTGCCGTGTATATTTCGCGTAAGTGCATGCACATTTTCATTCATCATCCACGGCAGCCTGGCGATGAATCACCTCCTTCGACGATCGGCACAGGTACAAATTTACCGCTCTCCTCTCTCTCTCTCTCTATATATATATATATCTCATTCTCTCTCTCCCTCTCTCTCTTTATCTCTCTCTCTCTCTCTCTCTCTTGTTGGTTGCAGTCCTCGGTTACTCGACTGTTGTGTCGCATGCATTATTAATTGTAACGCAAGAGATAATGCCACGAGCGTCGTACACAGGGTGTCTCAAACTTCTTTCAACATCCTGAAATGGAAGGTTCCCGAGATCATTTCAAGCGATATTTTCCCTTTGCAATAACGGCATCCGCGGATTTGTTCAGGAGTTACTAACGAAAAACACGGACCAATCAGAGCGCGGCTACAAGTCCCGCTTAGCGTGGCGCCACTGTTTGCCGAGTCAGAATTAATCCGGGTAATTATATAGAAAAGGTCTGCGTACTTCGATTTTGATGAAATTTTAATATGTTATAAATTTTGACATTTTGAACAACTTTTTCCTTTTCCAATATAGGAGGGTCGCTTTTAGCTTTCGAGATATTTGCAAAAGACTATCGCTAATACTGTATTGAATTTTTCGTATTCCTGCACGCTCCACGGCAACGTAAACCTGTTCCGGCCAGCCTCTCATCTCTACAGCGTGAAAATGTAAACAAACGCCGCACCGGGACAGGCTTACGTTACCGCGGAGCGTGCAGGAATATGAAAAATTCAATACAGTATTCGAAATAGTTTTTTTGCAAATATCTGAAAAACTAAAAGCGACCCCAGTATATTGGAAAAGGAAAAAGTTGTTCAGAATGTGTTGCTGCATATCATATTAAAATTGTGTTTTTCATTGATAACTCCTAAACAAAGCCGCGTACGCCATTTTTGCAAAGGAAAATGTCGCTTCAAATGATCTCAGGAACTTCCAATTACCGGATGTTGAATTTTGAGAGACACCCTGTACACCTCGGTTACAGTTTCTCGATGATGCTCCTCGCGATAAATTCCCGATTACGACACACACATTCCCCTCGCGGAACGAATCGCCGCAGGACCGTGACTCGCCTAGTGAAATTCGTTCGAATCGGTGACTCGTGCTCTTGGAATCGACTACGGACTCGATCGGCCCTGTGACTCAGTTAACGAAGGAGAACGTCGTCCGTGGAATTAATACCGATTTCATCGGGATTCGAACTATATAGGCAAACTTCTCTTCCGGACAAAAATTGAGAACGATTCATGGTTTCGCGGAACTTCTGTTGAACGAGGCGACGCATTGTCTGGCTGAATATTTGGCACGATGTACTTGGATGTAATATACTTCGTGTGCGAATAATGCATTCATTAATTGATCGTATCGAAATGTGAAACTGAATGGGCGGCTAGAACGAGATGAATAGAGGATTCATTAGCGAATTTGACCATGTCCTTTAAGTGTATTGTTTAACTTGTAGTACATTCGAAAGCAATGCATTTTGTTTATGAGACCCTGAATGAAACAATTGGTCGATTCAATGCGTAACATAGAACCGAGTTGAAAGCGACGAGAGAACGTTTTGTACAATTAATTACCGTGTTGCATTGTTCATGGATTTTTAATGTTTCCCGATAACAATGAATATTCATTGCGTTATCTCTGATAATGCAATCTAATACCTTTCGGGGCGTGATTTAACACAATACGCACTCTATTCGAAAGTAAATGCGTTTGTTTCGAATATGAGGCTACAAATGAAATTGGTCGAGTTGGTCGAGTGAAAGTGTAAAACCTGCATGGAAATATACGTGTAATAAATGAAACCGTATCTTAATCCCTGTAATATGATCGAGCTATGTACTCGTGTATTTTAATTTCCGCGAATATTCCTGTATTTTAATACACGATGGTATAACGCTGAACGGGTGGAACAGGAATTATTGTTGCCTCGTTTGCCACTCGCTTCTAACTTCTGTTAACACCTCTGTTCAACTGAAATAGAATTCTACTTATCTATTGTCGATATTTAAACATTAATTCTGATTCTTTCGTGACATAGATCGATTATTGAGAATTCCATTACATTAAATAATGAAGAGAAAACTAACTAAGAAAACTAACTAAAAAGCCTGTCAGCTGTACGAATGGTGTTTGCACGTAGTAACAACATGGTTTACAAAGTTCAATTTCTATGTTAAGATTTTCATAAAGCAAGTGAGTAATAAAATACAGAACCTTGACAATGTCAAGGTACAATCTGGTGTAGTACAATCTGATTTTATTATAACATCTTCCTCTGTTATAATTTCAGACGCAGTTTTTCTTCTTTCTTGAAAATGATCCACACAAGGATCGAAACATTGAAAGTTTAAATTAATTTGTAAAATTGCTTTGTAGTGTTTATTGATCGAACCGTTGCACCGAAATCATTAATATTTTTCCTGTTTTTTCAATTTATGGTTTCGTTTATCCACATAACATTTTCTATATCAGGACAATTCTTGCTTCACTTGTACAACATGCAGCTACAATCACCATTCTAGTTGTTATCTATTCCTAGTTAGAGTTCAAGAATTTACAATTTGATTGCTCCGGGGCTAAGTTAGTGCTCCACGGGGCATTTCTCGCTCCTGCTTTTATTATTAGCATTATAATTACTGTTTCTGTTTTAACAATCATACGATCGATAACAACAAAAATACATCGATAACATTTTCAACTTACTGTTCGCCCTCCGATAGTTTTCACCGACGAATTCGACACTCTAGAGTAACATAGCGATAGTTTTACTATCAGATGGACACGCACTTTAAGGATCGAAGCGAATATTTGTCTCCAAGCAAGCCTGCCGATTCTACCCCCAGCACTGTTCGGCCTTAGGCAGTTTAGATTGAACGGAGCCGCGCGAAATTGCTGAATGCACGAAATGAAAGTATCACAGCTGACGGGTTTGGGGTGGAAAAGCAGCAGCAGTAGCAGCAGTATAACAGCAGAGTATGGGGGATGACCGTCCCACGAGGGAGGGAGAGTAGTCCATGCAGTCGGAGAGAGGGTGGTTTTTGCCGAGGGTGCTCTCTCGCCCGGTTTTTCATAACCAGAGGAAGAGAAGGGTTGCGCAGACAATGGATCTTCATCTAAATTGTAAATCGTACGTTGTAAAATTGTAAATGATCATTAGTCGGTGCGCTCTCGTCGATGCCGCGCGCGCGCCGCTCCACGATTTATATTAGCTTTTCAACGGCAGCCTCTTTTGCATACAACGACCCTCGCGCGCGCGTTACACACCATTCGATTCGCTTTAAACGACCTCGCCGCGCCATCGTAATATGTAACGTGGCTGGCGTTCGATCGCGGGAACCATCGACTGTATCTCCAGCGTCGATTGCCGCTCTCGATAACCGGTTCGCCAAGTCGAAAGTCGCTTTTCTCCAGCTGCTTTCGAGAAATTTCAATTTCAAGGGAAAAACTTTGACAATTTTTCCTCGCTTTAACCGTAACTGCTGTGGAAATGTTTCTTACCTATAACGACTCTATACACTTCTCCCAATACAATGCTATACTTTTTCATGAGATTGTGAACATTTAAGTGTGCGAAAACAATTTTTAAAAAGAACCAGACACCGTTAACGCTTCAACGATGTGTCTCGCTGTCTTAAAAAAATTATTCGAACACCCATTCAAACGTGCACAATCTTGTAAAAATAAATATCCTCGTATTTTAGAAAGTCTGCAGAATGATTCTAGATAAGAAACACTACTCTGACTTTTACAGTGACATTGCGAAAAAATCCTGAACTAAAAAATGAAACTTTTTTCCTTGTAAAGAATAAGTAGGTAAAGGATGAAACTTAATCAAATGTTCTATCTTTTTGAGAGGAGTGTCAGTTTATTTCGATTCTGAATACAAAGTAACTGCTGAAGTGCTTAGGGCAGACTGACTTTTCTGTAAGTCTTCTCCTCTCGCTAGCCCCAAGTCTTCGTGGGCCAGCTTTTCCTGATTGGTTGGACGTTCGTCTTCTTCTTGCCCAATCAGGTAATTTCGCGGGACTTTCTCTGTGCCTCCCTTGTTCTTTCGAACGTGGGGGACGGTCCCGGAAACTTGGTAATGTAGCGGATTTTCCTACGGGCCCGCGGTGCCTCAAGGCCTGGCTGTCGCTTATCTGCCTAGCTCCGCGGTCCCTTCGGAAACCCGAGGTTTATGGTATCCGTACGTGCTGTTGAGGCCGAAGGTAAGAAAATCTAATTGCTAAAACGTGACTAATAAAACCCTAAAAACTCTCGCTAATACGAGTAACGGCTTTCTCAAAAACAGCTGTGTGACAACGGGTCCCATAAACTTTCTCGACCATTTGCACGCTAAATGTTCCTAAAATGTACCTGCCGATGGCCGCTACACTTGATAGTTAAGTTCCTCGGAAACTATAAATGATAGGAGAATTCCATGAGAAATACAAAATTACTGTGCCGGACAGCGTTATCTTTGTCACCGTGACGCATCCTATCGTCCGAAGAAAACGATGCGCCGCGTTCGTGAACAAAGATCCGACACGCCCGAAGGTGTATGAGAGCCAAACTTTGGAATCGGATCGAGGGTGATCGGCATGGTGGAATCGAACGGGGGCTGCGAAAGTTCGATGAAGATAGCGCGGCGTGGTGCTCGCCGCAGCGACCGGGACGAGAGACCGGCTGCAGGGAACAGGCTCAAGAAAATCGGAGAGGTTGCTCGGCGGATTTGCATTTTGATAAGGAATCTCTCGGAAAGTTTCCCCCCGAGCTGCTCCGAGGCTGCTGCTGCTTTTGCCTCTCCCGTTCTCCGGCTCTCGCTCCAGATAAGCAGTCCTTTCGCGCCAGTCTCTCAGACCGCCTTGTTATTCTTACCTCATTACGCTGTATTAGCTTATTATTCGAGGCGTTGCCCGAGATGCACCGCTGGAAAATCGCTCTGCCTCGGAACACGTCGATTAAGACGACTCCGCAGCCAGGGATGAGCTTGATGGAAACTCCGACTCGTGCCTCGCTCCCGAAATATATGTTTCGGAGACGTATTTCGGCAGCAGGATTGCTTCGGATTTACAAGAATCCCGAAGAAAACATCCTGTAAACAGGAGCCAAGTTCTCTATGGCCGTAAAAAGTTGTGAGATTAAAGAAAATACGGGCAAGTTCGTTAGTTTAGAAATACCTCTTGCAATATTGAAAAAAAGCGTTTGTAAAAATTACCTTAAAAGAACGCTATTTAATTTTTAAAGAGTTACATGGAGGGCTAAATTATTCAAACTTGGCCGCTGGTTTAAAAAGTAATGGCCAAGTCTGAATAATTTAGCCCTCCATGTAACTCTGTAAAAATTAAATAGCGTTCTTTTAAACTAATTTTTACAAACGTTGTACACAAGATATCCTTCCATGTACAAAAACAGTGGAATCGAATAAATCGATCTGTTCAAAGAATTCAACGATTTAAATCCCATTCGAATTAATGCCGAGAATTTAACAAGTTTCTATATTAAAATAAATAAAATTAAAATTAAAATAAAATATATTCTATATTTTTTTATGTACAGAGTTTATACATCAGATTAATAAACTCTTGGGGAATCGAAAATTCAGAAGCAAGAAGTTCCTCGAGCATCGTCCCTTCCGTTGTCTGACTTTCGATCTCGGAGGATCGATGGTCGCTCGGTGGCCATAGTCGTCGAAGAATCGGCCACCTCTGACATCGCGGGCCATTATCGAGGATGTTGTTGTCGAACGATCCTCTCCGTGACATATCGCCGCGTGCTCGAGAGACCTAACGGTTTCCGGGGAGAGGAATCCTCTTTGCGAGACTTGCGGATGAATAACTTGCGTGGGCGTGAATCGTTCGGAGTACCGTTCGGGAAACGATTCACCTGTCAGTGTCTCCGATGAGAGTTTGATAAGACGTTCGTTCCCTAAAACATTCCGAGAAGTATTTTTTTAAATCCATGGTTGTTGTTTGTTTCACGGAAAATAGGAAGTTTCGGATACATGTAGCACCTCGTTACTGCTTTAATATTTTCCTAAAAGAAACAGAAAATATTCAGTAAAATTATATTTGAAGAATCAAATAAATTTTTTAAATCAAAATTTCCTGCCTTGATATTTAATAAAATGTTTTCCGTAACATGTATTACGGAAGAATAGAATCCGATTTCGACCACGAAAAGAAATGACCATTATTGTGCATTATAAATGTTGTTATTGTCATTTTTTTATTGAAATTTTAATTTTACAAATTAATTTAAACTTTCAACGTTTCGATCCTTGCGCGGATCATTTTCAAGAAAGAAGAAAAACTGCGCCTGAAATTATAACAGTGAAAAATGTTCTAATAAAATTGTGCATTTTGTTTGCAATCTGATGATGATTTCGTCGGTTTATTTTACGGTGGGGGGTTCTGAACGAATGACTGTGATCGTACGGGATTTTTGAGGTTGCTGAATTCGCAGTGGAAGTGTTAAAAGAGTCCCGATGGACGGGGAACAAACGCGCGGGCGTTCGATGTGACAGGACATCGATCCTTTTCAATTTTACGAGAGACAGACGTAAAGAGTATCGATTCTGCGAGTGAATAGCAGGGGTGGACTGACAACCCTCGTTTAGATTCGAGTAATTATCAAGCTCCACTCCGCGGGAGCGTGGAGCGCCGTGACGCGTATCCCGTTGACGAGAGCTATCCTGAAATCGCTGAACGCTCGAACAACGAGCGGGAACTCTATGGGGGAGAATGGGAATAATCGCGGAAAGGTTCTTAAAAAACCGGCAGCGCCAATTAAGTGTATTGGTTGCGCGCTGCAGCGAATTAGCGAGTGCGACGGAGCCAAGCCCTCGGCAGTGCTTTCCGCCGTAATAACGAAAAAGTGCGCGCGGATCAAAGTGTTATACTTAACGAATGCCAGCTGACCCTCGCTCTCGAACCTTTAACCCCGTCGCTCGATTTTTACGCGTGCGTGTTCCGTTCGACGCACGCGACCGTGCACGCGGATCGATGGCGAAAAAAACCCTGTTGCAAACACCCTGCGAACCCCGCTTCTTCTATCCTTGTTGGATCCTGTACAGCGTACGTACATCCGCCATTTCTAATGTATGGGAATTGCTTGGCTTTTTCACGGCCGCTCCATGATCGAGGAGAAAACGATTGAGTAAAGAGGAACACAGGCAATTGCAACCCTTATTCATTCAAACAGGAAAAAAAATATTAATGATTTCGGCGCAACGGTTCGATCAAATAAACACTATAAAGCAATTTCACAAATTAATTCGAACTTTCAACGTTTCGATACTTGTGTGGATCATTTTCAAGAAAGGAGGAAGATGTTATAATAAAATCAGATTGTACTACATATTGTCAAGGTTCTATATTTTAATACTCAGTTGCTTTATGAAAATCTTAACACGAGGCCTACAGGGAACAGAACCAATCAGAGATCAATAGATCAACATTTTAACAGTATATCTGCTAAGATATATTGGTGATCTAGGAAAACAAGCAATATTCACCAAGTCATAAACAAAAACAACTGTTTCAAATGTTGTACAACTGACAAGTTCTAGGATAAACAATAATGTTAGAAAGTGATACATCATAATACATTACTGTATTATGATGAATGTTTGTAGGTGTTTCATACCTAAGGTTTACGCTAGGATGTTTAAGGATAGACATCTAGGATGTCTTTACGCGAATCTGGAAATAGTATTACAAAATCATAGTTGGTCGACAGTATTGATCACAGTGGTTCTCGTTGAATAAATTTCCTTTGGAAAACATTGTGTTTGTAATGAAGATATTAGCAATGAATTATCATGGAGTGTTCGCGATCGCCAGTTAATTATTCTGACGTATCGATGACCGGGAAAAACAGTCGAATTTTCCCGTGGAGTTTTCCCGTGTCTGCATAGTCCGTAGGAAAATATTTCCGGTGGAAATTTCGAACGACGCTATCGCGACTCACCGGGTACGCCCTTCGGGAAATATATACGATCCTGAGCGTCCGTCACTTTGAAAAATGACGTCGCTCTCTCGGCTTTCCTGGCCGGAGGGCGAGGAAAAAGAGAAAATAAGAGAGAGAGAGGGAGAGAAAGCGCGGAAACAATGCTTCGATGCGGCGGTGGCTGCGGACGAATCGAAAAGGGAGAAGAGGATCAGAACGGAACGACGATCGCGAGAGAGACGGGGCTACTTTGCATCGAGCCACTCACCCTTGCCTTTGGTACTTTGTGCGTCCGCCCTTTCATCCTCCTGGCTTATTTTCGACGGCTGGGGAGGCTCGATACTCGCGTTGTCATCCTGCGAGCAGGATGCGCCTCGAGCCTCGTCGGGAATATTACGCGTTTCCTTGATACGTACACATTAGGTCACCCCATCGGACGTTCTCCTACAAAAAACTGTCCATATTTTATAATCTTCCGGCGATATTTATACCGAAACATTGCCCTCCGTCTCTTGGGGAACGCGTAATCGTCTCGTTAAGTACTTTCTATTTGACGGAAGTTAAAAAATGACACTAGACACCGTAGCTAAACACCGTGCTAGTGAACAATGGCGTTCATGTTTTATTTAACATCCTCCCGTCCAAACGATCGATATTTTCTATCCTATCATTAGCGAGAGTCACTTTCAGCGTTTCACGTTCTACAAATTTTATAAAAGCAAGCCGAGGACAATAAATACGCCGTTAAAAATATTTCTTTTAAGAGTGAATCCAAGCATTCTTATTTTACATTGAAATTGTTATCGATCGAAAATGTAATAATATTAAATTTTGTATTTTCGGCGTACGGTTCGATTATTAATAGACTACCAGCAACTGTGCAAATTAATTTAACTCAACGTTTCCATCCCTGTATGGATCATCTTCAAGAGAGACATTTTCGAAAAAATATATTGCGACACAGCTGTGTAAAAATATCGCAAAACGAAATTTTTTTAACTGAATAATAAAGAGTTACAGAAAACTAAGTTTTCGTCCATGGTGGCAGATACGCAACTGAAGCATGTGCTACGCGAACTTGAGAAATAGTATATCTTATAGGAAGACTTAGTCCTATGATTGGTTGATCGATATCGAAGGGTGGAAGTTCGAAAATATATTGGTGGCAAGTTTAAACGGCGTAACTGAACGACTATTATTAATAATGTCATAAAAAAGAGAAGAAAAAACATCCACATTCATGGTATTCGTACGAAATTTTCAAATAAAATTAATTAATATATATAATGCGAAAATAAAAAAGGAAAGCTGAAAACATACGCCAGATCGAACATACTCTCGAATGACTCGATTCGAAGGAAAACGCGACGGGATGAGACTCGATATCCACGGATCGGTTCTTTCTTTACGGCGATATTTCCTTCGTTAAATATTCCGGTCTGCGACCGCAACGAAGCCGGGCGCACGGC
The DNA here is from genome assembly GCA_028455615.1 of Lasioglossum zephyrum. NCBI lineage: Eukaryota > Metazoa > Arthropoda > Insecta > Hymenoptera > Halictidae > Lasioglossum > Lasioglossum zephyrum. The sequence continues at coordinate 7,293,495 of CM052330.1, read as the reverse complement.
GAATCACGCGCGACGTTCGGCGTATCGATTTTTCTTGCGGTGGACCACCGTCGCGATTTTTGCATACGCACCCCCGCCAATGGATGGGCAAAAAACCGGCAATACGATAACGCTGTGTTTTCCCCGTGTTTCCATCGTTCCAGTTGACAGCAGTCTAGCAAAAACGGCAGCCGGCCAAGCCCGAGAGTCGCGAGCTTACACGTGCTATACATATTTGAAGAAAATGCAAGAAACATCGATCTTTTTGCTCGGCCGATAACGAACAGTCACTAATGCAGTCGCAGCTATTTTAACTCGGAAATTTCACATTTCTTTCGGCCTAGAATAGTTCTATTCTATATGATTTTTTTTTCAATTTTATGTAGATTCAATTTTTCCTAGAATAATTCTATTCTATATGATTTTTTTTCAATTTTATGTAGATTCAATTTTATCTAAAATAATTCTATTGTCACGTCCGGTTGTCTAACCATTAACGAAATTGATAATCAATAAAAGAATCTATGAATTCAATGTTTTTGAATAATAATTAATATTAATAATAATAATAATTTTTTTTCAATTTTATGTGTACTTAAATGATTGGTAATTGTTTAAATGCCAACATATTATTTAATACTGTAAATAGTACTTTGTATAATGGTACAGCAATTTTTAGTAGTATCCCTCTGTTAACTTGAGGGAGTTCACTACTTTCGCGATAACGTTAATCACGTAAAATGAGAGCTGCTTGACCGACTAACTGGAATTACTGAAGGTGTATTAATGAAACACGAAGTATTCCCTTAACAATTTAAGGGACAATGGGGTTATGTGGATATACGCGTATACGTGGAACCGGTCGGAGAGGCTAATGGAGGAACAGCGTTCGATTTTCCGCGCGAACGGTGGCCCGGACTCTTAAATATTCAATCCGCGACGGACCGTCTTCTCGGTCCCTTGTTTTTCCCCTGGTTCTTTGTTCTCTCCGTTGCTCTATCGCGACGAGAGAGCGTTTCTTATTTCGTCGGAACGACGAGCCAACCCCGTGTCGCATCGGCTGCAGACGAAAATGACGAAAAGAGGCTGCGCGCGCGATCCTTCGCCTCCCAGCCTCTTTTCATAAATCTTTCATCGAACAAAGCCCCGCCGGTCGAAATTAGCGGCAACTCACTCTCTCGCTCTTCCTCCCACTCTCTTTCTCTCTTTTTCGTGGGGTAGTGTTTTAACTTCAATTTGCATGCAAAAAGTCCCGGGGGCGATGCGAACGAAAAACGAGAACGTTGACGAGAGGCTCTCCTCGCCGAGAGGATTCTCTTGTCACGGGAACGAGTCGCGATATCGTTTTGATCGAATCGAGGCTTCCCTTTTTCTACTTTCTTCGAGGGGTGGTGAGCACACACCGACGTTCAAGAGGGTTGCTCGTAGATGCGCGAAAAGAAAAGCCTCGAGTAGAGTGAACTACCACCCCTATAACACGATCAACTTAAATTACTGCGTTGTTAATGGATCGATTGAACAGTTTTTCTTCGGAATAACACTGTTTACAGGGTTAGTTACCCACTCTGTAAACTTTCTTCGACTGCTCGTTTGCTCATTTTCAAGGTCGAACTTTTTTGCAACAATTTTTTACCCGTGACGGTTTGATTCGTGGGTGAGACGTACGATGATGAAGAATCGGCTGCTTTTTTTTAGTGAAAGTCAAACGAAGAGAAACACGTGAATGGAAAAGGGTCGATTAAACGGGGAGGACGGACCTGTACGTGAACACTATGTTTCAAGATCAAGATCGTTCGAAAGTCTTCGTATTCTATGTGCGAATTTGATTCGTTGCAATTAATCTATTGGGACGTTCATTGCAAAAATGGTGCGAGTGAAAACTGATATAGCAAAACAAGAAATTAAGTACAAGTTCTATACAACATAATAGATTAAATATAATATGGTTCCTTTCTCAAGCAAACATTCAAACCTAAAGAAAGTATACTTTCTTTACATATTTAATAAAGTCGAACTAATAATATGTCTGTATTAAAATATTAGTGTATCTCTAATAACCACATTCTATTTTGTAATTTTTATATTCTGTTTTGTATGTGGTGTATTTCGTTGTTTTTGTAATTATGTTGAAATAAATCTCATATGAGATTTTCTATAAAAAAAGTTCGTACTAAATGATCGCGTTAAGTAGCTCACCCCGTACGAGCGAGAGAAGGACATAGATGGTGCGAAAAATGTGAGAGAGGTTAGGGAGCCGTGTTTTTCCATCTTGTTCGCGAAACGGTGTGCTCTCGCGCGTCCGCCTTTAATCGATATTACCGCTCGTGGAAATTGGATCTTCGCGGAGTAGAAATAATTACTGTGGAGTTCGGTGCTCGGCCTAGCAGAGCCGAGCGGAATCGAGCGGGGCCGAGCGGTGCAGCGCGGAGAGTCGCGTCACGGTGCAAAGGATGAAAGACTCCCGCAGGAAATTGTGATTTCATTTGCCTTTAAATGACGGACAGTTTTAAGGGAAAGAGAGCTTGCGCGGCGTCTCGTTTCGCCGAGAGGAGGCGAGCGTGGCTCTCGTCGGGTGCCTTTCGAGCTCGTCGTACCGGGGATTCAAAGAGGGATGGTTCTCGTGGAACTCTTTCAATCCGGCTCTCTTCTTAACGCGATGTTCTTTATTTCATTCCCTTCGACGTTGCTCGGTGCTGCCACTCGTCCTCGATATTGATATTGCCGTGGCGCGGGGTCGTGCTCTCGTCGTTAAACAAATCCAATAAACTTTTCGAGTGGCTGTCGGGGACCGCGTGGAGCATCCTCGCTTTCTCGCCCCAGCCTTTCGGACTCGCGGCCCGAAGATTAAAGTCTTTAATTTCCAACGTAGCCGCCGCCGGGGAAGCATTCCCGGCCCCGAAATCAGAATTCCACGCAAGAACCGGGACAAACGCGACGTGTCAGACCTAGGGAACGCATTCTTCCCCGGACGACGAGCCTCGGAGCTGCAAACTCTCTTTCTCTGTCCCTCTCTCTTCGGGGAGCGCACCTAAAAACAATCAGCAGCCGGAGCTGAAAAGAGAGGAGCCGGTGGCGTTGGCGCGGCAACCGAACACCAGTCGTCGGAGATCCACCTCGTATCTGGGTGGATCTTGCGTGCGAATGTCCTTGCCGAAAGGGGATGAGAGCCAGCCCGAGACAGAGCAACGGGGCGAGGCGCACGGGGGTGGAAACACGGAGCCGACGGATCGATAGGGGTGGTTTCCAAGCGGCGCGCATGCGACCCCCAGAGCCAATGGTCGCGCGAGGGTAGCTTCGACGAGCCGAACCCGTCCTTGGGTATATCCAGCGGGTGCGCGTATCCACCGGCCAGGGCCGTCGTCGAAGGCACCCTGCGATCACAACTTCAACTGCTCTACCATTTATCGCCCAACCCTTACGCCTTTCGTTTCTCTATACCGTTGGGCCCCCAGAAATCTCTGCAGCGAACAACCATTTTTGCTTCAGCAATTACTGCCCGCTAAATTGCACATTTTTATATTTATTTTAAATATAAAATACACATTTTTATAATATTTCATGCATCACCAAAACACATAGAAAATTGGGCTAAGATGTTAGCAGAAATAAACTATCTACATATTCAGTAGATTTCGTCTGAAGACTCCGCCATGTGACTTCACTATTCAAGAGGAAGTGGTTCATAAACAGCTATTAAATTCTACTACTTCCAAGGTGGAACCCACCTTTAATCTAAACTGTAGGTCCCGTCGTTAAAATAATTGTCATAGAAGAATTCAAAAAGTGACGTTAAATAAGGTAAAAAATAGCTGCCCGCTAAATTGCACATTTTTACCCATCGAATCACTACTGCGGTACATGACAATTAATATTTCATGCATTACCGAAACACGTAGAAAAGCAGGCCACACTGCTAAGAAGTTCGCAGAAATAAACTATTTACATATTCAGTAGACTTCGTCTGAAGACACTCCGCGATGTGACTACACTATTCAAGAGGAAGTGGTTCAAAAACAGCTATTAAATCCTACTATTTCACAGGACCTGTTCCTCCGCCTGGTTTATCTTTGGACTGACCTGTAATTAGCTGTAATTAAGATGAAAAATTTTAGGGGACATCGTTGTGGAATTTTCAATTCTTTAAAATTGTTGAAGACATTCCTGAGTGGTTTTAATTTTGACGTTTCATTATGAACCGCAGTCTGCTTACGATAAAGCATCGCCGACGGTGGTGATAGTCTAATTGCTTGGGAAATTTCTGGTAATTTCTGGTTATTCTGGGAGGCTGGTCGAGAAGCGACGGAAGAAATTGCTGTCTTCGAACAGCTGCTGTCGTGCCCGCAGTGGCTGCGACGATGGTATCGGTCGAATAACAAAGACGGGGATGCAGAAATCTGCATGCTCCACGTTGCGCCGATACGTGATACCCCTACGAACAGGCTGCCTGTTCTTGTCTGACATTGGAGAGCATGCGTCCGGACGCGGTAAAACCTCGCGCAAACACCGTGGGCACAAGCCACGGCGAATACGCAACTATGTTCTGGTCACCTCGTGTACACTGAGTTCCGAACAGGTTCGAAGAATCCAAGCAACTTGCTGACTAACCGCGTTTTACGGGTTCGTACGGTTGTTCCATTAAATTCGACGTCTTCGAAATTCGCTCCATTTTACCACGTTTTTATTAGCTCGCTTTCTTTTTTGTTCGTTTTCCTGTCTGTTCGGTGACAAATTTTGCAATTGATTTTAAACTAACTTTGACAATGCATTATTAAAAATTTTTTTTTAAGTCTATCCGTTTCGGAGAATTAAGAATTAAATATTTACCATTTCATCCCCCTGAAAAACGCTACGGCATTGTTTTCGATATGTCGCGATTGCAATACTGTCTGGAATTTAGTAGTTTCTGTTATAATTTCATAACCTGGTATATGTTGAAAATCCATTGAAATATTTCACATACACGAGACTAAAAAGCAGAAAATAATTATGTAAATAAAAATAAATTTTTAAGAGATACCACGTTTTTAAAAACGGACTAAAAAGTATAAAATAATTTTGGTGAAAATTTGTGATTGTGAATTTTCACGACTATTTGTACGAGGTTAGCAATCGATATGCGACTAGGAAAAATTATTTTATACTTTTTAGTCCGTTTCTAAAAACGTGGTATTTCTTAAAAATTTATTTTTATTCATTCGCTTGTCGATCCTATAGGCCCAAGCTTTGTGGTAGTACGATTCTAGAAATCAGTCTTGTCTACAATTATTAAATTTCAATAAATAAAATATAACGTACACAATCATTCGCCTACACAATTCTGCTATAAGTGTATAAAATCCGCAGTATTTAACCTATAAGAGATATTTCGTCCCGATGCCGCTTGGCTGATCAAACCGATTCGTTTCTACTTGATCGCTATGTCGTGCTGTATGGAAAGTCCGATTTCATGTTCAATTCGAACGATCCTGAATCGAGTGTTGAGAAAATATGCGTGCCCCTAGAAAAGTGCTAAAAATTTATCGTGAATGGTAAGCATAGAGATAAAATTAAAATTGAATCGAATCGTTCACCCATTTCGAGAAGAAAATTGGGAACGACCCGGGATCTGGTATTACGTGATCCAACGAGATTTTGCGAGTATGCGGTTCATCTCGGACACTATTTCCCGCGAAAATCGAACGGCGTGTGCAATTCTTCTGTTCGTGTGCTCTCGCGGTAAAATCGAGGATAAGCAGCGCTCGGGTTTTTTAACAGGCTGTGAACGATAATCGCCGATACGTCGCTTGTTCTGCCTTTAATTACGAACGGCTTAGCGGAGCGGTTCGAAGGGAAAATCGTTTCAGGGGAGCGCGCGCGCGATGCCAGGCCGCGATGCCTTTGAGAGCCACTCGTTAAATATCGATACGTTAGATAACGCGAACGCAAAGCGATAGGATCAAACGCCCGGTTTCCATGCGGCGGCAGCCGGGGTTCAGAAACGTGCGCCAGAATTCTATGGCAACGACGGTAATACGATAATGTTCCGCGCGTTCCTCCTCGCATAACCGACACACGCCAACCCCATGGCGGACTCCACACACTCGGCCAACCCCGTCCGGGAAGTTCTCGATCGTATTGTTCCCCTTTCCCTTATCAATATTCAGTCGCATCGACGGTCGCGTTCCGGTTTTCGCCTTTGACCAAAGCACCAAGATTTTTCTTGTACACACAGGGAAACGGGGTTAAACGGTGATCGCGGCTAATTATCACGCTAGCGCCAACAACGTGACGGAGTACGCAACGTAGGTCCTTCAACCTCGATCATGACTACCCTGATCGATCTCCGTAATAAAAATCACTCGAATCGGTTCTCGCAAACAAAAATTGTACAAACACTAGGTTTTCGGTTCGTTAAAAGCGACTACTTTCTATTATTATTATAACAAGTACTAGAATTGTGTTCATCGAATTTTTAGTCACTTTCATATACGTATATTTAGGGAGAAGTCGTCTCCGAGCGGCGAGAATCGATATTTGTTATTTATTGGTTTATTTGTGTTCTTCATATTTGGTATTACGCGATTTTTGATTATTCTGGTTCGACGCACAGTGCGGCATGTTAAATGGACATTCAAGACAAAAATCATAATTTTTAACTAAACTAATCAATTTTAAAGGGAATACAAAGATACATCGATTAATGCAGCAAAAATATTAAAAGTTAATTGGTTGTGTTTACGGACGTGTTATTTCATCGACGACTTAAATCCTACATTTCATATGCTAGATATAACTACAGAAACAAGTGACACAGATGAAAACGATAAAAGTAATCTCCATCCGATGAAAATTACTAAAAATTCGCTTCGACGAGTTTTGTCGAACATTCCAGATAACATCACGGAGAAATGATCGGCCACAGTAGGCGTGACCGTTGGCGAGAGTAAACGTGGAAATTTATTTACCGAGAGAGTCGTCGCCGCTAATTGCCGGTTGCTCGAAGCTGCTTCCATTTTACTATAACCATAATTGAAAATTGCCCGCGTTCCTCCTCGATTCTGGTCGTTCTTGCGACACGCCGACAAGCGGCTGCTCGCAAGATCGAGACGATCTCTAGCAGGATCGCTATCGGCTGCCGCGATCGTTGCTCGTTACCAATTAGTATCTTGTTGTAACAAGTGATTACGCGCCGCTCCCCGAGCACTCGCTGTCAATAATAAACAGGAGAAGGGACGTTGCTCGATGCTCTACGGCACGGGGACGCTCCACGATCGATGAAAGATGAAGGTCGAGGCATCCTCTTCAGGATAACGCTCCTTCGATCGGTCGACCTTTTGTCTCGGACTCCTTATTCGCTCGGTTTCATGAATCAGGGAGCGTCCATGAAATACGAATATTCGTCGTCTTGAAGAGTTTGAAGAGCTTCCTTCGGCTTGCATTGGCGAAAAGTATCCAAATTCTGGCCAAATTTTTATAATGATCTGTTATTTTATTTTTCATTTTATTATTTATTTATTGTAGACGGATAGAAGCCCTTTTACATAAGTGTTTACAAATCAAAAAGAGAAAGATACAAGACTATTTGTGTAATAAGAAAAAAGAGACATACACAAAAAGATAAAGAAAAAAGAACAAAATAATACTGGTACAAAATTTGGCAAAGATTCATTGGATTAATTAATCCGTACATAGATTTCGCTTCAAGCGTTTGAAAACCCGCTCTTGTTCTTAGTTGTTTTATGTACATGTTTTTTTAATATTGTGGAATTTTTCATGCTGTGATATGACGTCAGAACTTGGTAGTGTCCTTGGTCGACGACGCGGAACTTATCAAATCGTTAATTTTAAACATATTCTAGAAACGTGTCTTGGATCGTAATCTAAATCAGTTTGCCAGGATGTTACACACAAAATGTCACATAAACCAATTGTCGGGACGTTACAAACAGATGTGTCATAAACCAAATGTCAGGACATTTGCAAATAGATGTGTTGTAAACGAATAATCAGGATATAGCACACAGATGTCCCATAAATGAATTGACAGTACATTATGCACAGATATCTCGCGATCAAACTGTCATTTTATTACACATCGACGTTTCATAAACCACCCACGATCGATCAAGTTGTAACAACTTCCAGCGATCATCAAAATATATCGAATCTTATAGATATCTGATTAAACTTTCAACGTTTCGATCCTAATATGGATCCTTTTCAAGAAAGAAGAAAAAATGCGTCTGTACATTGTAATAGAAATTTCAGTATAATTGTACTAATTTAGTACTAACTATAATTTTACTAATATAACCTAACCAACCTAGCAAAATTGTTTTAATTTATATTTCCGATCAAACCTTTGAGCAGAGATTATCAATACATCTTATAGATATCGTTTAATCATATATTCCAGTATCTCGGACAACCAAAACGTTTCATCTTACGGAAGATCTTATGAAAAATCGTATTTTGGCCAACTTGCGCGATGTCAGAAGCGAAATAGTTACGAGGAAACTTTCGCAACACTCGACGAGATGAAATTCGTGTGATCTGAACCGGGGGTTGCCGATAGCATCCGCGTGTGTGACGTCGCGTCAATGTCGTCAGTTCGTAACAAGCTCGTAAATCGCGTCGCTATAAACTAGTCACGATGTCCAGCGATTCGTGACGGCACCTGTGCACAGGTATTGCCTAGAAGAGGGGCGCGGTATATCAGGGGAAGGGAAAGGGGGCAGGTGTAAACGACCCACGCGACTGGGTCCGTTTCCCTGGCAAGGCTCCGGGTGAAATTTCCGCGGCGCGGAGCGGCAGGTGCGGCCGCGTGTCGTGTGTCCCAGGTTCGAGATAACACCGGAATCGTCGATTGAAATTCCGCGGTAGGTTCTCGCATTCGCTCATTAGCGGGGCCTCTGGCTACCAGCGAATACGACACGCCTAAACGCGTCTCGACGCTGGTCGATTGAAAATTATCGCGGAATCTATCAGCGCGTCGCCACGCCGGAGCCTCTCTCGCGAAGGAAAGCAATCTTCGGAGCCTGTTCTGCAAGTCTCGGGGAGCAACAGCAGATTCAGTAACATCGGCCCCGTGGAGAAAGAGGAACATCTGCAGAAATTTATGTAAATAAAAAGAAATTTTTAAAATGTACCACGTTTTTATAAACGGACTAAAAAGTATATAATAATTTTTAACCTCGTACAGATAGTGGTGAAAATTTGTGATTGTGAATTATGAATTGCTATGAAAATATTTGTAAGGTGTCATACGAAAAACGTGGGGCGGAAGTAGCATCGATTATCTATTTCATGCGCCCCATAGTTTTCGTTTGAAATCTTACAAATATTTTCATAGCAATTGAAAATTCACAATCACAAATTTTCACCACTATCTCCACGAGGTTAGGAATCGGTATGCGACTAGGAAAAATTATTTTATACTTTTTAGTCCGTTTTTAAAAACGTGGTATTTTTAAAAAAATTCATTTTTATTTACATAATCATTTTCTGCTTTTTATGCAGGTTATGAAATTATAACAGAGACATGTGCTAAATTTCAGACAGTATTGCAACCGCGACATATCGAAAACAATGTCTTCGCGAAACAATAAATATTCAATTGTTATTTCTCCGAAACGGATAGACTTAAAAAAATTTTTTTTTTGAATAATGTCACCAAGTTCTGAGCCATGTATCCAATTTCAAGTCCCTAGCTCATCAGGAAGTTAGTTTAAAATCAATTGCAAAATTTCTCACCGAACAGACAAACAAACAACCAAGAAAGCGAGCTAATAAAAACTTGGTAAAAAAAGAGGACGCAAACTTAACCGGGGACCACGATCCCCGGTTGCTCCCGCAATTACCGGAGTCACGAGGATGACCACAGAGTTTTCAACAACCGGCCGCCCTGATAGCCGAAGATATTAGCAGGCCGTCGCGATCTCTCCGCTGACATTTAGACGTTGCTAAATGGGCTGTAACCGAGAGTGGCTGCGAACAGGCCGGTCCAAGGAAACAGTAAATTGGCCTTACTCCTGCGGAACGTTGCTTCATATTTCTGGCCTAACACGATCCCTATCGCCTCGGAAAAACGTTCCATGGATACTTAGAATCGAGGCGACGGGATCCGAACATCTCTTGCTTCAATAGTTTATCGGAGTCTAGAAGGAACCTTGTAGAGTATTGATTTTCAAACCTACTCGATTTTGTTTGTCGTAATTTAATCGGAGGTGATACGTGTTTCATTATTTCATTATTTAACTACGTTGTAATCCTTATAAAATGTCATCTCGAAGACTCATCCAACAAGAAGGAATCAAGTAAATGTGACTGGAACGTTTTAAAAACGAGAGTTTCATGTATCATTTCGTACCACGAAGGGGTACATCGCCCCTGTTTCTCCACAGCGGCTAAAAATCTGTGTTGTTTTTCGTAATTTAATCGGAGGTTATAACGCGACGTGTTTCATTATTTCATTATTCAACTGCGTTGTAATCCTTGTAAAATGTCATCTCGAAGACTCATCCAACAAGAAGAAATCAAGTAAATGTAACTGGAACTTTTTAAAAACGAGAATTTCGTGTATCATTTCGTACCACGAAAGGGTACATCGCCCCTGTTTCTCCACAGCGGCTAAAAATCTGTGTTGCGCACAAAAATCGTAAAAAACTTGATTCGATAAACATCATTAAACTTCTAATTAAAAAAGACACCACACTAAAAGAAATTTGACGTAAGACTACGTTACCGATTTGTAATCGCAGGTCGGTGGCCGGGTGAGTCGCGTGGCGTCGAGTCCGAAAATGTACATCGACGATGAGATTGTCGGATGAACGAGCGAGCGGTTCGCCGACGGAGACGGTTCTCCCGGTGTGTCCGTTGTCCGGCGTTTCTTTTAGCGCGCAGCCTCGCCTTCCCCTGTCCATTCGAGACCACGGTGTGGAAACGGCGCGAGTTGCGCGCGCGCAGCCGAGTTTGAAATTCGTGGCGCGCCGAGCCGCGGATCCTCCTCGGGGGCTGTGCGTTCCTTCCTCTCCCGGCTTTCGTTCCACGTCCGTTCGTTCGTTGGGTTCGTCGGTCGGTTCGCTCTCGGTCGCTCGGCACCGCTGGCGAGCAAGTCGATGCCAAGGTCTTAGCGCGAAAGGGAGTGTCGCGGCGAGGGTGTCTCGCAGATCCGTTTTCCGTATCCGTGAAAATCGCTGGCACTCGTTCGAGGAACCATCCTCTGTTCGTGATGGTGTTGTTCTCCAGCATCTTCCCATCTAGAATCATCGTGGACCAGATGAATCCGTGTCGCGCCGGTTTCGTTCTTCCATGATCGCGCGTCTCCTGCGAAATCGGAAGCGGTGTTTGAACAGGACCGGGGGTTTGTCGAGTGCGCGTTTTCGGGCGGTGGTTCGTCGGCTGATCGATTCGGCGAGGAGCCTCTCACGAGGATCAGAACAAACACGCGCGAGAAAAGTGGTGAATCCTCTGGGAGGATCGTTGTACGCGGCGACCTTATTGTTGTCCGTTGTTCGCGAGTGAACAGGGTTGTTCTCCAACTCGGAAGAGAAACGCGGCAGGTGTGCGTGTGTCTCCGGGGTGTTCGTTCACGAGCGCCGCTGAGATGATGAGACGCATTGGGAGCCGGTAGTTCGTGGTTGGCAGGGATGTCCTCGTGACATGTTACCCCGTGACCTTTGCTGGCGCGACTACAACGTCCTCCGCAGAGAGGGTCGTCTACTGGCGCACGGGTCCAGCGAGGACAACTGCCGATCCCTTCATCATCCACGTGGGGTCGAGTACCGGTTGCTGCCGTTGGTGCAGCTCAAGCCCGACTTTGGGATCCCGTATGTGCTCTGCTGGCGAGTGCCGAACGCCGTACACAGGGTACAGGTGCCCATACAGCACCATCAGCACCGGCAGCATCACCACCACCATCATCATCATTACCAACACCATCGGCAACGACGCCGAAGACACTTCCAACAGTCGGGAACACCGAGACGACACCCTGCTGCACCCTTCCCAAACATCGCCAGGTATCCTTCGCCGTACGGCTGTAGTCTACAGCAAGGGGACCTCGCCGCGGGGCCTGGTATGGAAACAAGGTGAGCCACGAATACTTCCATCGGCCTCAAGCATCCCCTTTGACCAGGAAATATTCCCTCGAGCAATCCCCCTTCGTCGTCTGCCCTCGGATATTTCATCGCCGCCAACTTTGGATATTTCCTTTCATCCTGCACGGACTCTGTCTTTTGGCGAGTCACTACGGCTTCCGGCTCGGATTTCCTATTTACCAGGCCGCGATTACAGTGGTTGATCAAATCTTTGCGGAAAGGGATTAACGATTTTATGTTTGGTTAGACAAATTGTTTAATCGAGACTTTCCTACGTTGGTGTCTTTCAGGGATCATCGATGATTATGATGTTATGATCGTTTTACGTTACAAGGATTACAGGACCTACAAGGATTAAGTTGGGGTTTTTAAGATCTTTCGAGGACCTGGAAGTTAGACAACTTGTCAGGCTTGAATCGTCTCGCATGCAAAATACTTCGGAGAGATTACAGACACGTTGCCAATCCCTTTCTCGGACCCTCCCGGCTGGCGACGCCAGCACGTTGCCAAACCCCACGACGCTGGAACACCCTTGTCCGCCGGTGACAGCGGAGTAGAAACATTTCGTCGTCACCTCGTTGCACGAAATTCGAAACCGAACAGGTGTTGGCACGACGGCGGAGCCGAGACCACGATTAGCATACAGTTTACGATTTTGGCCAGTGTTTTCTAACACAGCCCCATCTTCGGCTTACATACGTCCAGTAACCAGACGTCTTCATTTTTTAATCTGTCAGATGTGCTATTGTATCTTGATTTTCAAGTACATGTTATTTTTTGTTCCTACGAGCCAAAAAACCGAGGTCAATGACGCCTGCTGAGCTCGCTCGCAGAACCGTCGACTGATTTCTGCGTCACATCTACGATCCTCCGCTGTCACGGACACTGAACTCCGCGGGAACAGTTTCTTTCCAACCGGACTTGAAAACTGGAATGATCCGACTGCCGTTCGCGTCGCTATCCTATCGGAATATTAATCGAATGCATCGTCTCCGTGATCTCCGACCCGCGAACTCCTGCTGAATACGCCTCGCGAACTCCGAATATTGTGATGTTGTAAAGGATTTTTGTTATTTCGATCGTAAATATTAAGGTAATGAATGAGAATGATTTTATCGGCGCAAGGTTCGATCATATTCTACGCACAATAGCTAATTTGCTATTAATATGTTTAATAGTAGAGGAAAAGAAGATAGTGTTTCGTCCTAGACCCACTTGTTATATTGTGATATTGTAATCGTTTAATTTTCTATTTTCTTTCCCTCATTTTCTGAATATTCTACCTTTCTTGCAGATCATAGATTTTTTTTATATCTCCCGTTATATTTCGCAAGTAGATTACATCTACAAGATTCAGTTATCACTCCAATTTCTGCCACTCTCTTGACAACCAAGTGTGACCCAATTAATTTCTAAAAATATTCGAAAATGCAATGTGATATTGTAATCGTTTAATGTAGCAGCGGATTCTCTTTTCTTCTTTATTGCTGTCTTTCGATAGCACAGGAAACTGTTTAATGACCTCGAAAATTGATATTGTTTCTCCATAAAACCTTTATAATTCCCCATTCACCCCATTCAGATTGTATCAGAGACAAGTTTCAAGGAAATCCAACCACGAAAAAATATTCCTCATACTAACATTGCAACCCCTTTACACCTCCTTAGAGGATGAATTTTTTAAAATGCCGAAATAGGTGTTTGTTTAATTATATCAAAGAGCATTCAAACCAAGTTTTAAGCAAATCTGATCACTAATAAAATGTTCCTCATATAAAAGTTTCAACCCTCTAGGGGTTGACTTTCGAAATATCTTTTCTTGCTCCTTGTAGAGGAAACCTCTGTTCAAAATTTCAGCTTTCTAGGTCCAAGGAATTAGCCTGGGCGTTGATGAGTCTGTCAGGACATCATTTTTATATACATATATATAGATGTACGAGGCACAGGGAAATCGGGAAAACCACTAGCTGGGATTCCGCTGACCGTTGAAACGCGTTCCCGACAGCTGAGCTGGCAGGAGCGGCTTAAAAGCTTCCGAAGCTGCGAGCCATCAGCGATTTCTTCTAAAGTTTTTACACCCGGAACCGCCGAAAGAACTCGTGGTCCCTGGATAACGGTCCTCGAACTTGCTGCGTTTCCCGCGGTGTTATTGCCGATCGTTTCAACTTTACAGCCGAGCGAGAGGTCGTCTTGCGACAGAGAACGGTGATTTCCGTGGTCTGAAAGTCTCGAGGACGATTTGTATCTTCGATCGTCGTCCCCCATGCTTCCCATCCCGTCGCGCAATCGAACCAGCAAACGCAATTCCTTGTCATCGACGCGATGAAAAATGCAAGGGGCCGAGAGGTTCTCGGCGTCCCTGCGCTCGTCGACGAACTCGTTACTTCTTCGTTAAAAATGAACGAGCGCGACCCGGCTCGCGTCGCGCACGCAGACCCGACAATTTGTCAAATGTATTAAGCGTGCCGAATCGACAAGGGAATATTCAATTAACGCCGCGTGTCGACGGGCACCTGCCGATTCCTCGACTTTTCTTTTCTGAATGCGTAATGGCCGCGCGGCGGCGCTACGCCGTGTCCCGAACCGTTCGTCCCGTTGTCGGTGAAAAGAGAAATTACATTGTTTCGTAACTGCGACGATACATATGTCAACCGTTCGTCGATATTTCCAGTTTGCAATTTCCTTTTGAGAAGCTCAGCCAAGAATCTTTTAAAGATACGCTCACAACGCTTGCGACCTGAACTTCGAACTTTCGACTCGGTCCTCTTGGGAAACACGTTTCTGGAATATCCAGAAAATTCTTTCTTATCTCACTATATAGTTTCTATTGGATTTGGGCGTGAATAAATGCACACTGGTATTTGTAAAATAATTGTACTCTTTACTATACGAAGTCTCAGCTTCGACTAACTGTTAGAAAAAATTCGTTGGAACCCGAAAGGGAAATATACATATATATAATAATTATAATGAAATAAATTAATTTAATTTTAATTACGAAACTCAGGATTGTTTAGATTAGGCCCCACAGTCCGGCTCTTGAGACAAAGTATCACCTGAAAATTGTTTCATCGATACTTCTTAATCTCTGTTTATTAAACCAGAGATAGTTGATACATTTTTGACAACGAACAATAAGTTGATTGTGCTGGTAATAATATTAACAATCCAATAGTTTCTATATCAATATAAAAATTGTAGGACACAGAGGTAAACAAAAATGCATTTATTCTTTTAATAATTTTAAGGTAGAAATTAACGGGACAATGTTGTTCAATTGTTCGACTGTCTTTGCAGTTTGGCAACCTCTGGCATTGAGAAATAAAAATTTCAGAAAACCTACTTACTAATCAAGGATAAGGCAACTCTTATTTCTGCGATATTTTTAGACAACTGTGCCGAGATATATTTTTTCAAAATTCACTAAAAACGTATTATTTTTCACACGCAAAAATGTCTCTCTTGAAGATGATCCACAGAGGGATCGAAACGTTGAGTTAAATTAATTTGCAAACTTGCTGTTAGTGTATTAATGATCGTGCGCCGTAAATAAAAAATTTAATAAAATTAAAAGGTAAATCAGTTCGACGTCACGCAAAATTTAAATTATTATTTACTATTTAATAACCTCTCGGTGGAAGCTCAGGGCTGAAAATGTTGAGGAGGATCGTTACAGGTTCGGAGGTCTTCTATTACGAGCTGGAGGATTTATGCCGGTGGTCGATTAGATACATTTTTATCTGGGGATCTAAGCAAACCGAGGCCATTACGAGGATTCATGAGAGCTCGCCGGCGTTCCGCGGCAGCGTAATTTCTGAGGTGTGTGCACTGGGTGTCGGGGCGGAGGTTAGGCACGGCCGCCGCAGAGGAAATTCTAATTTTTCAGGGACGCGTTCTCGTGCGCCACGGGAAAAAGGGTCGGCCGCTATCGTCGCAGCTGAAATTGCAGCGTTCACGAAAGCCGGCTGGCGTTATCGATCCCCGTTGCTGTCCGTGGTTACGTACCTACGTGGTCGTTATCGCCCTCTTAAAGCAAACGGCGCTTTATCTGGATAAACGGTGAATAAAAGGGACAGAGGAAAACTAACGCGATATCGGCCTCGCGTATGAAAGCAGAGATTCCCGAGTCTTAATGTACCTTTGCTGCGATCACTCGACTCCCATTGCGGGATTGTTATTTCAAGTTTTCAGCCTCTGCACCCTCATCGCGCCCTCGGATCTGGCATTTGCCATCTTCGTTGTCGCGAAGATATCGCTCTAGGTTTTAAGCGGACGGTTACATTATTGTCTCGACCTATTCTTACAAGATTGTTGAATTAAAACCCCTTTTTCAGTCCTTGTAACGTAAGCAGTTTACTGTATACATCTCTTCTTGTTGAACTAGTCTGATTGGCTACTGGAAGAATAGTCGGAAAAATTGTAATATTGAAAATGAAGAAAATATCGGTGAAACATATCGCTCTAGGTTTTAATCAGAGGACTACATTATTGTCTTGGCCTATTCTTGCAAGATTGTTGAATTAAAACCCCTCTTTCAGTCCTCGTAACGTTGCCAGTTTGCTGTATACATCTCTTCTTACTGAACTATTCTGATTGGCTACTGGAAGAAGAGTCGGAACAATTGTAATATTGAAAGTGAAAGAAATATCAGTGAAACAGCGATACTTCAAAAAAAAGATAAGAACATATCGCTCTAGGTTTTAAGCGGACGGTTACATTATTGTCTCGAGCTTTCCTTGCAAGATTGTTGAATTAAACATCCTCTTTCAGTCCTCGTAAAGTTGGCAGTTTGCTGTATACACCTCTTCTTGTTGAACTATGCTGAGTGGCTACTGGAAGAAGAGTCGGAACAATTGTAATATTGAAAGTGAAGGAAATATCGGTGAAACAGCGATACTTCAAAAAAGATAAGAACATTGAAATTGTTAGAGGAAGTCATGTACCTGTATCTACAATCCCATTCGACACCTGTTTCTTGCAGCTGCATCAGAAAGTGCTGATCTTAACAAGTGGTGAATCATAGTGATAGATCGATTGGTAGGTAGACTTGGTTATTCATGTGTCTAATAATATTGCGGACTACTTTGCACTAACAATTTGCTGTTTACAATGCAGCATTCCAACTGGAATGATGCTGCTGGCGAACTACTGTGCGCACAGTAGAATAGGTTCGTTCTGGTTGGACTAGACGCTGCATTTTCTATAGGTAGAACTGTGCGATATTGTTAAATAAAGTGTGAACATTAAGAGCCAGCTCAGACACAGGCTACTGAGGGGGGAACCAAATAAAGTTCTATATAATTAAATTTCTTATTAAATAAGTAGTCTTGTATCTTTCTTTTTTCTTTGTAAATATTTATGTTAAAAGGGCTTCTGCCCTTAATACAATAAAAAATAAAAAAATGAGATAATTATAGCAGGTTGTCACCGAAATCGTAATTACAGTTAACACGGCAGCTCCCTAGTTCAGGTTTCTCCCCGCGGACAGTCGTTCCGCTTTGCTCGCCAGCAGATCGCGACCACGATCATTTGTAAACCGTTCGAGAAATGATCTCAACATCGTGAGAACGACGCCGCGCGCACGGGGATCCCGATAAATCTAGCGCAGGTGTTTGCGCCGTCTTTTTTCTTCAGCCTCGCCGGCATCGACGTTGACTTTGACTAACTGCGATTGATCGCAGCACGCGACGAGTAGATCGGTACCAGTAGCTCTTTCTCTCTCGCGGCGCGGCGTTCCGATCTCGTCGACGCGGCGGCGAGAGATCGAGCCTTTTGCCAAGCATGGAGCACGGCCGAAGATCGATCGGCGAAAGGTGTCGTTACGTTTTATCACAGGTATTCCTGACGTCACCAAACGCGATTTTCGATTACGCGTACCGTTATCCGCGGGGAAGACTCCGCTGAGATCAGACATCGATCCCGCGAGACGGCCGTGAATAATTTTCCCGGTGGCGACAGTTTCCTTTATTGGGATCCTCCATCACGGTCGATCCTCATTATGGGCACGTTCGAAACCGTTCGCACGTGGAAGAGTGAAATTCCGTTGCTGATTAATTATTTTCAGCTTGTTAAATCGATAAAACAGAGAATTAAATTTCTACCTGGCTCCGGTCTCTTGCAATCGTCAATTTTTATTCGGCATGAAGAATTTAATTACGTTTAATTACGAGACAACTCGAAAATGGTCGGGTTAAAATCTCGAGTTAAATGAGACTGCCCTACTTAGTATGGGCCTCCAACTGCCGCTAAATACTGATACAATTATAGCAAAGCCAAATATCTTACATATTTAACGTTAGTGGACATTACTATTATACCCACTTGTAAATGAAATTCTTCTCGATCGAAAATGTAATGTAAAATAAATTTGTGATTTATTATAAGTGAGGCAACCCACTTGTAGCTCTATACAATTTTTACTGTACTATTCCCTGTGTTCACATTACTGTACTCACTTATATTATTCATGTAAAGCAAAATAAATCCAGAAGGGTTTCAAATACTTATAAATTATAAAAAAATCAGACTTCCTTGGTCAAGGTAGTAGATTGGTACAAAATGAACGTTTGTTGTAATTATCGTGCCACGTTGGATGTCATTAATAATTCATCGTTAACGATGATTTACTGTGCTTTTTCGATGTCATTGACCGATACATCGACTCTACGGGATTTTTCGAAGTCTCTCAACAAGCCATACAATATGGGGTTTATCAGCGCCGCATCTGTTCGCAGCAGTTTGCTCCGTGTTTTCACTTATCACGCGTGTGCTTGCGCCGTCGCGGCTTCTGTTTTTGCGCGTCACAGTCTTGTGCACCTGCGGAACTTATTTGGAATTACGCGTTTCCTGTGAGCGTCTCCTCTCCGGCCGCACTCTGCCCCGCGTACCCGAGGAAATAATTATTTACGGCGATTGCTCAACATTTCTCGGACTAAATGCGGTCGCATGTCGTCGCTCACTTTATTCTATAACCTTCGTCCGTGTTTTACTTTCAGAATCTAAGACACGCATTTTCACCGATCAAACCGCCCAATGCACATTTTACCACGTTTTTATATTAGCTCGCTTTCTTGTTTGCTTGTTTGGATGTCTGTTCGGTGAGAAATTTTGCAATTCATTTTAAACTAACTTCCTGATGAGCTAGAGACTTGAAATTGGATACATGGCTCAGAACTCGATGACATTATTAAAAAAAGTTTTTAAACGTCCGTTTCAGAGAAATAACAATTAAATATTTAATTTATTATTAATAAATAATTTTTCTTAGTCGCATACCGATTGTTAACTTCGTACAGATAGTGGTGAAAATTTGTGATTGTGAATTATGAATTGCTATGAAAATATTTGTAAGATTTCAAACGAAAAACGTGGGGCGCATTAAATAGATAATCGATGCTACTTCATAGCAATTCAAAATTCACAATTACAAATTTTCACCACTATCTGTACGAGGTTAGGAATCGGTATGCCACTAGGAAAAATTACTTTATACTTTTTAGTCCGTTTGTAAAAACGTGGTATTTTAAAAAAATTTCTTTTTATTTACATAATTATTCACTGATTAAACCGTCCAGTGCGCTTTAGATAATAAGGACAGGAAATAACAGCGAACCACAGTTTCAACTGCAACCATGGAATCAACCCTAATCGTCGCAGCGTTGCATCGCTCGATTATTATTAACGCGAAACGGTTTCGATGCAATAATAAACGGTGGGCGTGCTTTACGCGTTCGTAATATTGTGTTTGGGGCAGCGGCGTTTTCAGCTCGCATCGACGAATTTGTTCGCGCGTTAATTCCCGTCGGCGGCGTATCGCGCGGGCTCCAGATTAAATTACCGAAGAAAATCATGGCTGGTGCCCGTGCACTGGCGTGACGGGTCCGCGAGTAGACTAACAGAGGAGCAGAGTGGTCAGAGCCCGTTGTCGATTTGCGTCACGTGTGATTTAGTCACGTGCTCGCGCGAAACGGAGCAGCGGACCAGTGGGTGAGACGAACCTCCGTCGAAGACAAAATCGAGATTCTCTCGTTACTCCAATTATAGTTGTACCCGCCTTAAATTAAGCTGTCAATACACTCTTGACATGTTTGCATTGGTTGCAGGATACAGGGGCCAAATAAAAATTATATTCTTCTTTTAATTATCCTATTAAGCTGAATACATTGATATCCTTAAATATTATTATTATTATTTATTTATTTAATGCTTTAAACCAGATGTGGGTTATATAGCATATTCAATACATGAATCCATTAGCATATTACATAATGGCTTAATGCGTCTATTAGCTTAACTTAATTTAACAGTAATTTGTAATTCAAAAGATTAATTCAATGAAATTAAATTTTTAGTGCGCAACGCTTAATAAAATCGAAAATGATTAGTATAGTCCTTTAATATCTGGATCACATAGGAAGCATATTTTATATTTATTATAGACGGACTGAACCCCTTTTACATAAGTGTTTACAATAACAAAAAAAAACGAGAGAAGGATACAAGATCACTAGTAACAAAGAAGGGACATGCACAAAAAGAAAACAAATTTAATAATGGCACAATCGATATGGTATTATCATATAATCCTGTGTAGTTGATTTTTAAAATTTAGTAAAGTATCAATGAAAAAAACAATACAATTATAAATAGTTTTACATGCCCACTGCTTTAAATTACATGTACCCATTTTTGTCGTAAATGCATAAAATCCGCAGTCTAATCATGACCAAGTTGGCCTGCGAGTGTTACTCTCAGAAAGCGAATTAGACGATATAAGAGCGAAACCAAAAAAAGAGGGAAACATAGAGGCAGAAAAACTCCTCGGATGTAACAGCGGTTTCCGGTAAATTAATGCTTTATCGCGAGGGGTGACAGCGAACAGATGTTCCAGGAAAATGGTCGAAACGCGTGAAATCGTTCGGTGGATAGTCGGCCGCGAGAGGAACGCTGCTCGTCGGGAAAACAAGCCGGATAACGATGCACCGGGAGCAGTAATTTTTAGTCAAAACTACACCGGTGTCGGGTGACTGCAACCTGCACGATACTCGACGCACGATGCGACGGTTCTCACTCTTAAACGCGCGAACCGTGGTTAACATTTTTCGGAAACACGATCTCTAATTGGGGAAACTGTTCCGTCAGAGTTTCCGCATGTAGCGCTGTAAATGTAAAAGTGTAAACGTCAACGCGATCTGAACGATCCCGATGTCCGTATTTGGAAATTGCGATTGAAATTAAAGACACAATGAATCGATTAAAAGAATTGAAATCTTCCAATATAGCAGTCCAACATCTAAAATTGCTGAAGAAAGAAATTCATTCCTAATTTTCCTCTCTCTCTTGCAATCGATGCAGAGAAATCCGCAGTACATCGATCAACTTAGTATGCATAAAAGGAAAGAAACATTCTGGGTCAGAAGAAACATCTTGGTTTTGAAGTTAAAACAGCTTCGAGTGCAAAGGATTAATCGTGACGGTTGTCAAACCCCGTGGATCGCGGAGGATCCGTCGAATGAGAATCCCTGTATTAAAGCAGACGGGTCGCGACGTTGCCGCGCCTCTCACCCTTCTATCGACCGGGCGGCGTTGCCGGCTCCTTTTCCATGCCTTTATCGCCCCTTTCCATGCAGCCCTCAACTCGCCTCCCTTCCTCCCTTTGCTGAGTCTCCTCCATCTTTGTCCCTCTCTTCTCTCCCTCTCTCGCTTCTCTCTCTCTCTCTCTCTCTCTCTCTCTCTCTCTCTATCTGCAGTCGGAGCTACGAGCCACCGGGACCTACGCTCTTCTCCACTCGTCCCTCTGTCTTTATTTATTTTTCCCTTCTCCCTCGTTTCTATCTGCCGGTCTCACTCCCTCCCTTTCTTGATCTCCCTCTCCTTCTCCCCAACTCTCTCCTTCTCTCTTTCTTTCTCTAGCTTTGTAAGCTCGTCTCATTCACTCTCTGCACCCAGCCCAGCTGTTTAACCTTCCTAGGGCAGATGCCGCTCGGTTAGGTGCAACGCCACCTTTATCGTACCTGCCCCTTCTCAACCTCGTCTCGTCTCGCCGATAATTACCCGATAAGGGCAATCTGGCCACGAAGGGCTCGGCGATCGGCTCGACCTCGATCCGAAGGGATTCTTCTTCTTCAAATCACTGCTCCAAACTCTGAACGGACAATGGACCGTTCCGACGAAATACGTGGAGTTAACCTATGGACAATTAACCCTTTGCACTCGTGCTGTCTTCAGAATGCAGAAAGTTCATTGAACACAGAAATTTCAGCCGATCATTTTATAAACGAGAAACGTTGAAATTCAGCGTATTTATTCGTGCAACGTTGAACCGTTCGAGCCGGGGGTTGAATTTTTAGTAATTCCATACGTACAAATTAATTCGAGAGCGTAAACATTGTTTGTAAAACTGAATGATTGACTCTTCCAGTATTTACTTCGAGAAGAAAGAAACGCATACAAAATAAATTTCTTCGATCAACCCCCTAACCTAACCTCCCCATGTAAGGGTAGTTTCGTGCCATTTCTCATTCTGGCGAGCAAGAATGTCACAATTAAATTCATCAACACTAAAATCTCGTGAAACCGTTCTCTATGTAATTAATGCTGGATAATTAACGAGCATGAATTTTGTCCAGCATATTTACGAGTCTGGCCCAGTGTGGCAACGAACTTTCGCTGGACGAACTCTCTTTCCGAGAGAGCTCGATTTTTCCGGGGGCCGTTGGAAGAGCCATCGGACGAGCCAGCGGGCAGCTTCTACGGCCAAGCCAGCCATGAAAGAAATATGAAACGGATGACCGGCAATCCCGAGGTCAGCTCGGTCAATAACTTCGTTATACGGGCCAGTTAAAGGCATTTGCTTCTATTCCGCAGCGAGCTGGCGAGAGCGTTGCCTCCGGCCGACGTGTCTGCGATGTCGTATGAATTATTTAAACGCTCTCCGAACCGCTTATCTCCGGATATCGCTCCCGAATCCCCGTGTACCCGGTAACACGAAATTATTCTTCAGCAGTTTTGGAGATGTTCCGTATTGCTCTGCCGTTTTCTGTTTCGTAAGACGCTGGAAACAGCGCCGGGAAGCCGTACGACACTTGCCGACTTCGAGGTGGTCCCCTCTTCGCGTTGGTCTCGCTAACTGTTACCACATCGTGGCTCCTCTTCCCTACGAACCCTTGTTTTTACGCCGTCTATTTCGTATTCTCCATCTAGCTGCTATCGGTTACCCTACATCGCACAGTGGGACATTTGGCCTGAAAAGTTGGGGCAAAATCGATTTCAAAACGTAAATCGTACAATTTTCGTTGCCCGAGTCACCATCGAAAATGCTGTTTACATTATTAAATATAAAAAACATAGGATTGAATCTCTGCGCCGTAAATATCAATTTATTTAATTATTACATATGTTGGTATCTAAGTAATGAAGTACTAGACTGTTATATCAGTTTTCATATTATACTTTTTAGTCCGTTTTTAAAAACGTGGTATTGCTTAAAAATTTATTTTTATTTACACAATTATTTTCTACTTTTCAGTCTTGTGTATGTGAAATATTTCAATGGATTTTCAACATTTTTAGCAGGTTATGAAATTATAACAGAGACAGTATTGCAACCGCGACATATCGAAAACAATGCCGTAACTAATCAATAAATATTTAATTGTTATTTCTCCGAAACGGATAGACTCTTAAAAAATTTTTTTTGAATAATGCTTTGTCATCCAGGTCTGAGCCATTTATCCAATTTCAAGTCTCTAGCTCATCAGGAAGTTAGTTTAAAATCAATTGCAAAATTTATCACCGAACAGTGAGACAAACAAACAAACAAGAAAGCGAGCTAATAAAAACTTGGTAAATGTCACCGACTGCAAAAATACACATCGGTGAGCCTTGCAATACAAAATTCATTTTAATCGGCCGCTCTTCCACAAATCATAGCGACCAGATAGAGTCACATTGTCGATACGAAGTCTTACTAAAAAATTCACAATCTCAGTGGAATCGTCCCGCACGATTCTGGACACAGACCACGCGCAAAACATAAACGACATCTCGGTCGGACATCTCCGTGACTCAGTCGTGTGTATCAGCTGTAGGTGGAGGTCGAAGGGCAGCCAGGATCTGGGACATCTTCAGCATGCGCTGTTCAAGCAGAAGAGAAACCTCGGAAGAAGCCTGCTCGTCCTGGCTGCCAAGGATGACAGTGTCCGGGCACAGGGCATATACCCAGCTTTCGAATAATACCGACCGGCCAGAAAAAGAAAACTTTCCAAGACAGATAATTATCTCCGCGTATGCCGATGATGTTCCCTCGTTACCCGGTTTGGCACGGTTTGTCGACCCCGTCGATCGTAGATTACCTCTCCAGCCGTCTACCGGCTGGAATAGGAATCGCTCGTTTACGTGGCCACGCGTTTTTCGGCACACGCGGTACAGACACGCTAACGAGCTACCCAAATCGCATACTTCACGAACAGGTGATCATATCGCGAACGACCGAGAAGGCTGACTAGCATCCGTTCTCAGCCACGGAATCGCATTTAAGGTCCATTCGAAAAGCTTCTGAACCTAGGCCACGGAATCGAGAACTCTTCATCGTGCTTTATTGTTCGGCCGTGGATGTTTCTATGCAGATTTTCGAATTCATCTAATTTTTTCTTTTATTAGAAAATCTCATATGAGATTTATTTTAACATAATTACAAAAAAAGGAAATACACCACAACAAAACAATATAATAATTACAAAATAGAATGTGGTTATTAAAGATACACAGATATTTTAATACAGACATATGATTAGTTGGAATAGTGTAGACAAAACTTAAACTTTAAGACCACAGCTATTAAAAAATGATAACATGTAAGGAGTTGACACGGAATTGATACAAGACGTGATGTTTCCTCGTTTGCTCGCAGAGGACTGTCGTTTTTATTTTAACAAAATTATACGTAGTAAAACATTCATTTAACAAAACATTAACGTGACATGCAAATCGATGAAAACATATATAACATGTAAAGCAATAAAGACATATATAACACTTAAACATATGTGCACACTCACACTCAGTCATATGACATGCACACTTATATTATTCTTACACAAATTGTGTCCAGGAGGATTTTTAATTGTTAAAATAAAAGAGATGCAATGATTAAGTAGTTTGATTAAACGTTCAATGTTTCGATCCTAATATGGATCCTTTTCAAGAAACAAGAAAATTGCGTCTGTAAATTTTAATAGGAATTTCAGCATTATTGTACTAACAAAGTTCAAAATTCAGTAATAAATTACGAACCTGCTTTATGAAAATTTTAACGAAATTAAGATATGTGAACACGTGTTGTTTCTATGCCCGTACACAAGTTATTGTGGCACAGATGCGATCCTAATAGAAACAAAACCGAAACAGAATCAATGGATCAATCATGAACTGATCGATATTTGGCGATAATTTCAAACCGTGAAACGTACAACATTTTAACTGCGAGTATACCAAATGTCACGGTAAAAATTGAATGAACCTCAATAGAGACCAGCATAATGACAACAATTAAAATTAACATGTTATGCAATTAACATAACCAAGGATAAGATTTTCAATTGTATTCGTACTGGAATAAGTTTCGGGAGATTGCATCCACTGCGAAGTCAAATAATGCAACGTTTTCGAATTGAATAGAAATGTACAAATTGTTGTGACGCACAGTAGAGCGATTCTTTATAAACCATATTTCTTTCGAATTATTTAGAGATACGAAGGAAGTATAGTATAGATTATACGATGAAAACAGCCGTGTATCATTGTATACAAAATATATGTCTACTTGAGAGATCTGATTGCAATGTATACATACGATACGAACGGTATACTTGAGAGATTTGATTACAACTATTCGCAGAACAATTCCCATCGGAAGAGATTAAGGAAATGACGATAATAATTGATAAGAGCAGAATTGAAACGGACAGTGTCGACGATATACAACTTGATTTTAACACGAGAAACCAGTGAACCAATCTACCCTGACAATTCCAGTTACAAAGGAACGGACAGTGTCGTAAAGGCATGAAAGAGGACGCGCAGCACAGATAACATTAATGACGCGTGTGTAAATGAACGTAAACTGAAGTAAAGATTATTCGTCGCCTGAATTTGGATGCACGCGAACAGAGAAAAGGTTGGTTCATTCACAGGGCTCGTATATCGATTCTCTACAGATGTAACAGTCGGTGTTGGCGGTGGTGTCGGGGCACGGGGGTGTGCGCGCGTGCATGAGCAGGGTTTCATTATCGAGCGAGAGAGCGGCTCTTCCGCCATTATTATGACACTTGGCGGAATAAAAATCCTCGAGAGCTCGGCAAAGTTGGCCCATAAAAAGCACGTCTCGGGGCTTTAAAATTCAAATCTCCGGTCTCGAACCGAGCCACGGAGTCTTTCCTCTCTTTCCGGGGGTCCTCTCTCTTTTCTCCGGGATCGCCTTTTCCCCGACACACCGAGATGCGCACAGGTGCCAGGAAAAACTCGATACGATCTTCATTCGCGAGCTCCGGGAATTTTCCGACGAATTCCCGGCGAGGAAGCCTCGAGATTCGAGCGCGGAATCGAGCCGCTTGTGCGCGCGGAATTAGTTTCTTCGAGCTAGGAAATTCACGGTTCGGTTGACGGTGAGAAGCAAATTGCTGGGGTTTCGATCCCCTGGAAAACGGAGCAGAGAGAGAGCTTCCTGTCGCA
Source organism: Lasioglossum zephyrum (assembly GCA_028455615.1). Classification (NCBI taxonomy): domain Eukaryota; kingdom Metazoa; phylum Arthropoda; class Insecta; order Hymenoptera; family Halictidae; genus Lasioglossum; species Lasioglossum zephyrum. The sequence goes on along the minus strand of CM052330.1, from coordinate 7,266,709 downwards.
GAGATGCAACGAATCGTGCTCGAGCTGAAAATGGAAAAATAGCCACGCGTGGGAGGTTTCACCGAAAGCGGAGAAAGGTCGGTGGACCTTCTTCGTCATCGACGAGCGTACCTACCGCGAAGCGCACTCTCCGGCCCCTCTCGAACGGCACAGCCAGACGGGATAATGTCATGTAATGAAGATTAATCTCGTCTAGCAAGCACCGTCCATTCCTGTATTCATAAATCAATCGAGCCCGTCCGATTATCATTCAAACTCGAGCGACGAGATCCACCGCCTCCAACGTTCCACGTTCAATCCCGTGGTGCCATGTAGAATTCTTTTCGAAATTTCTAGAATTCAGACGTCTCGAGAAATTAAGCCTTTGAGAATGATGTCTGTATACCGAAGATGTTGCGGAATTCATTACTGACCGACATCGTACAGTTTGTTGCGATTCAGGTAGAAAATTCGAAAGTAAACTATTTTAAAATTTTATTCTTCTACAATTCGCGATGAGAAATATTTTCTTGCGAAATTGATCAGTATACTTCTTTATTAAAGTTACATGTGAAAATTGTAAAATACGTTGGAAGAAAAAAGAAATTCAAGTTGCCATAGACATCCGAAAATAGACGGGTTTCAGATTTTATTCTTCCACAATTTGCGATGAAAAATATTTTCTTGAGAAATTGATCAGTATACTTCTTCATTCAAGTTACACGAGAAAATTATAAAATACGTTGAAAGAAAAAAGAATTCAAGTTACCATAAAAAAATCCAAATAAGTCCTATGAAATGATAAAATGCTTCAGTCTCGTTTAGGGCAGTTCTAGCATTAGAAACGAAGTTCTCGGGTGGAATCGACGTTGATTCGAAATCGCTAAACCAATCGGCGCATCGCGACTGGAATCACGGTGAACGATGGAAGAATGGCAATTCGTGGTAACACAGAGAGACCGATTTCCGTTCGCTCAGGAATCCCGGCGATTTGTAATCCGCGTTGCGGCCGATTGTCCACAAGAACGAAACGTTGCGGCTAATCCGTTCGATCCGGCGCATACCTCGATAACGAGATCTATGCAGGGAACGAGACCGGATTCGGAAAATTTCGCATACGTTCGCGCGGCCGCCTCTGTTTGGGAATCCCGAGGTATCCGGGTATTACCGGTAATCCGACGTCTGCCACGCTTCGTTCCGGCTTAAGCGTCGCCTGCAACGGAACTGACGCGTTTCCCGAGCTCTTTGTAACCCTTTTCGGTGCTCGTTCGCTGTCAGGAAACTGTCTGCTAAGCCCGAAGGCTCGGCAGAACTCTCTCGACGAAGCCGTCGCGCGCTCTCCGCGTACTCCAACGGATGAGTTTATTAGGCGATCGTTTTCCGCGGCTCCGCTTTGAAGACACGCGAGGCATCGTCGGACCCTTTGCTTTTTCCTAGACATTGTAATTGCTCCGGGAACAGCACGAATCTTATCAACCGGCCGAGCATGATGCGCTCGTTAGTTTGATAGTCGTTCTTGGGGAACGTTTATTGCCTATTTTGTCGCGTCTCGGCGCGTCTAATCACGCCGGTAAACCATGCGAGAGAAATTTCCTTCTCTCTGTCGATCTAACCGTGTAGTTCTCCAGGTGCTACCGATTTTGAAAATTCAACGTTGGACTGCGGAGCATGACTCGTTATCTCGGCGACTCTTATTCGCAGTTACGCGGCTTATGATAATGGACGAGACGAATATATCTGGATTCCCTTTACGGCCGCTGGAACTCAACCGCTTAACTGATTTCAGCCTGGATAACTCTCGCGCAAGACCTCTCGGCACAACTGCCCCATGCGTGTATGAACACAACGGAGCCGATGCACACGCTCGATTATCTCGGAAATTGTTGACCACCTTCGGGGAAATTGACTGGCATCTGGAGAACCTATTTTTTACATGAACAAATCCAGAGAAAAGAAGAAGACGTATATACAATCCGTTGATCAATGTAGATACGCTCTAGCTAGTTTAATCTATATCTATAAAATCGAAGACATATCTCTTATAATCTTGGACATAGAAAGCTGAAATTTTGCACAGAGGTTTTCTTTATGATCTATACAATGGGTAATTCAACCTCTAAGGAGATGAAAAGGGGTTGCAACGTTTATATGAGGAATATATTGTTCGTAGGCAGATTTACATCATACTTGTTCTTAATGCTCATTGATACAACTGAATGAGGTGAATGAGGGATTAAAAGGTTTTATGGAGAAACATAGTAAGGTGAAATGTGAAAAACGTCCTGATATGAAAACGATTTTTAACACGGAATTAAACTTGAATTATATAATTATTTTGATTAATTTCTACAGACGCAATTATAGACTTCTTGAAAATGGTCTGAAACTAGACCGAAACATTGAAAAAGGTTATATTAATTATAAATATACTATTTATTTATATTTATATATATATATATATATATATATATATATATATATATATATATATTTTTTTATATTTATATATATATTATAAATATATTATATATTTATATTTATATATAATTATAATAATAAACATAGGATCGAACCTGTACGTCGAAAATATAAATTCATTTATTTACATTTGGCGATCGAGATAAAAGGAAACACGTGTCATATAATCTTTCGGATTTAATTGGGAAGATACACACGAATTTAATTTTGCGACGTCAGAAAAGTCGAAGCCGCAAGATGCCGATGCGTCCTTGAGCACGGTGCACCGGGTAATTTTCCGGCGACAAATCTGCACGGCCGTCTGTTTTCTTGTTCTGTTTCGATCCAGCGTGGCCGCGACTCGTCCCAAGGATGGAGAACCGGTTTCCATGTTCTCCGGACAGGGCGATCCTCTCTGGATCTCGCGTTCGCGCATCGTCGATTATCATATTAAATGGACCGGAGTGTTTGCGGTCATTGGGTTGACGAGGGAACGCGAGACTTCGTGTTTCTTCAAACTGGAGCACCTCCTGCGAAAAAAAAGAGACTCTGCAACGTAACAGACTGCATTTAGTAGCGCATTTCGAAAATTCTATTTGGATCGAGAAGCTCGGGGAAATGAATTGAATTGCTTTCGATCGTCACACGAGTCGTTTAACGCAAAAGTGGTGTAAAATTGTTTTTGCTTTGAAGTGGTTCTGTTTTTGACATTTTAAGTAATTTTTTCGTAAATGTGTAGCAAGCGGTCTCGTTCGGTCCAACATTTTCGATCAGCTCATGATAATTGCGGCCGCTATTTAATTATCGACGGACTCTACGTACGGTGAAAATTCCATTGTCCAGATGCTTTAATCGCCGTTTCCCTTTAATTCCGACGAAGCTGCGAGTGCAATGAAATCCGCGGGTGTTCGTTTAAAATCGGTAACGCATAAAATCTAGCCGCAGAGAAGCGAGAGTGCGCGAATCGCTGCTGCATCCCGTTGATCGCATCGTTGTTCGAGCGCGAGACGTCGCCCCTGCAAACATTAATTAAGTAGATCAAATATTGACGGATAAATAATGACGATTATTAATTGCCGCGTTTCACCTGTCGCGGGCACCGCGTCGACGAATAAAATTTGCACCGTTCCCATCCAACGGCAGCGGGCGGCGACTATTAAATTTCCCCAGGCGCTTTGTTTTTCGTTTTCACTTTCGGACTGGCCGGCTTTTTTTGTTCAACTTTGCGCCGCACCAAATTTCGAACGGGAAATGCGATGGTTACATATTGAAAAGGACGCAGGAAATTTTCGACAGGAGTTCTCTCGTGATGCTACTGTCTCGTCAAATTTATTTTATTTATTTATTGTTTATTTTGATGTGGTCACATTAACGGCTAGGTCTTTAATGACCGCATAATTTACAATCAGAAGTGTTTTATACATAGATGAATTTATAGTAGATTATATAAATCAATGAATTTGAAAAAGAAGAGGACATCTTTGATTTCAAAATATATTTTATTGTTATCGCTGGAAGGGAAAACTTCGATTGCAACGGGAAACAAATATGTGGCCCTTCGAGTCGCGTCTTCCTCGCTCGGGGTGCAATATTTCTTCAACCCCCGCTTTTCATTGACCCACACAGATGTCACGGATTAAAACAAGCCCATTGTCTTTCCGCGGCCTCATTGTGTTCCGCACGCGCGAGGAAATTTAGGATATCGTGGAACATTGCGAACGTGTACGACGTGCCATCTGTAACGCAAAAACCCATTCTTATTTCTCGTAAAAATTCGTTCCACAAAGTGGAACAGCTCCCTGAAGAATCTCAGGAATTCTCTTTTTATTCTGAAAAATCTGACACCGTTGCAATTGTAGAAGACATCAGCAACGAGCATTAACAATCTCGTTTCTCACCAGGTCACGCCAAACCTCTGTCTACTCGACGAGTTAACTGGCCAACGCCGTTAAAAAATTCATAATGAAGCTTTCCGTGGTTAATGTCTAACTTTCGAGCGGCTATTAAGTCATTAAAATATTCGCTTATTCAATTACCGCACTGTTAAATTGCACGGTAATAAAGGTGTAAAAATCTAACGATGGCGTGACAAAGGAACTACACCAGGTTCAAAGAGTTTGAGACAATCTAGTAACCCTGAAGCAAACGAGGGAAACTGGTGATTTCTGCAGAGAATTTTCGAAGCTCTCAAATCGGCCGTGAAAATCGGCCGATTAAATCCGTTAGCGCGGTGACAATTTAAAAATTTACGATCGTTACTTTCTAATTACGTCGGGACGCCGACCGGGAGGAGGGGAGTTGCGTCTTCGTTGGGTTGAACGGCGTCGGGCTCGTTAATTAGGAAGTTAATTTCCGACGACGACGTCCGCGCACACGCCTCTCTCCGAAACGAGCAGCTCGACTCCGCTGAACGGACACAACACGCTCGCCTATTAATTACGGCCGAGGAGAGGTTGCAACAATCGTAATCGCGCTCGCCACTCACCTTGGCATTTGTCTCGAAATGGATACGCGTGTCGAACAATGCTCGCCGCTAATAAGTCGCCAGCTAATAAGTAATAAACGGTTACGCGGCCTTTCGTCATCCTTCTGCCACCTTGCGCCACCTGTCTCGCGTCGATGCGTGTCGTTGACAATCGTCGACACGTTGTCGTCTACCCCCCTGAGCTTTTCGCTTAGGGATCTTATCACTTTTTCCCTTCTGTTTATCCAAGTTCATTCATGCTTCCAGACGATCCCTTATGATTGTCTTAATGGAGGATATTGGCGCACACTCGTGCTATCCGTGGAAATCCATTCACGCGTTCCACCTTCTCTTTCCTCGAGCCAACAATGCCTGGAACTGGCCAGGATCTAACACCTTCGTTTCTCTTGTAATTGCCGTCGATCATCGTTAAAAATACTCCATTACGTACCACGGGAAACGCGTGTCTTTTCGGTAGAAACGACTGCTTGATCGGATCTGTACTTCCACGGGGATTTAGAGAAATCAGTGGTAATTATATAGAAAAATTTTAATATGTTATAGACTTGAACATTTTGAACAACTTTTTCCTTTTGCAATAAAAGGGGGTCGCTTTTAGTTTTTGAAATATTTGTAAAAGACTATCGCTAATACTGTATTGAATTTTTCGTATTCCTGTTTATTTTTTGTTCGTAAACACGTTGTATTTTTTGTTTGTACACAGATACTCAGTGCTTAGAACGCACCCAGTGTTTCTAAAAAGAAGGTTCTCAGATTATACAATATAAAATCAACTGAAACCATTACAGCATACATGTATTATCCAACACATGATACCACACACTCCCACCTAGTGTTTCTAAAAGGCTACAGCTTCAAAATGTAAACAAACGTCGCGTCGCATCGAACAGGCTTACGTTGCCGCAGAGCGTGCAGGAATACGAAAAATTCGTTACAGTATTCGCGATAGTATTTTGCAAATATCTGAAAAACTAAAAGCGATTCCCCTGTATTGGAAAACGAAAAAGTTGTTCAGAATGCGTTGCTGCATAACATATTAAAATTTCATCAAAATCGGAGTACGCAGACCTTTTCTATATAATTACCAAACTTTCATTACTCGATCACAGATTACAGCAGAAACGATACAGAACGTAAATAAATTCAGTCTCGATAGACTACATATTTTTATAATATACATTCTACATAGAAAATTATGATAAAAGATCAACTTACCGTGGGCAATGAATTGCAAGGGTTTGACATTGAAATCTAACCAAAACGAATCGGGTTAGTCAAATTAGGAGAAAATTATATTTTGTTCGTTAGCCAGGGCCAAACTGCAGTATATTTGCATACATTATTGAATAGTGTAATTTATAGTGACTTGAAGGGTGAAAGGGATCGTCGCGAGAGAAGAGCCACGGAGGAGACGGGAAGAAAGGCGGTCACTGTAGGACAATAGTTCGTTACGGAGAGATTCGACGAAAACGGGGAAGAGAGTCGGAAGGGAGGGAGAGGCTCTTTTTCGCGATCGCCGCCATCTTGGGAACGTTCTCCCTCGACGGTCGCGGACAAGGGCGTGGGCGTGCAGACCCGGGGAATTTAATACTCGCGAAATGTCAAACGTCGAAGACTAAAATGTCGTCGGGAACGGCCGCGAACGTGCCGTGCCAATTTTTTCGCGCTAAGCTACTCCCGGCCGCCGTTTTATGGACCCGCCGCGCTTTCCTTTTGCGAATTCGCGTGGTCGAAACGATCTCGAACCAAACACCGCGCGACTCTTTATTGCTGCTGTCACGGGGGAGAATGTTTCACGAAAACGCACCGCGACGGACTGCATCCTCGTTGGATGCTGCCAGGACACAATACTATACATTGATCTTTGCACAAAATGTAAGAAGTTGTTTCCAAGAAACAGAAATTAAGTAAACTAATAAATAGACAGTGGATCTTTACGCATTTATCAAGAAATTAGTTGAGTAATTTATCTATGTATTTATGTATTTATTGTATTTATTTACAAGTAATTATTATAGAAATTATTAATGTAACAAAGATATCAAGAGATGAAATCAATTTTTATTTTAATCCTTCTCACAAAATATTTTTTTTTGTATAAAGATTCTCACAGTCTACCGATAAATAATTCTTACAATTAAATGCCTCGTAAACAGGTCTCGATGATTACGATAATCGTACATTGAGAAATTTGTAGATGCAGTGATAAATTGTTTGAACGCGCGTGTCCACAGTTCTAGATTTCACCAATTAATTTCTGTCAGGAATGCACAAAATCTCCAAAAATTATGACACCGTACGACGCTTTCTTCGCTCCGCCCCTCGCCTCGCAATTTCGCAATCTGCCAGAGGTATATTGCGCAAGTGGCACGAGAAAGAAAAGAGAAATGACCGGAGGCCGTTTTACGAGGTGTCGCAACGCGAGAGGACCACGTCGATTAAAAAATGATCGACGGCTCCGAAGATCGAGGCCGACAGTTCCGTCGGACAGGTATCTCTGCATTAGCCTAACTGTTCGACGAATTCGTCACGGCGACTCGTATTGTGTCATTAATAGACGCTGACCACGTTATGAAAAGTTACGTTGGATTTTAGCGGAGTTTCATTGAATGCGATCAGCTCGGGCAACATAATGCGGTGACAGCGGTGACGTCGACCGCAAAGCTCTCACGGAATAACAATATTTCAATCAACCCATCAGTTACTCGGATATGGGGAAATGGGAGAAAGGTACGAAAAAATATACGATTCTGCGGAAAGCGATGAAACGAAATTCCAATAAAAATGTCCTTTGGCCACAGATAGGTCGGCGCGGCGGGGCGATGAAACGTTATATCGCAGCAGTGAAGCGCAAATTTGAAAAATTCAAACGAGGACTGCATGGGGGCCTATTTTCGATTCCACATACTAGAACACTTGGATACTCGAATAAAGAGATCTATCGAATCAATGCTCACGAAGGCATAACTAATAAAAGATTTTGAACCAATCAAGTTGTTCAAAATGTCCAAATCTATAACATATTAAAATTCATAAAAATCGGAGTACGCAGACCTTTATTATAATTATCAAACATTTCTTGTTCTTGCAATTCTGACTTTCGCTACAGCAATAATTCAATTATAAATTTTCGGCAACCGTACAAAATGGCCATACGTATTATATATATATTTTTATTTATTTATTAATATAATATTTATTAAAATTTATTAAAATTATTATATATATTGCGCAGCGAAACAACGGCGAGAAAAATGTGTTCTCACCAGCAAATTAAAAAGCAGGATAGAAATAATACAAGGACAGGTGACTGGTTAGAGTTTGGCCAATCCTGATCGAATCGGCGAAAAGTGTGCGCAGCATATTTCCAGGACGATGTCACCTGCTCGAAAATGTCAAGCCACAGAAATAACTATTTCCGAAAAACAGTCGTTTTCGCATCGGTCGATCCGCACCGGTTGCAACACAGGCTTTCGATTAATTCTCGAATTTTGTTTGTTCGTAACCGGAGCAGCTCGTCGTTTAAAGGGACGGGTCGGATCGCGGACGCGATACCGCGACGTCGATCGGTTTTTCGAGCGATTCCCAGGGAACCCGATCCCGTGTGTCCAGCAGAACAGAACACGCGTCGTCGTTGCTCGACAAAAACGTCGAACGTGAAACCGCAGAGCTGAACGCACGTGTTCCGGTTAACGTGGCTCGCATATGTTCGTTCGGCTTGAAAGAAGTCAACGCGTGGAAACCGTCAAGCGGAATCGAGTCGTGGCAAAAGTCGGGACTCGATCCGAGTCTCGATCACTCGATCGTGTACGATTGCACTCGAGACTTCTCTTTCTCTCTCTCACTTTCGGCCGTAGCTCGATTCCATCATCGAGCTACTCGACGAGTGTACGCGCGATTTGATGCTCGAGAGATGTATCGATGCTCGTTGCGAGGCCCCCGACGACCAAGCAATTAAAGAAACGTTTCCCTTCTTTTGTTCCAGGTAAGCCGGCCCACGATATTCGCCTCACGAGCCTTTGTTCGTAAGTACGTGACTCGACTTTTCATCCGGCCGTATAATAATTTCGCCGGTATTCCAGCAGCGAACGAGACCGGTGAATCCAAACAGCCGAAAGAGGATCCGGGAACCCGTGTAAATTTAAAAAGTTCCGTCGATCCTCATTCCTCTCTGCCTCCCACGACCCTCTCTCTCTTGCTTTGTCTTCCCGCTGTTTTCGCGGATCTCGATCGGAACAGCCCCGCTGCTGGATAACAATCGCGACAAAACCACCGGCGAAATCGGCTTGGCTGCATCGGAAAAATTGTTACGGTATCCTAGTTGAACGGATTCATTCGATACGATGCTTCCGCGTCGCAGCACTGGTGAAAAAAAATAATTGCGGCTTTTATTCTGCGATTTTAAAGTCGCGTGTCTGCTTTGTCCGGCTGTTTCAGCCTGACGCTTTGTGGTCTCGATTCGCACGTACAAAGAACCCTGTACTAGGTTAGGGTACCTGGACGAATGGAGCTTCGTAAAAATGCCAATTTTTTTATTGTATATTATCAACTTAAAAATGTAAAATAGTTTGTTATTGAGATAGTGGATTAATTGTGATGTTAATTGCAGATTGGTTATAAAGTAAATGACAATTTATATATTTATTATTATGCTTTTATTTAAAAATATATAAAACATTATAAACAAAAATTTAACTGATTTTACCGGGATGGATTTTCCATATGATTAGTGCGGGGTTCTTTGCTTTCCCTGCAATTCCATATTGTGAACAACACCAATTCGTATCGTTCATTCATATGAACAGTGACACAACTCGAAATATATTTCTAATTAAAGCATAATAATAATAAATATCATATATAAATTGTCGTTTACCTTGTAACTAATCTGCAATTAACATCACAATTAGCCTACTATCTAAACAACAACAAATTATTTTACACTTTTAAGTTGGTAATATACAATAAAAAATTGGCATTTTTACAAAGCTATCTTATACTAATTACATTTCTATAAAACATAATTGATGACATCTATGCGACCTAGAGAAACAGTCAGGTGTGACGGCGAACTTTCCTCGGCTCTTTGCAAAAAAAAAAACAATAACTGCAAAGCCGATTGCAGCCGGTTGAAGAAAACTTTTGCACTCTGCACAGCCGTAGGTGGTGCACAGATGTCTAAAACAGCTGGTCTGGTTACCAGAGCTGACAGCGCGTGACGTCACCGGCTAGCAACAACGATTCCCGTCGACGATACCGGCCCTACCCCATAGAGATGCATAGATTGAACCTATTTCGTGATCCCCACACTCTGCCCTCCGGCTGACTACCCTTCGAGGGCCGAAACCCTTTGTCGGGGCTAGCTCGGCAGTTCGTGAACAGTGCATTGCCAAAGGATTTCGCGACTGCGAAAAGGGATCATCCACGCGGAAACAGGACTCGCGGTTTACCGATAAATTGATACCGGGGACCGATTAATTGGTCCGGACTCTGTCCACCGAATCTGTGTCTCGCTTTCTATCCGTGATACACTCGGTGCATCCGGAGCCGGTGCTTACATCTCTGCGATCAGCGTGCACAATTGTCAAATGCATGGTTGCCTGACCCGTGATGGGTTTCAATAATTTTAATCACTCGGGAATAATGCAACAGCGGTCCCAAATAGTATGAGCAATCTGTCGGACCAAATTTTCATCCACGTGTATCTCAGGTTTGACTGCTTTTTTACCTGTTGTACATAAAAAGGTTTGTACACGAAAACACAGTTTTTACCCCCTTCAGAGAGATTAATTTTTCCTGTGTTACGAATAAACCAAACTTGTTGAGAATTTGTAATAAATTAATTAAATTAGTTAAATTAATTTTATTTTATTACTTCTATTTATCGGTGATTTTTGGGCTCGATGGATTCGAACAAAGCACCAAATTATTATACCTGTTGGGGCTACAATGATTCCTAAAATGATCGTGAAACGGATTCGATCGCAAGCGATGTTCGAAATGTTGTCCATTATAATCAACTCACGTGTCAATACTCGAAACATTATTATTGGAATATTGGGTATGAGTGACGTTCGTTTTCACCGTGAAAAAAAGTAATAGTAATCAAGCATGGTCGCCGCTTCCGATTCGAGGTGGTTGGATAAAGAGGAAAAGCGGAAACAATTAAACGGCTCGCGGCACCGCGAGGAACTCCATATGGCCGGCTCGGAACGCGAGGCAACGATCATAATTACCGACAGGATAATTACACGAGGACCCAGCGCCGCGAGAACTCCGGAACCGCTCGATCGTGCTCGCGTTTACGCGACCCCTTCGAATTTCACGCCAGCTTTCGCTACTGTCGTCCTTCGAGCTCTCACCTGGACGTGGGAGTACAGAGTTATTGCTATAGTTTATTCGTATCTGGTCCTGTGACCTTGAAAAATGACCTTAAAAAATGCTCGTCGAATAAAAATCTTGTGCCTTGATTTCTAGAAAAATGCAGCGATTGCATGAATTATATGCACGCGATAGAATAAAGTAAATTGAAGTAGCACGATAAAATGAATTGAAGAGAATAACTTATGAGAAGTCCACAAAAAATTTATATTAAACAGTATTTTATTTTTATTATATTATACGCCGAGTCGCCGAGAAATATGACACCATGCGAATCGGATATATCAGTGTGTCCGCCTAATCAGAATTTCCAACTTATCTATTTTCCATTATTTTTTTATGGGACCTCGATGGCCGTATTTGTTATATTTTTCTAATTAAAATCATACTAAATATGATATAATTCCGATGATATTTACTTGTGTAATAGACAATTAAAGTTTCGGGCGCAAGGAAGGACAGTCGCCGGTGAGTCTTTTTCTTTCTTATACGCTATTCTTCCTCGCGCCCAAAACTTTAATTGTCTATTACACAAGTAAATGTCATCGGAATTATATCATATTTAGTATGATTTTAATTAGAAAAATGCCAGAAATATAACCATCGAGGTCACATAAAAAAATAATGAAAAATAAAGAAGTTAGTTCGGCAAAACTCAAAGAATATTGTCCCTGGCGCATAAATGTCCCTCGGCAGACCCGTGCTGGGGACTTATATGGATAAAATACAGTAATTATAAAAGGAAACTGTTAATTGTTGGATGGCGTGTGTCCGACGAGCGCCAACTATTTCGTCGGATGTTTCCATAGAGCGTCACGTGTCCTCGACAATTGGTAACCCTCGCATGACGCGGTTGTTATACAACGTTGTATAGAAATTGTAGCAGGACTTGCATAACGCTGACAACTGCGGTTTTCCCATAACGTTAGAGATGTAAATACAAACAAAAATACAAAGTGGCGGATGTAGCAATTTGTTATGTGTAGAACGTTTCACGGAGAAGAGGCGACCATTGTTCTTCGGACAAAAGACTACAGTATTGTGCGAACTAATGCGAACGCGGGTTGTTGTCACTGCAAAAATAACTTTATTGAGCTGAAAATCAATAGGGGCGGTGTCTGTATGCACGTGAGCTGTCGGTCATATAAAAATGTTGGTGTTTTAGAAAATTAACCATTTAGGACGCAATAAATATAATGTGTTAATAGTCAAACGAAACTATTACGTGTTTATGGTAAGGACGAAAAAATTTATGACAATTGTTGGATTGTTTTCAAGTTATTTAAATTATCAAAGAAATGAATGAATTTCTGTCGTTTTTAATCGATGCTCCGTAGAAGAAAAAAGAAGGATGTGATTGTATTTTTGCGTTTCATCTTCTAAAACTGTTCAATCTGGCTTGTGCGAGAGTTACCGCAAAAACTTGCAAAAAGGACGTACAGGGATATGCCAGGATTCCAGGAGGGCAGAGGACCAATCTGTTTACGCGGACGACCCGTCCATCAGGATGGCAGCAAACTGGGCGTATTCCGGCTGTCGAGAATCGGAGATTTTCGTAACAACGTCGAATCCGACGACAAGCTGTCCCGGCTCGAGAGGGGTCGGGATTGAAATTTTATTCGGACCCTATCACCGAGGACAGAGGAGAAAGCGAGGAATTCGACGAGAGGTCGGAAGAGGCTACTCGCTCTGTCGAATTTCGAGAATGGTCGCGAGTTTCCTCGAATCGGGAAGTTTCCTAGGGAAAAGTTCGAAGGTCGAGGGAATTGAATTCACGGTGGCTAGCCTGAAACGGGACCGAGACTCCTGTTCGAAAAACGTGGATTCTTTTTATTGAAATGCACGAAGCTGCGGAGTTCAGAATTCTAGAGAACGTCGGCGCAAATTAAGCATTTCGTTTCAATTATTTCGCGCGATTATTCGGAACGGAAAGTTTCGCGACGCCTTAACGAAGTCCGAGTTTTCCGACGAGCGGAAGTAGCTTCGAAAGGAGCTGAAGAAGAGGAGGAAGAAGAGAGCTGATTGCATTTTTTTTAAATCGGCGACGTCGCTATTCCATGAACGCGTGTCCGAGCCAGAAGCATCTAGGACATCGAACAGTCCGAGAATTATTAATTCCCCCTCGAATCTCGCTGAGGGAGACGCTCTAATTGCGACTTCGCGGGGGAATAATTCACCGGGAGAATTTTTCCTCACGGGGAAAGCTCGCAGCCGCCAAAGGCTTGATTAAGTCTCCTCGAGTTCCCGAAACTTTCCGAGGAAAGTTCCGCCCTCGGTCATGCCTTTGCGATGGAAATAGCTGCCACGGTTTCGTGGTCGATACCGGGATCTCGTGTCCATTGTAGCTCCAGAACCTTGAAAAACACCGCGAGATATATCCTTGCGAATTTTAAATTAAAACACTTTACTTACAAGCCGAAAGCCTGTAATTTGTACTCGGCAATTCTCGAGAACTTCTTCGATGATGGTCGAATTCATCTCGCGTGACGTAGCCCGGCAATTTCTTTTCAATTCGAACTCTGTCGTTTGCAATTCAAGAGTTCTGAATCAATTCCTTCATAGCAGTAGAATGCATCTTTTGTTGGAGAGTCTAGCAATCTCTTTTGGATTTGAACTAATCAACTTTATATAACTAGCATTTTTTTAATTTCCATTACAAGCCTAAATAAAGATGTTGTTATTGTTATCAATCGTATGATTGTTGAAACAGAAAAAATATGAATAATTTCGGAGCTTTATAAGGTTTATTGGAACGAACCTCATATTTTTTCTAAATAAAAATGTACAAAGCAGTTACTATTTTTTCGTAAATCCGACTAAAAACATTTTTCAAGAATATCATAGCATATCTAGAAAACATTGTCCTTAAAATCGTAATAAATGTCCTGCGCCAAACGAAGGTACTGAGCGGATGCCCGTCATTTCCACCAGGACCTAGACAATTATTAGGAGAAACGTAAAGGCCGGTTATTAACAAAAGGGTTAAAAGCGTTAAAGCGGGCACGGAAGCTAAGCAGGACGAGGAAGCTATCGGGTCCTCGGATGTCGAGCAGCTTCTTTCGCCTTAAGCTCGATTTTCTGCTTCGTTTAGCGACATCTGAAGCACTTTCGGTTCGGTCGACGCTCGCCAGCGGCGTTCGAACGGACGAGGGTGCATCAACCCCGGATAAACGAACCGCCAGGCCGTGTAGTTTGGCTTCCGAAGAAAATACAGCTTGTTTCCTTCGCTCCAGGCTATCGAAAATATTTGTGGAACCGCGTCGATCGTCCCCCGGAATGTACCGAACGTTGCGGTGCACGTCGAAAAATTTTTCTGCCATCAAATCCGCCGAGGATATCCAGATTGAACTTTCCATCTGAATATATTATCAACGATTATTTTCGAGCCACTCTACTCTATTAATAATGCAGCGACTGTCCAAATAATCTAATAATGCTATTAAATCGCAAAGTACGTTGCAACGGCGTCTCTAATATTCTCCTTCGAGATTGACAGTGGAACCTGTAGCGTTGTCAAATTAACGGATTTCAGATTCTGCATTTTACAATTAGAGTATTTTATCCATATAAGTCCTAGCACGGGTCTGCCGAGGGACATTTATGCGCCAGGAATGTAAACATAGCTAATCCAAATTTGCAACTTCTTTATTTTTCATTATTTTTTTTTATGGGACTTCAATGACCACATTTGTGACATGTTTCTAATTAAAATCATACCAAATATGATATAATTCCGATGATATTTACTTGTGTAATAGACAGTTAAAGTTTCAAAGGCTCGCCGGCGACTGTCCTTCCTTGCGCTCGAAACTTTAATTGTCTATTACACAAGTAAATATCATTGGAATTATATTATATTTAGTATGATTTTTATCAGAAAAATGTCACGAATATGGTCATCGAAGTCCCATCATAAAATAATGGAAAATAGTCCTATTTCTCCCCGCAATAGTGGGGATAGATCTGCGACATTTACAGATAAAATACTGTATTAAGATCCCTCTCGCAAGGACTATGAATTAAGAAGACCAAACCTGGGATCTGCCATGTTTCTTTCATGACGGAGTTTAGACATCGGAAGCTTGGATAACTTTGATACCTTTTCCGATCAATTTGATTCATTTTATGGAAATGGGTGCTGATATTTCGAGCATCTTTGAGGCCGAGCATGGGACGATGGGAAGTTGTTCGTCGACGGGAGACTTGAGCGAAAGAACGAGCCCGATGGGCCTGACCGACGAGGCAGCGTTAATTCCATGGAGTTACCGTCGACCCGGGGTCGTAATCTACGTCTGCCGGTTGCCGCCATATAACAGGATTAATATCCACGGACACGGCCGAGGGGCTCGGCCTCGGTTGTGCGAACAACGTTCTATCGTCGAAATCGTGTGTCCCGGTACTACAATGGTGCATTGGGTGGTCGTGGCGCATGGGGTTCCAGCCATTCGGGCTGACTCGCAGCAGCCATCATGCCCTGAACCTTGAACACAGCGGTCGTTTCGTTGCCCACCACACTATGTACCACGATCCACTCCCCGAATAGACAATCCCGCGGTGGATTCGCCGTTGGCAGTTTTCACGGTGATTATCGTGTCCTTCGCGCCTACTCGCGACTCTGGATTACGGCTCGCGTTTACGATCTCGGAATCCTATATTCCACTTTGGTTTTACCGTCGAAACGGCCTAAAAACTGTGATCGTCTATGGCGTAGACTCCACGCTGCACAGGTTCTTCGTCGTTAGAAGGAATACGTGAAATTGATAAATTGAAGTTTATGTTTTTAATGGATAGAAATAGACAGAATGATATTCAAGCTGCTTAATCACTTACTCTGTCTTTAATAATTATGTTTAAGGATGTTCTAGAAGTATTTGACCAAAGTACAAGAAGTTCGAAATCCATCAATCTATTGGCAATGAAAGCCATTCATGAGTATATTTTGCATTAAGAAAATAGTAATAAATTCATGTTATATTTATTTTTTAATCAAATTGTTTTCATATTATAAAAGATTGTAAGTGACTTTTGCGAATGATTGTAACCCCTGATTGGAACTTCAAGATAATAAATTTGTGATATTCAATATATATGATTACGCAATAAAAAGTTAGAAATAAATATTGAAATATCTAATTAAATAAATAAAATTGAAAATATCTCAGAAAGCAATATTCATGGTTATTATTGTAAGAGTGAAAGATGTTAAACTCTTAATATATATATATATTTATTAAACACAACTAAGAATAACAATATAAACGTAAACTTTTTAAATCGTGTAACCGTAATTATATCAACTGAAATCGTATCGTATCGTGATTTTTCGTAAAACGTTGTATCTCAATGAATGCGTTTTTATGAATGTCCCGACGTGAAGTTTTGTACATGAATTTCGTTTGTCTACTTATTTACATCGTTGGTTACGTAGTCAATCGATGTCACATCGATTGACACTCGCACACACATAAATAATACACACATACTAACATCATTACACGCATACAAAATGTATTAAATATCTCGCTCCTACATTATTGAAAATAAACATGTAAAATTTACGTAAAATTATGTTCTGATAATAACAAAAACCGTGACAACGCTGTACTGCACTGTACTCAGCTGTATTTTTGTATTTGACAGTTGGTAGTATTGTGTACGTTTGGAAACTATTGTAAATGTAAAAATGGAGTTTCTAGTTGCGTTTTTTCAAGGTTTAAATAGGATTTGAAGTGGAATTTAATTTAGTTGCTATAAATATTAAACGGTGCAGTGAATCGAACCCAAACTTTGGTAATTGCATTAATTTAGTAAGAATTATATCTCGCCAAATTTTCAAAAATTCTGTTGCGTTTTTAATTACCTCCAGAACATCCTTAAATTCGAACGTTCGCACATGGTACCAATAAAAACAGTCGATTTTCTATATACAAAATGAAAGTATTCGAAATGGTCTGAAATATATTTCAATTCTGGAACTCGGACAGAGTCTAATGTACAGGATTAATTAGAGTTTCGAGGTGAACTTTTCTAAATGATCCCAGTTCACTTTCCGAAGTCATCGCACACCACCACGAAAACCGTTCAAACTCAATCTTCACCGGCACGACAATCTGTTCTGTTCACATCTCCTCCAGCATTCGCGCTAAAAAAGTCTCTCGCTCGCATTAACAAACAAACCCGAAAACTCTAAAACGAACGTGTCCGCGCATGTCGCCGAAAGATTCTGGTGGGCGTGTTCGCAGAAATAGCATTGGACAGATGGGTGACACGTGTTCGGCACTTAGGCCGTTTAGCGTGTCTCTTCGGGAAAGCATCGGTCTGTTGGCGGGCGTTCTCGTATCGGAGGGAAAGCGAGTGGTAGAAACACCGGGAAATCCAGGAGAACCGTCGCATCAATTCTGCCGTGACAAAAGTGTGCTCGAAGAGGAAACTACAAGCGGAGAGAAATAGAGAGAACGTGGGTGTGGAGAGAGAGAGAGTTACAGCCGTCGTCGTCGACGGCGGCGCGTCAGCTCGAAATATTTAAAACGCGAAACGGGCCGTGAAGGGCGCACAGAGAGGAAAGAGAAAAAAGATAAAAAAAAGAGCACACTCTCTCTCTCTTGGAACAAGCGCGGTCGCTCCCTCTTCCAGAGGGGTGAGCCCTATTCGGACGCGTAGTACTACGTCTAATTGCGAACCGGCATACTTTTCCTCGTGGCTCGGTCGGTCGCTTGCTCGTTATCCGTTGCAACGACGGCGTCCCGCGGAATATGATTGTTGTCTTTGTGCAAAAAGGGGAGCCGGACCGAGCCGAGCGGAGCCGAGCTGCTGCCCCGAGAGCATTTCGGGGATGCTCGACGAGACCAGAGAGAGGAAGAGGAGAGGGAGAGAGAGAGAGTATCGACACGATAACCACCGGTTTGTATTGATCCTCGCGGGGGTGTGGAGGGCCCGAAAGAACCGCGCTGCGATGGAGAGAAAGGGGAGTCTGTGCCGGAGCGAGATGAGCAGAGAGAGGCAGAATGGAGCAGAGCGAGGTAGAGCGGAATCGGTAGGGGAACGCGCCAGAGGGAGACAGATGAAGGGGGTGAGTTCGAAACATCCCCCTCTGACTGGCGCGCACCCCAAAACCAACCCCGAATCCAGGCCCGACCTAACCTACGTACACACCGACGACCCAGCTCTCCCGTGTATATTCCGTGCACCACCACTCACGTAAAAAGTCAACTCGCGAGCGCTTGGTCCAGGAACGAACCTCCGACTCGATGCACCCCGCGCTCTCTGAAAATAAATCAGCTGGAAATATTCCATGTGCCACCTAAATACTGTGGTGCCCAAAGTGTACCCATCGCGAAATAATTCTCATAAAAGAATTCAAAAAGCGACGTTAAATAAGGTAAAAAAATAAATAAATCAGCTAGAGGTCACTCTTATATCGTTTGAATTTTCAGTTTGGGAATTAAACGAATCGGTATGGTCATGTTCTAAGAACTTAGAAATATTCTTCACTTTCTATAATATTTTGTGGAATCGATTGATTTAGCAAAAGGTGTCTCGAGCCTGCGGAATGAATTTCATCGTTCGAACGAGCCCCGCTTAAAGTCTCTCAAGCGTCAAAAAGCGATTCGCGATTGGACTTGCCGCGAGACGAGCGCTCTGTCGTTTTCATTGTCGGTTTCGTTTGCGCGAACAGCGGGCCGTCGTCGAACAGGAGAATAATTACGATCAATGGGATTAATTAGAGCGTCGAAAGGGAAACGGTCGGTTGAATCCGAGCGTATCGTTGAAACCGTGGCAAAAGGAAATCAATGGCGGATTATATGATGTGGCGCGGGAGAGTGCTGTCTGTCTCTGGGTTGCTGGGGGCGAAACGGGGGGCCAGCTTTCAGCTAACACTTTCTGCGGATGGCCCCCTCGATCGTTGCCAAGGGACACGATCGACAATCCCAACGTCGAAATAAGCTCTGGCCGGTCGTTTGCATAGGCTCGTCGAAGAGAGCTGCACAACGGAGACAGATAGCGAGAGAGACGGGGCGAGAGACACAGCAGAAAAAAAATATTACCGGACGATGTCGGACGACACGTTGGTGCGCCATATGGCAGCGGAGCCAGACTTCCCGGCTGAAATTGAAACACGCTGGAAATGTACCGTTCCGATTGTAGAGCATTTATTCGGCCGTAATTAACTCCGTGAAATCGCGAGCGCCGTGTGTTCGTTGCAACGCGATCCGTCGACGGGAAACATGGGAGAGAGGAAAAAAAGTGAACTCGTTGCCACGACCGGTACGATGCGTTCGATGGATTAAATTTTCGCTAGGTCGCCGTTGTGTGGCCAGTTTCTCGGTGATCGCAGAAACTGTGCCTTTACCAAGAATATTCGATAAAGTATGCGTGTAAAGAAATTGAATGGTGTACAAAATAATTTGAGATTCGTTTCTCTTTCCTTCTTCTTTTTGTTTTTTGAAGTTAACTGGAACTAGATAATTTACAGTTAAATTTACAGTTTACAGTTAAATTTACAATTTAATTTACAATTTTTACAGACGCAATTATATATTTCTTGATAATGATCTTAAACTAGACCGAAACGTTGAAAAAAGTTATAGTTATTTGCAAAATTACTTACTTAGTAACATAAGATCGAATCTTTGCGACGAAAACATCATTTTAGTTAAAAATAATTTTAGATTGGAAATGTTTAGTGCCACAGAAGAGAGAACAGAATATTTATAGTTTCACATTGGAATGTCCTTTGTACGTGATAAAAGAATACAATTTTATTCCCTCTAAAAAATAAGAATAATATTCATATTTACGAAAATTGATTCGAGAAGAACGTTGAAATCTCTCAAGAAAGAAAACCACTTGCGTCCAACATTCGATCGAATCATCGATATAAACTGTACGTGTTTCACTTCATTAGAACACTCCGAGAACATTTGTACACTTCGAATCGTCGCGATGAACGTTCGCGGGAAAGATGTTCGAACGGTCTGATATATTTTTTTCCTCATTCCAATAGGTCCTCGAGCGGCGACGAGTTCGATTACGCTCTGGGAGCGTGCGCTTGGGCTGCAGACAATTTTTGACTACCCCCACTCCGACGGAAGTTATTCGAGCGTAATCCACCATTCGTTCCCATCGATCCGAATTCGCCGGGCAGAATGTTGAAATTGTTAGAGTCTGTGATAGAGTCGCAACCATATCACCCCTCCTCCTCCTCTCTCCTCCCCTTGGTTACCCAGCAGTTTTCCCTTTCGTGGAACAAATTGCTCCTATTTCGGCGACCATGGCCCTGGCGATAACTTCGTTCACCGTTATCGGCTGCGTTCCAACAAATTGCTGCGGCTGTAACGAATTAATAACGTGGACGAAACAATCGTCGCGACGACCAGACCTTTTCCGCGCTCGGATTCGCGGAGATCGAGCGGTTTCCGCTTCGTGTTTCCGCGAGCCGAATCTGCCCGCTTCGTGTTCGCCTGGCGATTCCACTGGCTGCATCTTTTTTATCTGTTTCTACAGCTTTACCTTTCGCTGTCACAATTATTATTATTATTTTATTGTGTGTAAATCGAAGCCTTTTTCAGATATACTTAAAAAATACTTGAAGTAAACGAATAGAGTAAATCGAAATTCTAGTAGACAACAATTTAGCCAAGCCCTGTTAGCTAGGATTTCCTAATTTCAGCAAAGTTACTGTAAGAGTGTAGGATTTAAGTCGTAAATAGAATAACACGTCCGTAAACAACAGTTTAACGTTTAATTTCAAATATAACAAATACAATTAATAAAATTGTCTCGTTTAAATCTCCGTCTGAGATCAAACACGTTTTCACTTTTCAACACGTCGAACCAGAATAATCGAAAATCGCAAATTACAAAATATGAAGAACGCAAATAAAGATGTTTAAACTGTTAATATTTATTGAATATTTATTTATGAATATTTTATGAATAAATAAATAAATATATATCGAAGTTTATCTAATGTTTCACATGCGTTTGTCTCTTTTCATGTCAGCTGTTTGTTTATGCCGATGGTTACGTTTTCAATTCGATAGCATCGTATCGATTGACTCACACGCATACATACACGATACACACATACAAATACAATCGAACATACACATATACAATTGAACACATATTTACAGAATCTCGTTCCTACATTCGGCCATCCTGAAAAAGCATATGACCTCAGATGTCTTATACATACAAACACAATTAAACATATACAAACGATTTTCAAAATCTCGCTTCTACATTACCCTTCTGCTGAACCGATAATTCACCGTTCAAAAACAATCACTTCCATTCGTGTTGAACGAACGCTGCTGCACCTGTTTCGAGAGTCATCGGCGGAGTGCAATTCGATGCACCTCGGGGTACAGGACGCGTTTCGGAGTCCGCGTTGGATCGGTCCGATGGATCGCGATAAAGTTCGCCGTGTAAAATCGCGGGCCCTCGATCCTCGGGGGACGATTACGTCAAAGCAGGCAAAGCGAGCCGATAGAGGATTCGTTTCGCGGTGGTGGGACCTGTATGCGCGTCGAGAGCACTCGTTTCTCGCGTTTTTCGCTGCGGAAACGTGAAAAAAATCCGCCGATGGACGAGAAGGGATAAAGAGAGAGAGGGGGGGGACGGCTTGGTTTCGGCTCTCGCAATCAACTCGCCGAGATAAACAAAGAGGCGAATGATCCATTCGCGATAACGAGGCGGGCTTTCCCGCGTGTCTGCTGGGAATCAACGGGGGCGGGCACGGCGAAATAAAACCGGACCGAAGGAGGCGAAAGGCGAAACGAGTCAGGGGCAAAGGGAAGAGGGACAGGGGATTTTACAGCTAATCTGCGCGATACCCACGGCCCGTCCGTGAAAAGGTATTAATCCCTTGCACCGTCGGTGGCGAGCATTCAGTTACGTGTTTGCAGGCAGGTACCTCTCTTCGTTCGCTTACCCGCGCGTATGAATGCGCGCGAGTGCGTGTGCCACTCGAGAGCATCGAACACACGCGAACGGTATTTGCACACGTACCGCTCGGCGAAAAACTACGGCCGAGCCCTTCTCGTCCTTTTTCTCGTCGGAGTGCTCGCGAGCATGTTACCATGCTTTTTGTAAAGCTCGTTTAAACGAGCCTCCTCTCGCGATCGACTCGCTTCGGGCCACGAATCTACGAGCTTCCGACAATGTCAGAACTAAGACAGTTCCTGCGACGATCATTCCCATCGCAGATTATGCGTGACCGCATTATTTAAATCACAATACGGAATTTTACCTGGCTACGATCCAAGACGAGATTATAACCGCGCGAAGCAGGTAGTCAGCCATTTTCAGCGGTGCACTTAACCCTCGGACAACGGACTATTTTTCTTTTTATTAAAAAAAGAAAATCTCATATGAGATTTATTACAACATAATCACAAAACCGAAATACACTGCACGACGGACCATTCTTTTTTTATTAAAAAAAGGAAATCTCATATGAGATTTATTACAACATAATTACAAAACCGAAAAATTAAAAATTACAAAAAAGAATAGGGTTTATGTATATAATATATAATAGGTTTATTATTAATACTAATATTAATATATAAAGTAAAGAATACTTTAAGACGACAGCTCTTAAAAAATGATAACATGTAGTGACATGCTTTGATATTTGGTTTGGCTATTAATATTGAGACATCAATTGGAAGCTAGAAGTTTATTAATTAATTTGAGCCTTTCCTCGCGTTGTACAAGTTGCATTGCCATAAAACATGGTTCAGCGATTCGTCTCCCTCCCTTAGCTAAGAGAACGACGGACCATTCTTACAACTGCGTATTTTATATATAAAATGTTTATTTATTATTTATTTTAATGTGGTCACGTTAACAGCTAGGTCATTAGCGAGTACAATCAAATGTATCTTACATGTTACTTGTGAAGAGAGTTGCTATTAATGATTACATTGTTGTAGGAAACAGCGAACACAAATTTATAACAGTTTATATAAAATGTTGTCCCTAATGTAACTATGCTGTTCGTTTAATTTAATTGCCAGAAACCGAGTAAATGAGATATCCAGAAACAAGTACGACAATAAACAGTGAAAATAACGTCCAATTAAAAAAAATAATAAAACACGATCACATAACTTTCTTTACAGTCTGTACATTACTTTTATGATTCAACGCCTTAGATAGACAAGGTACTAAGTAGCATTTGCTCCAAGAAAAATCATTCGACCAGAAACCGCGGAGAGGGTCCGTTCGTCTTTTTGCGATAAGAAACCACGTGGCATCTGTGGCCCTCTGTCGCGGACTCGTTATCAAGGCCGCTCATTAACTTGGTGTAATTAGTCGTGTTTCGCTTATCACCGCGGTCTCGTTTCGCGAGACCGTTCGGCGCTTCATCGCCGGTCATGATGGTTGCCCCCTGGTCTGCCAAT
The DNA here is from genome assembly GCA_028455615.1 of Lasioglossum zephyrum. Classification (NCBI taxonomy): domain Eukaryota; kingdom Metazoa; phylum Arthropoda; class Insecta; order Hymenoptera; family Halictidae; genus Lasioglossum; species Lasioglossum zephyrum. The sequence goes on along the minus strand of CM052330.1, from coordinate 7,242,994 downwards.
TATCGACGCGAATTAGCAATCGCCGTTAATTAAAAGCCGGCCCCCGGTGTAAAGGTGCGCGCGCCCGCTACTTTCGGCGCGGGCCCTGGGCGTTTGAGGAAAACGGGCCATGGGACCTGGAAGGAAAACGAGCTCCGGCGACGGCAGTAATTGCAATTAGCGCAATTAGGTGAACGAACGGAACCGGACGCCGAGCCAAAATCAACCTCCCCCCTTTCTCCTCTAACGGCGACGTCTTTGGTAAAATATTTCGCAGCTGGAGCTGACTGGCTCGTTTTTGGAACAGCCAAGGACGTTTCACCAGCGAATGTTCTGCTCCGAGTCCCGTTACATTAGCTCGTTAATTTCTGTCGTTAATTGTGTCGGTTCTCGTTGCACGTCTCCTATATGACTTTCAGTATTTTGTTTACGGAATCACTTTGCGGAAGCATTTCCCTGTGGCTTTCTTGCTTTGAAGCTGAACTGGCTGGTCCAGTAAAATGCATTTGGTGGGTGTCGATATAGTTAGATCTTTTCTAGATTCTATTACTAGCCAGTCTTTTTTTGTAAATAATAAATATTAGAAAAAAATGATAGAGGAAAAAATCATTTTTGTTGTATTTACATTATTTTGATAGGAAGGTCACCTTGATTTCTATTCATTTTTGTTGTGTTTACATTATTTTGATAGAAAGGTCACCTTGATTTCTATCAAAATAATGTAAACACAACAAAAATGAGTAGAAATCAAGGTGACTTTTCTATCAAAATAATGTAAATACAACAAAAATGACTTTTTCCTCTATTATTTTTTTCTAATATTTATTATTTACAAACACAAGGTTGGCTAGCAATAGCCTGAACACCCTGTACATTTAAAGATCGTATCAATTAAAAAGAATTAATAATGAACGATCAAAGGCTCTAGAACGAGGTAGAATATTTTTCATGGGGAATCTGAAGCACAAAACGCTGGTTAATAACTGGACGATTAAAAGCCGACGCAAAAAGCAATATTAGCATTCAGTCCCAGAAAAAGGTGGAGTCGTTCTGTGGAGTTTCAGTGAAATTGCCCCATCGGTGGCAGTGCGGGGACTTTTTTGGCCGGCCGTATGTATGATCTACCGCATTTATGCGTCACCGTACGTTCCCGAAACGAGCATAAAATTTATACGCTCGGTGGAAGATGAAGCCGCCGTAAATTCGAATATTTGGCTGAACTCCGGCGAAATTTCTCGCTGCGCCCCGCGCTGACTGCGATACTTTATGCGCCAGCCGTGCAGCAGTATTGTGCGATTTGCTCGATGACACGACATTGTTCTCCGTCCCTTCCATTACCCGACCCCTAGCCAGAGCAGCGTGCGCCGCTCGTTGTTCTCTTTCTCCCACTGTCTCCTTTCTTTTCTTTCTCCCTTTTCTTATCTCTCTCCCTCTCTCTCTTCACTCTTTTTCGAGTCGCCTCCTCCCTACGATGCTCGGCCCCCCTTGCCCGCTGTGAAAGGAGAGTCTCGTCAATTCGTAGATACACAAGGAGAATCCGCCATGGGAGCCATAACGCGCCTCGCCACTCTCTGCCGACATTCTGTTCCTCTCGTTTTCTCTATACGCGATGGAAACCGCGATCCCATATTTCCCATAAGAGTTGTCGAGCCAATAGCCGCGCCCGCCCGATAAGGCGATGGATCCGTTGATAAGCCGCCGCCGAACGCTATACTAGGAATTCGTAATACACTATCTGAGAAAACATTGTTGTCGTCCCCTGCTCTACACTATTAACATGCTCATTGTTATTGAAGAGCTAGGGAATTGTTGTTCCGTCGTTGAATTCGTCTTAACGTCTTAACATTTATCAAACACGTGTTGCGAGAGAGTAAAGTCCTTATTTTAGAATATAATCGTTGGAACATGAAATGTTTAACGCATCGATAGGAAGAAATAAATTCAACAGTGAAATTTTTAATGAACAAAAGGAAGCCTCCTAGAAGTTAGCCGCCCCACTTGTTAAATTAAATAATTTCATCAGTTGTGCTGAATTGTGCTCGAATATTACAACTATAATATAAAAAATAAGATTACTTTGCGTTACTTACTTAAACGTTAATTAGATGTTCATAACGATTATTCACTATAACTTCTTTATTTATTTATTTTTAAGTAATACTTTAGCACAACCTAGCACAATTAAGAAAATTGAGAAAAATGAAAAGTGAGGGGCTACATTATTTAATTGAAATTATTTAATTCAACAAGTGTTTTAACAAGTTTTTAATCGTTGTGATGATTCTAATAGAGTGCGAGTGTACTGACCAACGCCAGGACGTAAAGTCGCTGACCGACTCACGGTTCGGTGATTTTTCGAGTGCCGATCGAGCAGAATATTCTCTGTTGTTACGGCGGCATAAACAACGGCGTTTCCTGACGCGGAGATGTCTAGAGAAAGAGAGAAAGGTGGGAAGCCACAGGTAGAGTCCGACAGAAGTTGGTGAAGAGGCTCCGGAGCTAGAGAAGAATATAGAGACAGAGTGAGATGGAAGAATAGTTAAAGAGGAAGGCCGGTAACGAGAGAAAGGTGGCCGGAGAAGGAGAAAAAGAGAAAGGACGAGAGGCGAAGGAGGTGGTGGACACGTCTTATGCATAATTCATGTGGCTGCCTCCCATGTATATTTTCGTGTTTAAATATTTGAATACCTCGTTCGCTGCAATACCGAGAGAGCGGGTTAGGAAAATATTCCGTCGCTTATTCACCGGCGGTTCACTGTGCGGGAGAGGCTGGAAGGAGATTCTTTCAGCATCTTCGGTCGGTTTCGTTCGACCTCCATCCTCCACCCCCGCCTGTTCATCCTCCTCCTCTTCTTCCTCTTCTTCCTCCTCCGTGAAAGAAGATTTCATCAGGACGCGATATTTCCCCGAGTTGATTCGTATTGTTACGGTCGTTTTGTCGGACGGCAATAAAGCGAGGGAACGATAAAAGAAAGCGTTTACGAGGCCGCGGTGTTTCCAGAACGAGAAAAACTCTAGAGAAATAGAGAGAGACCAGGAGAACCTGACGGCTGGTTCACGTCCTCGAGTGACACACGGGGTTTCGTCAACCTACCGTCGATTACTTCTACGCTTGTACGCAATTGTTCATTGTTCAACGAATAATAAGGTCGATTAGACCTCTACGCGTCATTCTCACTCTGAGACAACCGTGTCCCCGCGATACACGCCTCGTTCTTTCTCTTCTGGCCGATTATCGTCGGTTCGGTCGCCACCACGCTGATAACGGGAATTAACCCCTTGTCCTGTGGGCCTCGTTGACAACCACGCTGATTAGAGGTTCTTTATTGTTCCTGGCGAAGATATTCGTATTGTATTTTCTGCAATGGTCACAGACTTACTAGACCAATCATTTTATGCATGCATGATGAACGATAGTATTGAACATGTCAAATGCAAAGCTGGTCTTGGACCATTTATTAAATTATAAATACTTAATCGGCGTTAAGAAAGGAAATCTATTTCCAACGTTTGCTTGTTGCCACCGAGGCAGACAATTTTTGCATGGATATCCACAGTCTATTAATAAGAAGCAAACATTATTTCTGCTCAATAGAGATTCACCTTTTTCAGACTAGAATATTTTCTATTCTATTTTCCCTGTAAGTAGGATGTGCTGATTTTTTTCTATAAAACAAGTTAAACTCAGGAAAATTTGCAGTATTTAATACATGCTTCCCTGGTATCTTTTGATACTAATAATGTCTTCGCTATCGCACAGTGTCATTTTCTGATCGCAACTCGAAGAAATCTTCGCGAAGATGACCTGGAAATCCAGAATCCTCGAGACACACGCGAGATACGAGCAAATCGAAGCCGAGTCCTTGATCGTGAAACAGTCCGCGCACATCGGAGACGTTGAACGCAATGATCTTTAAAATAAACTCGATCTGTAATTCCGAACTCACGTGTCTAGTCCGAAGAACCAGTTTTCCCGTGGATCGCGAGCTAATTCCGTCCGCGACACGAAATGGATCGCCGGTTTGTCATCCTCGATGATCGTTTATCGCTTGTTACACGCGGTTCGAGCTGATTCAAAAATGACGGAAGCATCGAACCGCACAGATCAACATATCGTTTCATTTATTATCATCAGAGACGTCCACTTCCTCGTTATCACGGACGTTGGAGAGCGCGCTCGTTAACACGTTCCGTAAAGCATTCAACGTGTAAAGTCTTTCAGCGATGCGAGATGTAATTGAACGTCGATATTGAATTAAATATATTAATTAATTATATTGTTAGCGCCGTCAGTGTGATTCAACTTCAAATCGAACATTGAACCTAATATAATGGATCAGTTTTACAATTATACTGTCGAACAACAAAAATGTTTCTATACAACTGTTGGGTGGATCTTATAGAGTTTTTATTATAAATATTAAATATAAATATTAAAAATATTTTTCGACTTTGAACAAATATTGTAATTTTATTATAAAAGATATTGTATTGTTCTTTACATCGGAAGGTTCCTTTAGATCGGAACATGTTTAAACAATCATAATGTATTACTATTGCACATCACTGGATACGGGAAAGTCTAGAGAATCTTTTGCTGTCAAGAACAATACAATATCTTGTATAATAACATCGCAATATTTGTTCAAAGTCGAAAAATACGTTTTTTTTTTCAAAGTCATATTTCTCGAAAACTGTGCGTAATGGTGAAAAATGAACCTAACAGTTATATGGAAACGTGAAAGAAGTTTAAATTTGTTGGACAGTGTTATCGAAGAGTTGAGAAGATCCTCTTAAAAAAAAATTATAGAAATAATACATAACTCGTGCAATTTTGATTATTTTAAATGCAACAGACTCGGCAGTTTCTCCAAGAGAAATTCCGTAAAATTGTTTATAAATTCCGAAACATTTTTCGCAGACGTTAATTTCTGTGCCAAGCGATTTCCGCAATATCGACGTGGTTCCCAAGGCCACCGAGCTCTAGCAAATTAATTAGGACGGATAACCAGCGGGTTACACTCTGCTTGCCATCGTGGAGAGCATCGCTCGTTTCCGACGCGGTTTTTCGCTCGCTCGCATCCACCTACGTGGCTCGCGGGAGCCGACGATAAAACCGCGGTTACGCACAATGCGCCGTGCCCCCCAAGAATCGTGCCAGGCGCGCGCGTCTAACTCGGTATAATGATCGCTAGCCTCGATGATGTAACTTTCGCAAGGTTTCCCCCGCTTTGTTGCTACACGCGCCGCCGCGCAGCTCCTCTCTCGACCGATCTCTGCTCGATTTAACGCACCCACGCTCCCGTTTTCCGTAATTGTTCCGCGGAACTGGTTCCACCTCAAGATCGAAGAAAGTTCAAACCGTGTCCATTCCAGAATCCCTCGGAACGCTAATTGATTTTGCAAACGATATTGCGTGAACATTCGGAAAGCAAGAATAGTCGAAGTTCAAGCTATACAACGCACTAATTATTTTGTTTTAAGAAAAAATACTATAAATAAATTAGTAGGTACATTTTAAACACGTTAAGCAGAAAAAATAGTTTTGGCCAGCTAGATCGGCCAAGTACCCATAGTACATCGTGAAAAATGTACAGTGTAAATTGTGATTAAAAGTAAAATTCTTCTGGATCGAAAATGAAATATATAATAAATTTTGTGGTTTCGACGCACAGTTTAGTCAATTATATAAAAAAAGGAAAGACAAAGTGTATAATTGATCGAACTGTGCGCCGAAACCACAAAATTTATTATAAATTGTGATTTATTATATATATAAATCGTAATCACCAGTATTATTTTGTTTTTTTTTTCTTTGTCTTTGTGCGCACGTGCCTTCTTTCTTATTAGATAAGTATTCTAGTATCTTTCTCTTTTTTTCTTTTCTTTGTAAATACTTATGTAAAAAGGGCTTCTGCCCGTCTATAATAAATAATAATAATAATAAACGAATTATCCAAGGGTCAAAATTAATAAGGCACGTCAGCGAAGCTCACTGTCAATAATAACACCTTCCTCATGGTATCAACGCACTGATCCAGCAACGTTGCGATCGTGAAAGCCTGCCGAAGCCCACCACAGGCTTCTAAACCCCACGAAGAAGAGGAAAGGGGGGTCTTCCACATTCGAATGGTGTAAATCACTGTAAGAGGGTCAGCGACGAGTAGAAAATGAAGCAAGACCCGTCCTAAAATGGCGTCGGGACGCGAAAGAATTCTTCCGAGAGGCGCTTTCCGCTTCGGGCACAGCGACACCGTTCTCCTAGAAAGAAGCTAGGCGTTCCCTGGCGAGGACGATCGTAAATTCTGATCCTATTGCTACCATATTTTGCACCGGAATTTATGTCGCGTTTATGTCCTACGTATTTCTTTCCATTGTCCCTTATCAGATCAGCGGAGAGAGGGTACATCGATCCGGGACACAAATACGTTTGATACGTTTCGGTTCTCTTCATTTATTCCGCGAGGGAGAAATCAGCATTTTCTTCTCCGAGAAACACGTTTCGCAGGATAGATTATTGTTTCCTCGAGTTCCTGATCGCTCGCCGGCTGATTGAACTCGGCCCACGCACCTTCTCCTTCGTTTTTCCCCGGGCGTTCCTGTTGTCGCCGCTCTCGTGCCCGATCTACCGCAAGTGTCCCCGTTATTCCGCGCGACGCGCAGCGCGTCAACCAAAACTGCGCTCACTTTTTTTTATCCTCTCCGCTCAGCTGCCCCGGTGTCCCCGTTTCGATTCGTTCGTTCGGAAAGAAACGGAGGATAGAGCACAGCGAGGCGACACCTCGGTTGTGTTTGCAAGAGAGAAAGTCCTCCGTCGTGTTTCTCAATACGAGACGAGGACTCGCATCGGTCACCGTTAGAAAGTGGTCCTGACGAATGACGAGTTCGATCCGCGAACCTTCGACAGCAGGATCGAGGCCTGTCGATCATTCCATCTCGACGCTGTCCCTAAAACTTTCCAACGCTCGGGGATGCACCATGCTTGAATCTGAAGCTGGCTGTACCCTCAGTAAAGAGGAAACAGGAGTCATTTCAACCCTGGACCGATAGTGCTCGTTATCAATTTGTACAGCCCCAGTTGCAAAGGATATTCAGTTATGATAGCAAATGAGAATAGTCCAGGACCCATTCAAATTTTCCGTGAGTAGCTTCATTTTGATGGGACGCCCAACTTTTTCTCTGAAAAAATTCTCGATTGTGGTAGCTAACAGGGGTAGCAGGGATAAAATGTATCCATTTGACGATTCTCAAAAATTTGTTACTAACTGGGTTTTTTTGTTAAATCTCAAGATAATTATCTAAATTATTCGAATATTTGTCCTACAAAATTTATGGTTTGATCAAAGAGTCCCCTCCTTCCAACATGTATGGATAACGAGGTCATCAAAAATGATTACTAACTAGCTTATTTTTTTAATGTTGCTTAGTTAATATTTATATAATTTAATATCCACATTGTCCTTCAAATTGCGTGGTACGTTATCCCGGTCCCTACACTCAGAAATTGTTGATACCACAAAACCATTTTACTTATTACTAACTGTTGGACAAAAATATTACCTAATAGGTTAGGTTTAATATTACAAACATTTAGATTCGTGGAGGATTCAGCTGATTCGAGACCACGTTTGCTATTAAAAATGTTTAAGAAACATACTTTAAGTAAAATAATAATTAGGTAAAATAAGTTACTATTTAGGTAAAATACTAGAGGAAAAGAAGGTGATGTTTCGTCCTATTCAGTTATCTTTAATTGGAGAAATGATTATGAAAAGAATAGTTGAAAATTGTTTCAGCTTCAATATCGAGGAGCAGAAAGAGAGAGAGACGGAAAACGGATCGAACGGTGGATCGTTTAAGTTGCAGCGCGATTCAGTATCTCGACCGTTAATTGTACGGTCGCTAATTGAATCGGACACGCGGTCGCGAGATAGCACGGCAAAGCGAACGAGAAAAACCTGTTTGCCACTTGCCCGGCTTCCTGCGTGTCTACATAACACACCAGTTACTTTTGTTACCGATATCGCGAACCTCTGCGCTCGATGGAAATGGCGCTCCTCTCCCCAATAACAACAATAATCGTAACAGATCGCGCTATAAAATTCAACGCACGTATCCCGCTTAAGCGAATATCATGTAAAATTTTCTGCCGCTGAATTGCCGTGCGAAGAGTTTATTACACAACCTTATATTTCAACCTGGCTTAATGGGTCGCTAACCAAGTTTCAGCGAACTGCCGTGTACCCACGAATTTTTCCTCTTCCGCGAAAGGTTTATGCGTTTCGTTAGTGGATCGCGTGAAATTAGGGGCTGTAACGAGAACCGGTGGAATTTTTATTCGGACTCGGTTAATGAAAAATAATTAACAGGATTAAAAATCTGCAAATATGGTGAACAATGACTTCCAACTGCGAGAATTCGAGAGATCGATAGTTTTCGTTGCGAAACTAGTAAGGGAATCTTTGTTGAAGAGGGTTTAACGAGCGGGCCGAGTGTCGTCGATCCTTTTCAAGTAGTCCCGGAGCCACCAGGAAGGAAAGGGTGCAAGGGCAGTCGTTTAGTCGCGGGAATAAAGTTGAAATTAGGTTCTGGGGAATGAGAGGCGCGCGGATGAAGGGGAAGAGAGAATGAGAGACTAAGGACGGTTGTGTTCAGGGTAAAAGTTCGAGGGAGACCCTTTTGTCGGGGCGATGAACAATACCGTGAGTTCTGGAAGAGACCTCCTCTCCTTGCCCCCTCGGCAAGTGGCGTTGGTCAAGCTGTCCCTTTAATAGCGAACGACATTCCCTGCGCCCTTTTCCTCCCTCGTTGGGTAGTCCGCGTTTGACCCTTTCGCATCTCGGATGAGCCTCTTTAAGGGAAATTCCCTTAAAGGTGTTCCGCGCCACCGTTATGTAAGACACGCGAGGCGGTTTGCGCCTCCCGCGTCGTTCGCCCGATGCAAATGCGGCCTGGTGCAACGCCGGTGCACGTCCCATTAATAATGCATTAAATAAACCGAAGATTTGTCGGAGACGCGAACCGCTCACGCACCCGTTGCTTTTCAGTGCTATTCCACCGCGTCGAATACAAGCACGTAGCATTAATGAACGTGGTAATTGTCTGACAAAGTGCTGGATAACTATTCAAAATGAAGTAAACTGTTCCAGACGAATTACACTGTTTAACAAATTTAAACTGTTTTTATGTTTTCATATAACTGTTGGCTGGATCTTATAGTCTTTTGCGCTGATTCCTTATCTAGCCTTAATTTTTTTCCTACACGCACAGCTTTTGAAAAACATGACTTTGAAAAAAATCTATTTTCCAACTTTAAATATTATATTGTATTGTTCTGTACATCAGAAGATTCTCTAGACTTTCTCGAATCCAGTAAAACATTTTTATTATTCACCTTGAAAATTCAGGTGTAAAGATGTTTTTTTTTTCGTTGTATACTTCTATAGCTGACATCAAGGGGTTTGGAGATCGACGAATTATGTACATCGTGTGTCAAGGTACTTATAAGGGCTGTTGTGTATCGGGGAGTTTCCGTGTAGCGTTACGCGGTTGAAATGTCACCTTTTTGAGGCAGCAGGCCTCGATATCCAAACGGGATAAAAATGCAGAGCCTTGAGAAGCCTTTGAGGCGGGGATTTTTGAATTTTAATAGACACGGTTGTGGTGGCTCGATGAAAATGCAGGTGGGGGGTCGCGACCCCGGGAACATCGCCGCAATCCAGAGCGGCGCGGATTAATTAATCTTTGTCGTCGGCGTATCGAGCGCGGCACCGAAGCACGGTACAAGGGTGCTGGAACCGTTATTAAACCCGAAGAGCAATATGGAGTGGAATAACACGATAATGAGGCCGCTGCGTCACAGGGATGAAAACTAGCGACCTTGTTCCCGTGTGTGCCCCAACCTCTCGCACTCTTCGATTCTCTCGCCCTCTTTCGCTTTGAGCGTCGAACTTCCGATCGAGGATAGAGTAATGGAGTGGCCAGCCGCTTGCGAAACTAGAAGCGGCGCGATTCCGTTCGCAAAGGGAAAAAGACACCTGGCACGTGTCCAAAGCCAGCGGCCGGGAAATTGTTTCCGGCACCCACGCGCCACGCGAGGAGCGACTCCGTAATTTCTACGGTGTCCCAGTTCGGCATCGGGGAACTCTTTTCTATGGCGAATCGTTTTCACACGGCACTTCGAATCAGAAACTGTGAATATTCATTTTTAATGGAATCCTCATATTTGGATTTTTGTTACGTCGATTGCATTAAGATAGTAACAGGAATGATTTCTTTTATTGAAGCTCTTCAGACCCTTAGTTGAGTCCATTTCGCTTTACAATTTGGTTTTACAAAGTTACCAGTTGATGATACATAACATATGATTTATATTGATAGTTTACAATCTGTAAGATAATTGTGAATACAAACACAAGCCTTAATATTAGGTTTTGCTATAAACATGTCAATATTCAACAGGAATGATTTTATCAAACTCTACACACTATATTAATATTTTGTAGGTTATCCTCATATTATCTGTATCAGGAGAACAACGTGGGGAATTTTTTGTTTGAACAATGACTACGTTTTTAAACGAGTACTTTGGAGGAAAATACATAAAATACATTAATTAATTAAATATCCCATTTCCTCCTTTACTTGAAAATTAAACATCCCGTCCGACCTAGAATAATTCCATTTTAACTTTATGTAGTATCTCATACGATACTTAAATGTGCAATAATTGATTAGATACTGCAAATCGAAATCTTGTATAGATTTCAAAAGTGTGCGAAGAAGATGTAATAAAGGAATCGATTTTTCCCGAAATTCTATAGTAGAATACACCTGGAGGAGAGTATCGTTTGAAGTAAAATCAGCTCCGGGCTCTGGAACTTCATTAACCAGAGCTGCCTTGAAGTACTGGTGCGCAGACGACGGTTCTCTTTACGAACACTGAATCCTTTTGCTCCCGTCGAAGTGGATAGTCGTCCCGTTATTTTTCTTTTAATTTTTACTATGCTCGGTGGTAACGATATCCGACTGCTCGGTTACAAAATCGATTGATACACCCCCGTATCGAGCTTGGTCCCGCAGCCGCGGGCCAGTTATTACCCGGGGAATTCCATTCTGTTGCACCTCTGAAATTGAGTTTCGAACCACCTTCCTCTCGTTCACCCCTTTCCCCGACGAATGTATAAATTTTTTAACCGGTTCTGCTACGTCACGTTCGTCGAGCAACGATTTCCTACGCGGAAACTTTTCGACGCTGCCGCCCCACGATCCGCCCCGGCTTTTTATGCGACGGCTATCGTAATATCGGCGTCGGAAGTCGCTGGGAAAAAAAACTCATCAACCTCATTCGCGAATTTTTCCGGCCGCCTACGATGAATTGCAGAATTCCTAGTTCCTCCGGCGAAAACATTCGTCGAATATTTTACCGGAGAGCTAGCAAATGAATTTTTACTAGAATAGAAAATTTGTATGGTAAACCGGATCCATTCTGATTGGAATGAAAAAAAGAATCGACTCGATTCGATCAACGGTTACAGAGATAGAAATTTATTGGTGCGGCCTGTTCCGAGCTAGGTGGGTAGAAGTTGTGGCATTCGGTCTGCTGTATTTCAGAGAGAAATTCGAAATCGAGGAAACGATCGCTGAAGCTCCAAATGATTTTACATCAGCGTGATTAGATTGCGAATTTGTGTAATTTCGTTTCATCGAATATTTCATAAAGCTCTGTAAAACAGAGTTACAAATAGACTGCGGATTTTATGGAATTACGACAAAAGCGAACGAACGCGAGAGGCATTAGAATTATTATATTTAAAACCATTAAAAGAGGAAATGCATTTTCATTTAATTTCTGTTTTCATAATGATCCGCGGTATAAAACATTTTATACAATTTAAAAATCTTAGAGGGATTAAAAAAGATTACTCCTGTCCACAATTTTAAAAAACTACTGAATAGATAAATAAGCAAAGAGGTTTTATACGGCGTCTCTGGCATTCGTCGCAATCGATGCAGACAATGTTTCGTTTCGCATGAAAACGCACGATCGTTCGATTGGTTTCAACATGGCTTCCCAGCCAACACTCATCCTCGTACGATCAATGTACAATGTCACGCCCACTAATCTCATAAACCCACGAGTTCTATCGTCTTACAATTCTTACGACTTCTAAACCAGAACGTTTCCAATTACTTTGTCGAACTCCATCGTCTTCGGACGCGGCATCGCTCGGATCCGTTCGAGAGTCGTAAGGATGTGTCCTCTATTGTTCGAGCAACAACACGGAGATATCTCTGGCCGTCTCGAGTGAAAGCTGGCGATCGTGTAACTGACCTCGGACACTCGTGACCCGTCGAGTTATTATCGTTGATTAGCGAGGCGTCGCTCTCGAAAATCGTCCCGAGAATCATCGAAGGTGAAAGATCCTGGGTAGAAGGTATACGATGGGGGCAACTTCGCAAGGAAGAAGAGAAGACTGTTAACCGTGTTTCCCATGAAGGCTGAGGGCCCTATTCCCGAAAGCTTACCGTTCGAAAACCGGCCCGGAGTTTTTCGGCGAAACCGGTCCAACTGGTTCAGGCGACCGTAGAAAAACGTCCCCAAAAGGCTGTTCATGGTAAATGTCGACCCCCCACCTCACCGAACGGCAAAAGGTAACTTTTGTTTCGACGAGGTCGTGTCTATTCGACGAACCACCGGGAACTGCAAGATGCACAGGTAGCTTCATTCTTCTTCTTCCTCTTCGCAACTTCTTTTAAGGGACCCTCGGTTTAACGGAGGATGACGTGAATAATTGGTGCAACGATGCAACGGGTTCAACGACAGTCCCGTAGGAACCGACAGGTTCCCAAACGAATCTCGACACGATTAACCCGTGCCGAAAACCATTCGAGGTCCGAGTACATTGGTAAAGTCAAGAATCTTTTTAGAAAATTCTTTTAAGAAATTTAGAGCAATATTTTTCAGATATATGCGTCATATTTGTAATAAAAAATATATCACAATTAAATGGCTGTCAGTATTCTTTGACCAAATTCAAGTTGATTTAATTAAATTGGATTAGGGCGTCCAGGATGCAGAAGAAGAATTACGGAGTAGCCAGTATAATAAATTCTGTATTTCCGGTTTTGTATTCCCTAATTAAATTCTTTCGATTTTGTGGAAGGTTTGCAGGATTATATTTGCAATTCAATATGTAGTTAATGTGGTCGCTGATAAATAATTTTAACAAAATGGAACTTGTAACTGATCCAATGATCTTCCTCCCTCAGAAAATGCAATTCTTCCGGATGCAGCGCGGATGAAGTGCAGAGCATTATTTAATGCTGTCACTATTCTTTGATCAAATTCAAGTCGATTTAAGTAAATTAGATTAGGACGTCAAGGATGTAGAAGGAAATTACGGAGTAGCCAGTATAATAAATTCTGTATTTCCAATTTTGGTTTCCCTAATTGAATTCTTTCGATTTTGTGGAAGACTTGCAGAATTATACTTCAAATTAAAATATGTAAATTTGATCACTGATAAATAATTTGAACAAAATGGAACCTGTAACCGATCCAATGATCTTCCTCTCTCGGCAAGAAGCGGTGCAGAGCGCGCGCTCCGGCGAAAATGCAATTCTTCCGGGTGCAGCGCGGATGCAAGTGCAGAGCGCACGCACCTCGGGATCGATTGCACGCCTGCGGCCTCGGGAAACTCAACTCGAGGGACACTTTCGAGGCGGCAGAAAAGTGGTCGGAAAAGCGTGAGAATATTTATAGCGTTGACTCATTACGGAGCGGCGTGATTGCGCGCAGCTTGCCGCGGTGTCGTTGCAAGTGCACCAGCCAATGAATGAGCCACGGTGCAAGGACGCTGCTCGGCTCGCAACGAATCGAACGTGCCCCAGACTCTCCGCTCTCTTTCCCTCTGTGTCGCGCCTTTTTATCCCTCCCTGTTCCAGCTCCGTTAATGACAAATTAAGGCGATCGCCGCCTCTTACTCGCGACCCATATCGAAGCTCTCGATTCGCGAATCGAACTCGCGTTTCCTCGGGAAAACCGGGCGCAGGCTAGCATACGCGCATGCCGTTTTCCGCGCTCCAACGGAAACGTCGTTGCACTCTACTGTAATACTGCAGCCATTATTTGCGCCGGTGATTATGAAAGTCAAGTATTTTACCATTATAATATTTAATATTTTTTCAATTCACTGTGGGGTACAATATACTATATTGTATTGAGGTCATTTCAAAGACGTATGCTGAATTTGTTTATATTCTTGTCATAATGTCAACATGGCATTCCATTAAAAAAAAACACGAAGTGATCTTGAAATAACCTTAACAAATTCAAAATAAAAATGTTTTTGTCACGATATTTTACATAGAAAAAATATGATAAAGGTCTCTCTACATCTTTGCCGTATTTCAAATTGATAAAACTAAAAAAAATTAGTAAACCAAAGTGTGTTTTATCGTGACATTTTCCTTTCATTTTCTCCCGATTTCATTGAGATTTAGACGACGAGAGCGGTGAAATATGTTTCCGGCACATGCACATAACTGTGACCGGTTTCGAAAGCTCAAGGATGCACTTCTCTGGAGGGAAAAGCTCTCGATCCAGAGATCGAACGTGGGATCCGAAACGATCGGATCCTACGGTCGATCGCCCACGAAATGCTCGTTCACGGTAAACAGAATGTGTACGCCGGTCGACTCGTTGGTTAAGTATGCGACGTGACATGGTTGGCGGGTTGGTATTTAGGAAAGGCCAATCGACCAATGTCACAAGCCGTTTGAAAGGCGTTTAGGAATCAATAAGACGCACACAGGTGATCGGGGACCGATCCGTTCCGTTCAGATCCGATCGGTTCTCTCGGATCCTGTCGGCGCACGGCGACAAAGGTTGACGATTGCGACGCGGTAACGATTGTCCCGCGATCAAGGACCACTATAAATACCGATACACCGTGCTGTGGAGCGAGAGCAGAAAATCTGTCGGAGAACGGGAAAATTCAACGGCAGAACCTGGCGATTCTAGGTCGGTCTCTTTATTGTTCTTTCTAGGGTCTAGCAAACGCATTGTGGCCCGCCCACGATATTCATCCGACTCTAAATTTATCTGTTACTATCCCCATTCTGAATAGTGCAACGTGCACCACCAGCTCTGCATCATCATGATTTTTACAAACTGATGAATAGATTAATTAACATAATAAATTCTAAAATTACACGTTTTTAGAAATGTGAAAATAGATAGATATTTATATTTGGAGAAGCAATGAACGTTTCGTGAACTGGAACACGTGGAAAGTGTTACTAACCATGCGGAACGCGCAATCAAAAAATCACTATGGAACGCGCGATCGACCTGAGAGGTCTTTCATGTATTTTACAGCGGAAACATAGTATTTTTTATTTGTTTTTCGGTAAAGAATTCCACAGTACATGAATTGAGGAAGTATCAAACATTTCTTTATTATCAAACATAGAAGTTGCTCGTTTTTTAACAGTCTATATGGGGACTTCTAAGGGCGCGCGTTTCCGCAGGGTTAATGAAAATCAGCCTAGTGAAATTTCCTGTACATTGATCTCCGTGTCTGGAGAAAACTCGGAAACCAGTCAATGTAAATATAACAGAGAAATGGACTAATTCATTGACTATTTTTAAACATTTGAACTTTGTAGGTACATTTAAAAGTGTTCCGGTGAAGCTTTACAAAACTTTCAGCGTGACACTTGATGCTCCGATGAAACTAGGTACCATTTCTGGTGGTAGGAGATCGATAGCGATATCGAGAGATGAATCGATCGTTGTCAACGTGTTTCGGTCCGCTGAGTCATAGTACAAAGGGTGAACAAGGTTAAGAGCGTAGTTAAACGGGGAAAATCGTAAAGTGAGTCAATTGAAAGGCCTGCGGCCGTGTTCGAGACAAAGGGACAAACCGAATTCCCGTTCCAAAGCGATGACTACGCGACCGAGAACCGTTCGAAGAGAGCGGAACGGCCGTTCTCCGGGACGACACAGCGCTTTGGCTCGGTTCCGTTTCGTTTGGTTTCGTTCCTGCTCGTTCTCGTAAAATTGAGCAACGCACCGTGCAAAATCTGGCTCGGGTCCCGGAACGTCGCTCGCGAAATCGTTCATTATTTATCGGGCAGAATTCAAGGTTTCTTCCGCATGCGTAAATCAACCAGCTGGCAGCCTACAAAAGACCAATGAATTCATTCTGCTGAGAAACGCGCCGGTTTCAACTATGTATGTACCTTTCATCGCGAAACTTCGCGAATTCTCAAATAATTATATATAGATAAAGGACAGGTTGCAAACATCGATGCACTTGTCTAGGATCGATTTCGAGTTAAGGAGGAAATGGGATATTTAATTAATTAATGTATTTTCCTCCAAAGCACTCGTTTAAAAACATAGTCCATTAATTGTTCAAACAAAAAATAATTATGTAAATGAAAATAGATTTTTAAAAAATACCACGTTTTTTAAAATGGACTAAAAAGTATAAAATAATTTTTCCTAGTCGCATACCGATTCCTAACCTCATACAGACAGTGGTGAAAATTAGGGATTGTAAATTTTGAATTGTTATGAAAATACTTGTAAGATTTAAAACGAAAAATGTGGGGTGCAAGATGCAAAATTATCTATTTCATCACTAATTTTCACCACTGTCTGTACGAGGTTAGAAATCAGTATGCGACCGGAAAAAATTATTTTATACTTTTTAGTTCATTTTTAAAAACGTGGTGTTTTTTAAAAATTTATTTTTATCTACATAATTATTTATGGTTGAGGGCGCACATATGGAGGATTGCACTTTCTGATAAGGTCACTTTCAGCAAAAATTGAAGCAATACATAGCAATGTTCACCTGAGGCGGATCATGGTAAGTCAAATTGGGTTTAGCAACATCTTCCCTGTGCCAGAATCGAGCGACGGAATCGTTGAAAAAGTTCCACGTATCGTTCGAGGGTAAACAGAACAATTCTCCGGTGACCTCACGCTCGTCATTTCTAAACCGCAAGCTCTCGCGTTTCTACTTTCGACATTTCGAAAGTGGCATAGTCGGTGGAAGCGCCGTAAAAATATTTGTCCGTCCCCGATGACCAAAATCGTGCGAGCGACACGGCAAGCGTCGGCGCTCGATCTCCTCTCCCGAAGGCCGCGCTCGATCGGTCGGTCGCTCTCCTGCGACGAGCACTCTCGATCCGTT
The DNA here is from genome assembly GCA_028455615.1 of Lasioglossum zephyrum. Taxonomy (NCBI): domain Eukaryota; kingdom Metazoa; phylum Arthropoda; class Insecta; order Hymenoptera; family Halictidae; genus Lasioglossum; species Lasioglossum zephyrum. The sequence goes on along the minus strand of CM052330.1, from coordinate 7,225,805 downwards.
CTCGCTCGCCAAGGAACTCCTTGGCGCGTGCACGCGAGGAGAGCGTTTCAACGCGCCGCGACTCGCCGCGGAATCGCGCTTTTTACGGAGGTGGACTGACGATTTTGCAAGAGAGTGCACAGACTTACTTGGCGTCGCCGGATAATATAGGCACTCTCACACGCCGTCGTTGGGCAACTTCTAATCGTGTTAACGACACAAGGACACCGGGAGCACGTCTCAAGCGTTTGTAAACGCTTGTAAACCTGCCACGATAACCGGGGTTGCAGGGCTCAGGCGAACTCACATGCAAATATACAAACGCACCGCGTCGCCTACTAATTTGCTCCTTTAGAATTACACCACCGACCGAACATCGGTTGAATCAACGGGCCACCACCGGCTGTCCGACACTTATTACCTTCCTGTAAAAATCATCGCGCAGTACTCAATCTAAATAACATTCACCAACTTGGTTGTGACATTATTATTATTTATTATAGACGGGCAGAAGCCCTTTTTACATAAGTATTTACAAAGAAACAAAGACAAAAAATAAAAAATAATACTGGTACAATCGATAGGTATTATTATATAATCCTGGGTAATTGAATTTGAAAATTTTGCAGATTCAATGGAAAAATCAATACTGTTATAAATAGCGCTCTTGTTCTCAGTTCACATCTTAGAACTACACGAACTCAGCAACAGTATGGACCCTACGGCTCTTCTTTGGTCAAAACTTTGCTGTATTTAGATAGTAAATGAGAATGATTTTATCGGCGATTCGATCATATACTTTGTAAGCATAACTAACAGTTTAGATTCGGATTTGAATCATTTGATTTGAGACCACGTTTGCTATTAAAATGTTTAATAGTAGAAAGAAAGAAGTGTTTCGTCCTAGACCAGCTAGATGACTCATTAGTAAGGCTATCTAATCTAAACGTTTGATCGAATAAAATAAAATAATTTTAAAATAAAATAATTAATTAAATATGATCGAATTATTTACTATCTTAATATTTACGATCGAAATAACCAAAATCCTTTACTGTATTTGGATTTCATAGGATTTGTATAGTAACATGTACTCGAATAAAGCAGCATAATCGGTTTGGCCCCGAGCTCCGGCCGCGGGCCATGGGGCCACAGCTGAAAATAGAGTCTCGCGAATAGGATCGAGACCCTGAACTTTTTGCTTCGGCGATCGGTAGCTCGACGACGATCCCTGACACATGATGAGTGTCGAGTCTTCAAGTACGCGTTTGCTAATCGACGTGAAAGTGATTGCGGTTGCCGGTAGGATTAACCTTGGACGGAATGGAGAACTGGGATCCATCTGTTAATTCTGTACCATTCGCAACAGGATTTCTATCTCGACACAATCGATTCTCCAACGCCCTTTAAACTTACATATTTAATTTCTCTAAAATCGGTCCTCCCAAAAAGTATACCCTGTACAACAAGTACAATTCATCGAACAAATCATTTCAATTATCAAGAATTATTTATGTATACAGCCTTTCATGATCTCTTTCGCAAGACAGCGTCGCACCTTTTACTCAAAGTGCAATAAAACGCGCAGAAAAATCGTAGAAAAAATTTTATACGTTATTGCGAGAGAAACTTGAATCCTCATCCCTATCGTAACATCAGCGAGAAAAATTTTCTAATTTACTTTTCATTAGACTGCAGATTTTATGCATTTATAGTAAGAAACATTTGACGAATTAAAAAATGATTGTATGCATTTATAGTAAAAATTAGATCCAATGCGAGACAGCAAAAACATTTGGGAATTTAATAATGTAAACGAATCATGTAAAAGTAATGAACGAATTAATGTAAAAGCAAAATTTTCACCCTTTAACATGAGCCTAGTTAGATCGCAATCCGTTCATTTTTCTCGAAGTTACAATCGATTGAACGTCTACGATAAACCCGAAGATTCGATCCTCTAATTTCGATGGTCGGGGTATTGGATCCCGCGATCATTAAATGTGACGCAACTGCATCGGTCGTGCACATGCATCTGCATCTCTCGGTAGCTGTAGCGCCGCAAGGCTGTCGAACGTCCTTAGAGTCATGAATCGCTGCTGTCGATCGCGGATGCACAGCTGGAAGCGATCGGCGCCCGCCTGCGCTATTACTATAGTCCGCTATTACTATAGTTCGCGGATCGGTGCAACCTTTCGGTGGCAAACACGCCGGCACAATCGGCGCGCGGAATAGCTGGAAATTTCACGGCGGTGCCCACGCGCGAATCGCGCGAACGTGCAACCGCCGCCGTCACGGGCCATTAAGGCTGGGAAACCGGCGTTAGATCGCCGCAGAACAAATCGATAGTTTGTCCGGGTCTCGATCTCGCTTGTACCAAACTACTCGAATTCGCTCCGAACCGTGAGCGGAACGCTGCTATCTTACTCGAGAATTCTCGATTATCCTCATACACGCCCGGTCTGGAACATGCTTCAACATTTTTTTCCCGAGGAACTATGACGCGGATCAGTTTGAAACTTTATGGACATTTTGTCTTGCGTTCAAGAAAGAACCCTAGTAAAAATATTGGATAAATATCTTTTTCAAATATTGGAAAAATATCTTTTAAGCCACATTGTTTCGTATGAGATAAATATTGGATCTAACTGTTGCATACATGTTTAAGAAATGCGAATTGAATGTTTAGAAAATATAAGCTAAATATTTAGAGAATATAAACAGACATCAATATTTGAAAAGTGTAAATTCAATATTTAAATAACATGCAATTAAAAAGAAGAAAAAAATATTTTTCTCCTAACATAAAATAGATATTTTCTGTCTATTTTAAAAAAATGTTACTTAATATAAAATAAATATTGTATATACATTTAAATATTAAAAAAAGTTTGAATCGCTTTTTAATATTATATGAATATGTATACAATATTTTGTGCTACTAGGGAACTGTAAATTTTGTTCGTACCGAAATATTTAACGAAAGTTGACCCTTGGCAATTTCTTCCACAAGCAACTAAAGTTTCTGGACATATTTTACCTTGCGTTCAGGGAAGAAGTGTGAGTTGTTTTATTGATAAATATTGGGTGGAAATGTTTGCATTTAAATAAAATTGAGAAACTGGTCAGGTTGCTTTCCCAATATCGAGCGTGGGATGTTTGAGCGTTTCTAAAAGATGGAGGAATCACGTTGTAATCTTTGTGGAAAGGATTACGCGTGCGCAGATTTTGCCACAGCGTTGCTCTACCGGCCGCGTAACTCGGCTCTTTAATTTTAGAAACGCATTACGAAGCGTGGCGTGTTTACGTTCGCTGGTCGGGCGAGTTCCCTTCACTCTCGAGCGAACGAGGAAGCGGAGAGGACGCGATAGGAAATTCGGCGAGTGTCGCCGCGGATGGACGTTGTCGCGCGGTATCCTCTCTCGGGCTATCGAACTCTCGAGGCCTTAACCTTTACCAGATCGTCCGGAATAACTCCGAGTGCCGTTTGTTTCTAGAACACTGGCTCGTCTAGACACCAACTGGTCCGGCCTACGAGCGTATTTATGCGCCTCGCGACCTTCTCGATGCGCTCCTGTCTCCGGCGATTCCTCTCGCGTGCACCGATTTGCATAGAACCGCATTCCGAACTCCGGAACGACCCAGGCTAAACCAAACTCGTAGATCGACGTAATTAACCTTCGAGTTGTTGTCCAAAAGATTTCACATTTATGACGAAAATGACTAGGTACAATTTAAAGTAGCAAACAGATGAATTTAAGCACTTCGATCAGTTTCAGCTGGCTAAAATCATTTCAGGAAGGAAGGAACTTCTGTTCGACAATTAATGCAAACAACTTTGGAGAAGCTGCTACACAACACACTGGTGAAAGGCCTGTTAAAATTCAGACATTGCTAACTCATGCGTTTTCAAAGTCTGTTTCTTCATTTTCTGATGGTCAATATAAATTTTCAATAATTCATACGCAATCCGATACAAGCACTGATCCATATAAAGCCATACCCTCGAGATCTATAAAAACTGATGTATAAATATTCAAATGGACCAAGATATTGATGCGGTCTGCTGTAAACCAGGATAAACGAAAAGTTTGTTTGCATACGATCAATTATAATATAAAAATATTTTTATACATGAAATTTATATGGAAAATATAATATAAAGATTGGAAAAATTAATGCTACAATGCTCGAGTGGGTCAATTGCTAACGAGTCTGCTGGTAGCAACAAATACTTGTGGGAAATACATGTTAATTAAACGGAGTCTCATAGATTGACGGACACGTGGATATCGAATACGTCGGGACGGTCTGCGGGTCGCGTTGTAGACGAAGGAACGGGTCAGAGAGCCTTGTGCATTATCGTCGCAGAACTGCGATTGCAAAATGAAGAATGGAACAGGCCTACCGTGTCCCCATTGTGCGCGATGCCCTCGCGTCCTGTCTCTCTTTCGAAAAAGCCTGTTTTTCCACGAGAGAGAGAGAGCCCCGGCCACGGACCTTCGCCGCGTTTCTTCGCCGGCCGTCCTCGCCGTTCACGTTCCGTCCCGTTCAAATGCAAAAGTTTCGCGACTACAAAACGGGTACGGGAATTAAAAAAGAGTGCACCGGTGAAAGGACGACGGATCATCCTCTCGTTGCTACTCGAGACACGGCGCAGATTTGCGCGACCCGGGTGCTACCACTGCTTCTAACGTCCTATTTCTCTCTCTCTCTCTTGCTCGGTGCTTTGAATCACAATAGAATCCACCGTGTTTGCTTAGTTTGGCTTCATTTGTTTGCCCGTAGACGTACGCGCTATGAATTTATGGTCGGCCACGATTAGCGGAGAAGTATCTCCTTCCCTTTCGCAATAATTATGACCTCGAGATTGGCTGATCCAGATCTCGTTGGTGTCTTTTCGAGGAATTGCAGAGTCGACTGCGATTAACACGAATCGAGGGGAGTTACTCTCCCTCTCTGCCAGTACCGGATTAGTCACGTGACAATACCACGGGAAGGTAGAAGGGGAAGACTAGTGTTGATCTGGTCTTAATTTTTCTCCTACTAGCACAGTTTTTGAGAAATTTGAGTTTGAAAAAGAAAACATATTTTTCGACTATGAACAAATATTGTAATGTTATTATAAAAGATATTGTATTGTTCTTTACATCAGAAGAGTCTCCAGACTTTCCCGAACCCAATGATGTGCAATAGTGATACATTATGATTGTTTAAACATGTTGAAACTAATTTAATTTAAACCTAAACCTAAACAATATCTTTTATAATAACATTACAATATTTATATTAATGATAACATTACTTTATAATATTGAATATAACAGTAACTTTTATAATAACATTACAAAAGACTCTATAAGAATCGCATAGTGAGAATCGAAAGATCAAAAAAAAGTTTGAATTTGTTGGACAGTGTAACTGATCATAGCTACTTTAGATGAAAGCTTTTTCGATGATCGAGTGTTTACTAATGCGCCACCCAGTGTGCACTGTCACCCGTGTGTCTTCATCCAAGGATCCGTTCGCAGGAGAACGTCCCTTTCCTTTGTGACTGTCGGAGGACCTTTCATATTCCGACTTGTCGTCGTGTTTGCATGTAAATACGTAGATCTGCTAGTTAGGTGACTCACGGATCCAGAGCTTCCTTCTTTCGCTGCAAATCGTGAAAGTTCTCCCTCCCCTTTATTTCAGAACTTGCTATAATGTTGTGCAACACGGTTACCTTCCGATATGTAGCTTTACTAACCTACAAACGGACACTTAAATTGATCCTTAGCACTCAGAGTCAGCTAATCAACAGTTATACATTTATGATGTCATAATATGAAGAAATCCTATACAATGGAAGTATTCTAGGTCCGGAGATACGTTTAATTTTCGAATTAAAGATCCCATCGTGAAATCGATGCGATGTGGCCGTCACCTCAGATAGAATTGACTCGGTAATTACGAGAGAATTTTTTTCAAATAAATTCCCATCGGAATTGTGAACATTCCCGAGTTTGAACGAAAGGAGACGCAATGTCTAGAGAGCTAATAATAAACGGCAGTTACTTTCCTCATCGATTGCCGGCAATAAAGTTAATTTCCTGGTGGTCAGGTTTTACGAACGAAACCGTCTTCTTACCGGATACGAGAGATCCGGTGAGTCGATTCGTTAATTATTTACTTTGAGAGCCTCCTCACTGATTTTAATGACCTTGACATATGTTGCCAAGGTCATCATTCTGAACAACTTTTCCCTATACATGTTACCGCCGCTCGATTTTAGTTTTCGAGATATTCGCAAAAAAACTATTGCTAATACTGTATTGAACATTTCGTATTTCTGCACGCTCTGTAGCTACGTTCTTGTAACATATTTCAAATAATTACCGTCGATTCTACTATGTATGGCAAGTACGTTCATTGACAGTTTTGCTCATGATGTTTGTCGTTGGTTTGTTTCAGGTAAGGGTGCGACACCATGATATAAATCGTTCCCGAGCGCCGCAGGTACGGTTAACCCTTTCCCAACGCAAAAGTCGCCGACTGGGAAATTTCGCCTATTACCTGCGCTACCTGCTCGCAGGAGGTAGGTAGGTACCCGTAGCTGTGAAACTTTAAGGGGTCTTCTGGTCTAGAGCCCGTACACAATCGATTTTTTTTTCGAGCCGACCCATGTTTTACAGAACGTACTTCATAAAAGGAAAACTATTGTTTGTTTGTTTAGTTTCTTTTCGGCCTCGGTGGCCCCGGGAAGGGCTCGCTTTTTAATCCCATTTCACTCAATTACGTTTATCCTATGAATAAGTAATGAAATTATCACTGAAGTATTTTAAACTTTGTAATTCTTAATGATTTTTCGTAACTTTGACCAACCAAAATGTATAGATTACTTGAAGCCTTTTGTATTTAACATATTTGCACAAATTCTCATTTTGATACCATAAATTAATAATATATTTGAGACATTCAGAGAAATTTTGTACTATCTTTGCACCCGGAGCTATTTTAATTAAAAAATCAAACGTTTTTTCTGATCTAAAATATTTACACTCTCTATGAGTTTTTAAATTTGGTAGATATAACATTGGTATAATACCTCATACAATACTTAAATGTTTAGTAATTGGTTAGATACCGACATATCTAATAATGTAAACAATATTTTCAATAATGGGACAGAAATTTTTAGTGACGCCTCAGAGGCGCCACTCGAGTGCTAAGGGTTAATAATTCGGTCGAAGAAATGCAGTAAACGGGTACTACCCAGGCTCCACATTGGTTAAACAAAAATCGGGCACCTCAAATACCGAAGTGCGTAAAATTCTAATGGAAAAAGTTCGATAACATTTCTGGGGAAAAATTCGGAAAATTTCATCTGGGAAACCAGAATACCCCTTAACGAGTTACGGTCCGCCGTGCAATTTGACCCTTTGTTAGTAGGATCGCGATGCAGCGCCGTCGGCGGCGGCGGCGAGCAACCGGCTCAAAACTTCCGTTTAATATTTATGAAAGTTCTCCGAGGATCTTTATTCATTGGTATTTATGCTTCGAAGACCACGCCGGTGGTGGTGCGTCAAGGCTGCGGCCCAGGAGTTCCGCTCGCTCCTCCACGCCGAGGATAATTCACGGTGGCTGGCCGCCGAAAAGAATACCGAACAACTTCGCCGGACTCGCGAAGCGCGATTGTTTTATCGATGATTAATTGCCGGGAGCCGAGCCAGCCTGATAATTGATTTACGCTTCGCGGAATCGCGGCCCGCTGCGGCCGCCATTGTTATCGATACGTCCGCGAAATTGCGCCGATCCTCTTTCCACGAAAATCTTCGGAACCCGTTTCTCCCTGGGGCTGAACATTTTTCGTACCTTATTGTTTTTATTCCTAAATTAATGTCTTTCAGCATCAAGGGGAAAATGTTGGGATTTTATTTATTTGACCTTGTAGTGATTTCAAACCAAAATCATTGATCCAGGAAAAATATTAATGATTTCAGCGAAACGGTTCAATTATTTACAATTTTTTTTATACGATTTTTGTAACACGACAACATTTACAAATCATTGATGTAGTAGCAACAATTTTGAAAAAAATTTCGACTAGGAGAAATAATGTTTCGTGTCCAGTGGGGTTCAAGAGTCCCCGTAGTCGTTATAGAATAAAAGAGTCATTCATCTTGGAAGCGTAGGGCTGATCCAGATTGGGCCTAACGTTGTAGGGTGAGGCAATTGCATCCGGGACGATACAACGAAAGTGTCTGGGGCGGTTGGATTCGTGTATGCAACGTTTTCAGAAAATCCTGACGAGGTCGCGGAGGTGGATCGATCGGCGGCGAGGTCGTCGAAAGGTGGGGCCTCTGGAGGAACGGTCATGAATGGCTGGCTTCGTCGACACGCACACTCGCTTCGCCTCGCCATGCCTCGCCGTGCCTCGCCCCGTTGCCACCGCCGCAGCTCTCGTTGCAGAGTGAAACGTAAAAAAGCCCTGGCTCTCTGTCGTTTCCTCGGGAAAAGAGGCGCGAATTATCACCGACCGGAATCTTGGCCGCGGATGCGAAGGTCGTCGAAGTTTCTCCTCGTTTGCGCGACGATCGTGTTACGCGGCCTCGCGTTAAACGGCTCGTAATTTTTAATTAGAACCCCCGGGACAGAAGTATCGCGACCACCTCACACGGCCACCGTTGCACCGCTCTTTGAAGTACCGATGCGCAATTAGGCGGTTTTAAAGCTGCTCCTTCCGCCTACAACCTTCTCCGTTTGCTCGTATTAATAATTTCTGGTTTATTTACTTCCGCCGTATCCCGCTGGCATAAAGGCGTCACCGCTCCGAGTTCTTTATCGTAGGAGGATTGGTGGGTGGAGAGGAGCTTAACGCGAAACCAACGGACAAAGAGGTCGGCCAGGGAAATAAGTCGTCCGAGAGTTGCGTATCGATCTTCGCCGTCTTCCACGGCCCCGACCCTTTCGTTACCTCTGCCTGTTTTTTCGAGAGAAGCACGATTATTGGCCGTGAGACCTCGCGGTACCCTGTGGAGCGATGCCCTGGCTCCGGAGGAGCCATCTAGCCACGCCCATTTCTTCAAGTATTACTCTGAACAACGGGGAGAGGTTCAAAGTATGATGTTGATCTCTAGAACAAGAGTTTCATGAGGCATAGGTCACAGATTGCCCTGTGGAGCACTGCTCCGGGTATGGGAAAGCCGGGGGCCATCAGGCCACGCCTATTCATCGCATATTAAAACCCAGTTTCTGTAATGACAAGTAGGACAAATAAAAATTTAGGATGGTACATTGTGGTCATCGGAACTGGATTGTTGTCCTGGTTCAAGAGAAGCCGAGAGCCACTAAGCCCCGCCCATTTATGCAACACAAGAATCTGACTATTCTCATGAAATGATTCCAATGGAGAGGGACAAATTCTACATAAAAATCCATTGTAATACTTGAAGCAAAACTTTTGATAGTATACAAAGACTAGCTCAGGGACGTAGCCAGGGCTCTGTAACCACACCCCAGCCAGAAAGCCACGCCCACTGTACATTGAGAGAATCTTCTATTGCCGTCAATATCGAACTACCAGGTTCGAGACGCTAGTCCCTATTTCTTGACAAGAGAGTCTATCATCAACAAACGGGAGACTCTCTAACTTTGACGCTGCTCCCAGAGGCAATTTAGTGCTCTCCCGGGACAAAGAGAGCTCGCTCATGCGTCTAGAATCTCATCTGATATTTAAACTACGGATTTTATGGATTCGCGACAAAAATGGGTGCAATCGAAAATAATGAAAAGCTTAAGAATATTTCGAAACATTGTTGCTCTATATATTTTTATTCCGCATAAAGATCCACAGTCTTCCGATATCACTCGAGTGCTCGGAGTGTGCATACATCTCGGATCCCTTTCGAAATACTTATTGCAGGGAACAACGATGAACTCGGGAGTCCTGCAGTTGCACTTGGGTTGTCCATGGTGGTTCTCTCTTATGGTCTAGCGAAAGGGGAGTCGCCGATCATGGCAGCAGACGTTGCAGTCCCCCCTTTCGACGCGTTCACCCGGTAGAACGGGTCGGTGGCTTGTTTTCGCGGTGTGACCGTGCGCAGACCGCGTATATCCTCGCTCCATTATTAATATCAGAGCAGCGCATAGGAGGTGCACGTGCACTTGGCCACGTGTGGGTGCTCGCGGGTGCGTGCACGCACTTGGTGGTATCGGCGTGCGAACCTTCGCAAAACGCCTCGACTGCTATGACAGCCAGATAAAATTAAGCTTCGAATATCTTTCAGTGCACAAATAGTCGCCCAATCCAACAGCTTTTTAATTTCTTCGAAAACGTTGAACTACAAATTCGATTTAAGTTAAGCTAACCCTTTTGCACTCGGAGCTATTGTGACTCGAATATTAAGGATTTCTTCAATGATTAAACATTTTTTTAATTTTATGAATATGAAATTGATGTAACACCTCGTACTCAATAATTTGGACATTATTTTGAATAATGTATTATTTTGTATTTTTTTCTATGTTTTGTGCGCATGTCCCTTCTTTCTTATTAGATAAGTAGTCTTGTATCTTTCTCTTTTTTCTTTTCTTTGTAAATACTTATGTAAGAAGGGTTTCTGCCCGTCTATAATAAATAATAATAATAATGGTGCAGCCACTTTTAGCGGTGCATTAATGTGTGCAACGAGTCCGATTTGAGATTTGAGAAAGAAGGAAATGGATCGCGGCTGGTTCTCACAAATCCCACGAACCCCGGCTTCGAAATGCCACGATTTCGGCAGAGAAAGAGAAAGACAGCCTTTCCCTCGGTGGAACCATCCTTTCTCCCCCTCGACGACTGAGACCGACTAGACCCGGCCTACGATTGAATTTCTAATTGCGATCCGCCCGGGGAAGAGAACGGAGCGGTTAACAGCGGCTAATGAATACCGTGCCGCGGAAAACTAGATTGATCTTTGATCCGCGAATGATCCCGGGGAGGAGCGAAATTTCGCAGTTAACCGGCTTAAGCAAATGTCACGCTAAATGTCATCGATCACGGTTCCACCGATTTTCTACGTTTTCCACTGTCTCCGCGCACGCCGAACAACACTGCGAATTTTGCTAAATCGCACGCGACTCGTGCTACCGTGACGTCTTGGATCTTGAAGGATCCGATAGAAATGATCCGAGAATTATTTTATTCGATCTCCTGAACGATGAACGAAAGATTCCCAGCTTATTAAAAATGTAAATGGACTTTTGATATTTCGATCGTCTTAAGATAATAACTGGAAATGATTTTATCAGCGCACAGGTTCGATCAAACTGAATCAAATCCGAATCGAAACGTTTGGGTAATTCCTACAAAATAGCTATATACAGGGTGAGTCCGATGAAACAGAACACCTAAATATCTCCATTACTTTTCGTCGTACAAAAAAACTTCTTAGGACGAAGTTACACTGTTTGAAGGGCCACATGTAACGGTCTAAGGGAGAAAATTTTCAAGGTTATTTTTTAATGAAATTCAAGTTCATCGATGTTTTATCAAATAGAATGATATATCTTCGTTAATTCATCCATGTAACACAGTATGACCTACAAATGACCTTCAACCCAAAAATCAAATAAAATTCAAAGTGTAAGATTGATTTGCTTTATTTCTGTTACGCAAGGTGTTCCAATGCGAATTCGGATAAGACGTCTGTAGTTGATTTTAACTGAAAGAACAGACATTCTCTCAAGGAACATGATCAGCGATCATCGAGCTCCTTTTCTCGAGGATGATGGTCGCATTGCGTGGATCTAGGACAGGTACGAAAATCCTGACGAAACTCCCGAGCAGATCCAATTTTATCCTTCCGGCAGCTGCGTCCGCCTCTTCTAGCTTATTTCTCGTTAGATTTTCCCGCGGAACAAGCTCTCTCTCTCCGCGATGGAGCCGGAAAAATTGAGGATGATGGTTCGCCCGTACCTGAGGCTCTCGAGGAGCCGCAACGCACGGAGATCGTTTCTCAACTCGCGTAGGCGACCAGCCAGAACTATGCTCCTTCGTGCCACCGCAAAATATCGTAGGTTGATCAATTTGTCAGCAGGTTAATCTGCCTTTTCCATCAAACTTCAAGGCTCTCGGACGCCGGAGTCCTTTCTCCTGGATATTACGAAGTCACTGTCGCGGTTTTCCACTATCCTCGGTTCTCCTCGTTTCGATCACACCGAACGCATTTGGTGTTTGATTGTTGCTACTCCGATTCACCCTAAATGCTCTCGGATCTGTCGATCGTGACTGCGGATTTGATGGATTTACGACAGACGTCTTCTAGGACGAAACACCACCTTTCTTTTCCCCTACTATTAAACATTTTTAATAGCAAACGTGGCCTCAAATACAAGTAGGGTAACTGCACCAGTAAATGAACGCTTTTGTACTCTTGAGTCAATAATTATTATTAATAAATATCAATAATAATAATTATTATCAATAATTACTAGAATGTAGTGTTCACTGACGGGTATTTTTATATTTTTTATTTAACGCTTAATAAAGAAAAATAATAATTTCATTTTATTTGTGTTCATTTATTTTTGACAAATGAAGTATAGGGAGCTGTTTGGCATATATGAGATTCCTTTAATTTACATATTTTTATTTAAATAAAATATCTTCCTCAATTGCTATGGTGTACTAGAAATTGATCGAACCATGCGCCGATAAAATTAATTCCAATTATTTGCGACAGAAATAGGTATGTGCAATTCAAAGCAGTGAACATGTTAGAAAAATTTACAGATCGCAAGGCACTCCGAATTGGACGAGTACTTTGACAGAACCGTTGATAACTCTGTTAGGACGTTTTATCCTGCAGCAAACCACGAAAATTGGAATTTGCATAATGATCCGATATCTAGCGCAGCAGTTCGCGGATAGACCAGGACACCGTGGTCCGGAATGCGACCAACGAAAGCAAGGTTGATTCGCAAGGAGATTGCGAATGATAATTCCTGATCGATTATACGCACACGCCTCAGTTTACCCGGCTGCCGCGCGAGCCCGCATTTTTTCGACACTTCTTTTCGTTCCCCGGCCGAGTGAAAGTGCTATGCGCGACATTTTTCACGTGCCGGCGTTGCGCCGAGCTCTCGAACCCCGCAGCTCCCGTCTCGTTCGCGAACTCTCGTTTCCATATCGCGCAATTGTAAACAACTGTTTCATGAAAACCGGTCCTCGCGGGTTTCTTTAGCAATCGACGTACTCTAACAATAAAAACCTTCCTTAAAATCCTGCAGAAGGTGAAGGAAGAATGTTCTAATTTAAATCAAAATAGCTACTAGATACGCTGATCGATAATTGATACTCTAATTACGTTTTCGTGGACAATTTATTTAGTCGCGAGACGTTGCAAAGCGGTTAGGCGTTGCTTGGCAAATTTCCAAGACGCGTATTTTACAAACAGATTGGAAATGAACGAAACGATGACTTAAACTCCTCCTACTTTCGCATATACCGCGCGATGGAACTGTGGATCTTTATGCTGACTCCCGTTTTCATTGGTTATCTTGTGAAGATCAGAACGAGTAGGATGAAAACGGTCGAATAAATGCAGAGTAAATGGAACGAAACGAAAAGAATTCAAGAATAAAAAAACGTGGAAGTCGAGTAATGTTTAGAAGAAAATTAAGATTGGAAATGTTAAAAAAGAGCAAGATCAGGAACAACTAATACAAAACAAAAACAAAATCATAGAAAAAAGAAAAAGTTTCACTTCGAACATAATGAAGGATCAAAACTTTTGCGACGCAAAGAAGGAGAGCGTATGGGAAATGGAACTATGGTGGACCGGGGTTTGAATACCGTCGGGGTAAGAAATTATTTTTCTCCGTTCATTTTCAGTTTAAATTTTCGCGCTTGACTTTCGACTTCCGTAACAACAGAAAATTTTTACCCTCAGCGAAGAAGTTTCATTTAAAAAATTACATTCCGTAAGACTCACAACAAAAATCCCGAGAACTATGTAATAAAATAGAATTTCCATTTTACCACAGCTTGGGTCGCAAGGAAACGAACATGCTCGCAGCAAACTGATTGATAGTTGTAGAACGAACGGAGGCCATTGTGTTGGAGCCGAAACGGCAGCCAAGGCGCAACCGAAAGCGTTGAAAAAGAGAGAGAGAGAGAGAGAGAGAGAACGCATTTCCGGCCAAAAAGTTCGGAGAATGTCGTCGCGGCCGGTCGCTCGTTTCGCAAGCGGTTCGCAAGACCAGATAAGCCGAGTCGCGTGCCGATCGCTTCCGCGTTTTGTACCGTTATTAGCCGCTCGCTGGAAACACGACGAGCGTACTGCTGCGAAGCGAGCGAGCCTTCGGCCTCTCCAAAGTAACTCCTTCTTCTCTCGTTTTGACGGGAAGCTGAATTTAGTTGTCTCGCGACACGCCCTGCCACGCGCTCGCTCTCGCTCCCCCTGCAACCTGCCCGTGCAGCACGGATTTATTTCTGTACGCGCGCGCGGCACAGGAATTCGCAAGTCCTGTCGCGGAATTCCTTTTTCCCCGGGCTCTTCCTCCTCGGGAGAAACAACCGGCCAATGTCCCTTTACCGTGGGCGAAAGTCGCCTCGAATGACTAACGACCGCGCTCCGCCATCGATTTTTCAGGTGTCCTGTGACCCGAGGCGAAATTGAAACATCTTCGAAACCGCTTCAACCGGAAATCAAAGGATCTGTTAATGCATTAGCTATTTCATTCGTTGACAATCTCCACGACAAGAAGTGCCCACAAAAGTCTATTTTATGAAGGATTCATTAATAATCCTTTTATACATCATTCATTAATAATCCTTTATACATTTATAATGCAGACGAAGTAAAATGCTGTGCTAGTTTAAACGGATTTAAGAGAACGCTGACAGAATTCGTTATAACAAATGTAACGTAATATAAATGTAATCTAAAATAGCTAAGAAAGCTAATAAATAATACATCAATCTATCATTAAAATGTTTCGACTGATTACAATGTTGAAAACGGGAAAATCGTTCGAAGACTCCAAAAAATATGTTACAGTACTTTCAGCTCACTAAAAGAAATGTTTGTATACAATTTTTAATGTTCCTGTCGTATGCACCGCAGAAAGTGAGTGCTTGTGAAAATGAACGCAAGCTTGATGCTTTCGGTAAAAAGGCAAAGTGAAAGTGATTAACGAAAATCGAATTAGCTTTGAATGGTCAATGCAGCTGTTTCGACTTGGAGTTTTTCGTAGCCGGACCACCGTTTTAAAGCACTGCGTGTCGTCACGCAGCGTTGAGCACAGTGCGTATCTCGAAACAACGCCCATAGGCGCCTGATGTCGAGAGAAAGAGAGAGAGAGAAAGAGAGCTGTAAATCATCGGTTGCCGACCGGCGAACAATCGAGTATTTGATTATCCAGGTGAATTATAAGGACACGCTGTCGACGGGGTCTAGTCGCGCGAAGTGCCGTCAATAAGTCAAAGTCGATTGTCGCCGAAGCTGCGGCTCAATTTGTCCGGCACGCGACGATCGCGACTAAAGAAAAACGCGGCGCCGATTAATTATTCGCCCGGAGACTCGCCTGACATTACTGTATTTAAACAAACTGGTTTTTTGTCTGGGTCTTTGGGTCCGAGTGAAATTATACAAGATGAAAAAGATCATAAATTTTTATATTAAACTCAATAATATTAATTTTTATATAAAAATTCACCATTATCTCATTCATATAATGAATTACCTATAATTATTATTAAATTTTCTATGAAAAATCAATATATAATTTTTTGTAAATATTCTAGATCGTAAGAATTAGCTTGGCGCTGATGTTAAGATAGAGACTAGTCCAAAGGTTAATTTATATTGACTTTGCGCGAGCTCTATTTTTTTAAAGAGAACTTTAAAACGCACAAACAAAAAATCGTTCGGAGAAATAGATGATAGTCATCATCGCCAGATTTTCGGCCGCTCCTTTCTCCCCGTACACCTTAATTGACACGCAATTAAGCCTTCTACGTCGCGTTCTATCAGTCGACAATTTACGAGCGGTTGACCTATGCGTAAACCGGCGCCGATCTCTCGATCTTCGGACTTTCAGACCTTTTCAGGCGAGCGAAAGCTTCCGAACGATTGAACGCTCACGCTTCTGCGATCGCAGCCAAGTTTGCGGGACGACGACATTTTCGTATTTCCCTATTGCGGTTTCCAGAGGAATCAGTTGTCTCCAAGCTCTAACGGACTGCGGTTACGACTGAAAGCGTGTCTTGCTCGTCCTAAGCTTTTACCGACCTCTTCTGATCAGGCTGACCTGCAACTCTGAAATCGGTTGCGCAAGAACCATGCAATTCTCGGCAATTGCCAGGCGGATGCTCGTTTAGTCCGCTTCCGATCCTTTGAAACGTATCGCGGAGGATTGGCTGCGAAGTCCTCGGGGATCGGTTCTTTGAAGCGACAAAGATTTCCTGATTAGCTCGATCTACGCGTGAACTTTGTAAAGTTGAAGCCAATGATCGCATTGTCTTTTGAACGTTTCTGCAGCTGATCGAGGGTACAGTACATATTTGAAAGTATTTTTTATAAGCTTTGCGTTGCAACACGAAAACATATAGAGTGGCTTAAAAAAGAAACATCTATAATCTATGACATAAAACAGAATTTAAAAAGAACATTCAGATTAAACATAAAAAATGTTTTTATATTAAATTTTGTGTTTTTATTGTTATCAATAATTTAATGTTAAATATTATTACAAATTCGATCGAGAAGAATGTCAATTTAAAAATGTTTTATTAAAAAAGATATTCTTAGCACGACACTCAATCGAGACACCCTGTAGATGCGCTAACGATGCAGCGAGGTTAAAGATTCGTTCTAGCACATAGTATGGTATTCTGGAATATCGAATGAATCTTTTCCTCGGCAAATGGCGTCGAGTACTCTACTCAGAGTGTGCAATGAAGATCTAAGAGGATCTTCCTGAAACGGTTGTCTACGCACCTGCAGCTCGTTCGCAGAATCTATTTCAGAGAAATTTTCCAATTTCCGAATTTCGCTTTTCCCGAGACGAGAGACACTCGTGTCTCGGACGCATCCGCGCGAGAGGGTCGATCTTCGTTTTTTCGGCGTCCCTCTGAGGCTGAACGAAACTCTTTGTTAAAGTCCATCGTGTTTTTTTCAATAACACTTCGACGAACCCCTCTGCTTAACGTGCTTTTTCACCTCGGAGCCCTCGAACGCGCGCAAAGGCGTCGCTGCACCCGCGTAAGCTAGTCTTTAACGCGTCTGCCCGCCCCGCAGGTTCGATGAACTTTTCCCGGGGAACTTTAAAGGTGAGCGTCCCGTTTCGTCTCGTCTCGTTTCGCCTCTCTCCTCGCCTCGCGTCTCTTGGCTCGCCTCTTCTTGCCTCGCGATCTCCGCTTGACTTTTCGACCGATGGACATCCACGCGAGATTCGCTCGACCCACCAATTACCACGTGCTTCGAGCATTCGATCTATCCCGCTCGCTGAATACCTACCGTGTTAATTACCTTGCTGCCTGCGATTGTTCCGCGATCTACGGAGAACCTGGATCTCTTAGGCAACCAGAAAAGTTCGCGTTCTTCGATCAAGTAATACAGATCAACGGTCCTCTAAACTTTGCCTGATCGTTAGTAAATCTTGATATCAAATAAAAATTGTCAATCGCAGGATACAGGAACCTGAATTTATTTGTAACTTTTGCAGTTTTATTAATATTACATTTAATTACAATCAAGTAGCTACAGTTTTAGATAAAGATTGAAAGAATCGAAAAGTGGGGATACATAATTTTTGCAGTTTTATTAATACTATATTTAATTACAATTGAGTAGCTACAGTTTTAGACAAAGATTGAAAGAATCAAAAAGTGGGGATATATAATTTATGCAGTTTTATTAATACTACATTTAATTACAATCGAGTAGCTACAGTTTTAGATAAAGATTGGAAGAATCGAAAAGTGGGGATATATAATTTTTGCAGTTTTATTAATACCACATTTAATTACAATCGAGTACCTACAGTTTTAGACAAAGATTGAAAGAATCGAAAAGTAGGAATATATAATTTTTGACATTTTTAAATAATTTAAGAAGCAATTTTTATTCCGCACACCATTTCTGCGTTACTAAATGCCTTAGTAAATATTGACAAAATGTTGACCTCGACAACATATTTCTAGGGCAACGCGATCGTTTTGCGAGATGTTTCAATTAGAGAAAACGTTACAACTCTGGCGTCGACATACATACGAAGGTGGTTAAACTTGATTCGCGACCGTCCCGTTTCTTTGCGATTCGCGCGAATCCTCGAAAATCGTTCCTCGGTTCCGACACAGCGAAACTCGTAGGTAGGCGCGATCTATTTTCGCGTCGGGATTCAGGGATTTATTTGGGGATCGTTGCAACAGAAAACATACGAGTGTGCCTCTTCTCTCCGGTGAGTCTCGTTTCTCCGAAAGAGGATCGATCCCCGAAACTCCGAAGCCGTTTTCGCGACTCTATATTTAAATCTTGCCGAAGAGGACACGTCACTCACTAAAATGGTTCGATGACATTGTTCTTATTATCCGACTGTCGCTCTACCAGGCCAATATATCTTGAGCGCCTGTCACAGATTGACGAGACTACCCTGGTCTCTCTAATAACGTTCGTATCGAGGAATGTATTACCGATGAGTTTGGTCTGGAGAGACTCCGACGATACTATTATATTACAATAATTTCTCAATTGAGTTGCAAGATCTTGCTGATGAGCGAAAGAGATAGTCGAGCACAATGGGAATTATTCAATTGACCCAGCAGTGTGGTGTATATTTTTGTTTAATGAAAAAAGTGATGGAAGAAACGCTGTTCTAATGAAGATCTTGATGCGCGTCGATAACGATCCTGTAATTGCCTACTGTAAGGTTAATTGTTATCTAGCTAACATCGGTGAATCTAATTTGTATCTTCGGGGCATGGGTGGTACAAGATCGAAACAGGTATTTCGACGATTAGCTTGAGGCTACAGGCCTCAACGCAGACGAATTTCATTTTAAAACACTAATTAAAATAAAGAATTTTTATTATTTTCGATCGTAATTATTAAAATGATAAATGAGAATTTGTAAGATTACTCAAACGTTAGATTCATGGTGGAGTCATTTTGGTTCGAGACCACGTTTGCTATTAAAAATGTTTAATAGTAAAGTTAAT
>CM052330.1:7170295-7206540 GCA_028455615.1 Lasioglossum zephyrum | reverse complement strand
CAAAGGAAAATGTTGCTTCAAATGAATTCAAGAATGTATATAGTCTTTGTAATCCTAGATAACTAAACTACCATGCGTGAAAATAACGACTCCCAGGATACATGAAACATTTTCACTTGGTATAATATTTTCGAAAGGTCAAAGATATTATTATTTGCTTCGTATTTCTATTTTTATTTATTTCTCTATAGACACTACATATTAACAGCAAGCGTAGCAGACACACTGAACTTTGTAGAAATTGAGAGTCTCAGCGAAAGGAATAAAATGAGGAGCACTTTTGTTTCCGCAATAGGAAAGCTTGCGGAATCAAATTAAAAAATTCTAGCCGAAACGACGAAAAATGCAACAAGATAAAACCACGGTAGAAGCGTTAGGTTTTCGCCTAATTAGGCACAGCATTTCTCGGATCCTCCGCGGTTCTAGCAGGGGAAATTCGCAGCTTTCAACTGGATTCTTCGTTTTTTTTACGGCGAGGAGGATTTTACACTCGCGAAACTGAGCAATCGAAGACGATTTTGCGAGAGGAGGCTCGCAGCAACGCGGGATGAATGTCTCGTCCGTGAATAGATAGGCGCGCGATGCGTGTATAGGAGGAGAGTCGATGAACAAAGAAGAGTAGCTGAAAGAAGTCGGCGAAATCGTGGCCGGGCGAAATAGAAACTGCACGGACGGGAAACCGAAGGCGCCCGTGAATGGGAATTATTCAAGCTAGTCGCTCAATGAAACGTGTTTCTTTCAAATTCTCTCTCCTTTCTCTGTCTGTAGCTTCGTGGACTTTGTTGCTGGGTCGTGCGTGGCGTTTAGAGCGTTTAGCTGCGTTGATTGGGACTTTCATTCATAATAAAGCTTGTCTCTATTAATTGCAAGCCACAGCAGCCACGTGAAGCATCCAGGAATAAAGTGGCGTCAGGTTTTGTTTCGGTGTGATTAGTAGCTAAAAGAGTAGGTAGAAGTTAGAAGTAGAAGTAGGTTGTAGCAAGAATAATTGACCCAAGAAAAACATCCTTTAAACAGGAGCCAAAGTTCTCTATGGCCGTGAAAAGTTGTGAGGTCAAACAAAATACTGAAAAAAGCGGTTGTAAAAATTAGTTTAAAAAAACGCTATTAAATTTTTAAATAGTTACTTGGAGGGCTAAATTATTCAAACTTGTACGCTACCTTTCATACCCATTGGTTTAAAAAGTAACGGCCAAGTTTGAATGATTTAGCCCTCTATGTAACTCTTTAAAAATTAAACAGCGTTCTTTTAAACTAATTTTTACAAACGTTTTTTCCAGTATTACAAGAGGTATCTCTAAGCTAACGAACTTGCCCGTATTTTGTTTCATCTCACAACTTTTCACGGCCATAGAGAACTTGGCTCCTGTTTACAGAATGTTTTTCTTAGGATTTCATCAATTTTTGTTGAAATTTTATCAATTATCAAGTAGGTATTACTCTTATCCCTGTTTCGTTAAAAATCAACTTAGCGTTTTTTTAGGTCCTATATCTCGGAACCTACTAATGTTGGAAGATTAATGTTTCGCCAATATTGAGACACGATAGCATTTAACAACTGTACGAAATTACACCCCTCCATCTGCCTCTAGTTCCGAGTTACAAACCTCTAAAAAACGGCTAAGTTGTTTCGTGTAAACTACCGTGCACCTAGATGCCAGATGAACAGTTGAAATTGCTGATTTGCTAGCAACTTGCTTGAAGGAGTTTGATTTTTCGAAAGTGGGTTTGGACTCGAGTGACCGACGAGGGCGAGCCGCAGGTTCTCGAGATCGGTGGCCTGTGTCTGGCAATGGGTCTCGCAGGAAGACAAGGCTGGCTCTCGATGAAAGGAAGGAGTCTGTTCCACGTCCCTGAAGGTCTTCCTCGTCGGCCTCGGCTTCACGGAGCAAGTCACTCGGGCCGGTCGGGCTCGACGCAGGCCCGTCCTTTTCTCACGGCCGTGGATCGACATACCTAAACCCTCCATCAACAGCTGGCCAATCCCTCGGGGAACCAGCTGCGCTTCCTGTCGACGACAAGAGTCATCCCGAAAACGCTGCCCTATCTCCTGGTGCTCTAAGATTCTACCGCAATCCGCTATTTCCATCAAATCGTTGCAATTTTATCTGTGCCGAACACTTCCGTGTCGTGCAGCACGGTCAAATTAACTCTTTCTGTGAGCAGTTGGGTTCTTGAAGTTGAAGGTATTCATTTTTGTCAGAAATGCATAAAATCCTTAGTCTACTTATCATTTTTATCAAAGAGTTTGTCGTATACACCGAGGTAACATTAAGATTAAAATAATTATGCAAATAAGAATAAATTTTGATATATTTTCATTATTTTATAAAATAATGAAATAGATAATCGATGCATCTTGTGCCCCACGTTTTTCGTTTGAAATCTTACAAGTATTTTTATAGCAATTCAAAATTCACAATCACAAATTTTCTAGGAAAAATTATTTTATACTTTTTAGTCCATTTTTAAAAACGTGGTGTGTTCTTTAAAAATTTATTTTCATCAAAGACTTTGTCGTACACACCGAGGTAACATTAAGATTAAAAAGAATATGAATATATCGACCTTATCGACCACGATAATTGAATAAGAAATAAATAAAACTGTAAAAGTAGTACTCATCCTAACAGCTACTAAAATTAACAAAGTATAATTCACAGAGATGAGAGTTTTGTCTAGCTTTTGGAACAGCATTCTGATTCACCAGGCGCCGGAAGGACTTCCGTCTCTTCAGCAGTCGCGAAGGAAGTGTCTCACCCACTCTCTGATGCTTCTGGAAAACGTCAGAGCCATGAATCGACGGCTAGACGATTGCCACTCGACCGCTCGGTTCGCGAGCGCGTTCGATATTTCCTGGAACGCTCGAGCTCTCGATCCTTACGATCCTTGCTCTCTCGCTCTTCTTCCTGGCCCTCTTACTTTTCCCCGTCGCTGCCACTTCTCGACTGCAACATTCTCGAGGAGGGGCGCCTCCGCTTACGTTCATTTCGATTATTCGGCCGAGCAATTAGGCGCTACGCGTTTGTTTCTCTTTGCCGACTCACGGATCCGGAGGGGGAGAGCAGTTCGGCTAATCGAAAACTTCATCAGCGTTGCGGCACCGGTGCACTAATAATTATAATTACATCTGCCACGCCGCGACTACGAGATTACCGGGATTTCACTCTTTCCGCGTGCGAAACTCAACAGCGAACATAGATTGTCGCCGCATGGAAATCAATTTTCAAAAACAATTTTCTTGACGGTTTTAAATTATTCCGACGTTGTAGAATTTATTAAACACCGAAGTAAATGCTAATAATTTTCTTTAACACGAAATCACATTCCGGCCTTTCAATATGCATTCGATGGAAAATGTTAGTATTTTGTTCGCTGACATTGTGAGGTTCACCCGAATGAGTTCTACTAAGAGCGCAGAAGAATTAGTAGGCATTTTAAACGATTTATTCGAGAGATTTGATGATTTGCGCGAAGACCACGGTTGCGAGAAAATTTCTACGTTGTGAGACTGTCATTGCGCGGTACATTTATGAAGGTTGGCCAATCGCTGTTAGTCTGGCGTCAACTAGAAATGGAAAAGCAACTTAAAGAGAAAATGATACATTCGGTGATGCCACCGAAAGTCGCAGTCTGGTTAATGGAAGAAAGCGAGCGTGAAAGAGACCATGAGGACTCTTTAAAGAAAGGGTCTATACCGTCCAATAATATTCCGCCCTTTCAATACGCATTCGATGACACGAAATCACTATCAATGCCTGAGCCAAGCACGAACAAAATCATGGGAACGTAGAATTTGATTTTCGAGCGTTTATTGTTCGCAAGATAAGTGCTTCCCTCGACTTTTCCCCAGCATCCCTTTCTTCCCCCTCGCTGGATGGACGTTCCAATTAGGATAATGGATGAGCGTAGCTAGAAAAATGATAATTGCGCTTCTTGCGTGGCGCTCTTGCGAGCCTTCGAAAACCTGCTGGGAGTGTTCGGTCAGCTTTTTCCGTTTCGAGTCGTGTTTCTCTGCTGAACTTCTGCGAAATTAGAAAGCAGATAGTGTCACGATCCTCGCAGGAGACGAAAAACATGGGATTCCCGAAACCACGTGAACATCGTAAACCATGGAAACTTTAAGTTGCCTTGGACAGCCTGAATCAAGCGATTTCTTCAGGAATCACGTTCGCCGGAACATCTACGGTGCCCCATGATGCGGGCGGGACAAAGAGAGGCGTGTAAATTACGCGGACACCCTGGTAAAGCGGATGGGAACCAGAGACATTGGTCCTCGACAGAAACAGCGTACATCCTCTTCGTCCTTCATCTCGTCATTTCATTCTGTTCCGGTACTCTGCGAAAGAAAAATGTTCTGTCTTTGTCGCGAGAAAGGTTAAATAAAAGTTAGCTAAATCAATTTCTCTTCTTATTGCAACCGTTTGCTGTTAGTTTTATTAAAAGAGGACTTAAAAATTCTCAAAGAAATAATCAAGAGATACATTCCACTCTCGTGAACAATTTCCGCGAGTTCCTGTGCATTCACCCCACAAATATAATAATTATGTAAATAAAAATAAATTTTTCTTCAAAAAGTATAAAGAAATTTTTCCTAGTCGCTAGTACGCAGTTAGAAATTTGTATGGTACTAGGAAAAATTATTTTATACTTTTTAGTCCGTTTTAAAAAACGTGGTATTTTAAAAAATTTATTTTGTTTAAATAGAGGCCGCAATAAAAGAAAGATCTCAGGCTATGTATGTTCGGTAAATTTTTAACTTTTTTTATATTTTTTATTGCTATAATACAGTTTGATTTTCGTGTAAAATCTGTTGTAATATACTAGATAAGAGTATCTATGCTTACATGATTAAGGAATAGAATTCAAAATTCACAATCACAAATTTTTACTACTATTTGTACGAGATTAGGAATCGGTATGCGACTAGGAAAAGTTATTTTATATTTTTTAGTCCGTTTTTTATATACCATTTGTATTGCACTCCTCGCAGTCCAATATAAGAACATGTTTGTCGTCCGTCTTCGTCTTGTTTCTCGAATCAACGTTAATTTCACGGAATATTCTTTATTGCTTTCGCAACGACAAATTGAGCACGGTTCGATGTGAAGCTGGAGGGCAATTTGCTGGTCCGAGACTTTTCTACGGCGCCTTTAGGAAATTGCTTCCGGAGATACAGGGACGTCCATTGTGCCACGGCGATCGAGGCGGAGCTAGTAAAAGCTGCGGTTACACGTTCATCATCCGCCAGCTGATGGACTATGGTCGGCGTCATCGGGAACGTCGAAAAATCAGCTGTCCATGGCCGTCCATTATCCTCGGGCGACCGAGAAAAGCCAGACGGGTACCTGCTGCGATCGGCGGGATCCTCGAGGATCTAGACAAGCTTCCGCTTTTTTTTTACTTTTGAGGTTTATGGAGATACTCGTTGAATTATGGATTTGACGGCGAAAGGGCCGAGCACAATCATAGACGCAAAAATCTCTAACCCGTGATTTATATCGATAATGGAAAAGGACTATTTACATCAGAACTATTTTTAAAAATTACAGTGTTCAAAATAGGTTGTATTAAATAACTAACCTCCGTTTCAGTCCATAGATAATTTTATTTAATAAGGGAAAATATGTTAGTTGATTTTAATATATATATTTGTCCTTAATAAAGAAATTCGTTGAAATACTTGGCTTTTCCAACTCCCAATTTAATAATTTTGTTCTAGCTAGTTTTTGCGAGGGACTCACGAAGAAAGAGAGGAACGCCGCGGTAGCTCTTGTAATCAGAGTTTCTTAACTTTATGTAGAGTGAGTTAGAAGAAGGAGCCTCTCTTTCAGAAAGGTAAACACTTGACACCAGATGTCTCACACCGCACAAATACAGACGACTGCGAGCACCCGTAAACACGAATTGGCAGATCACTCGTAAACACGTCTATCCTCGACGAAGCGACGGTTCGACCGAGACTCCCTACAGCACATTTCAAGGGAATTATGCTACTCCGTTTTGTTCTTTTTCAATCTTACGGGAAATGAAATGAACGAGCTTTTTATAAAAAGTGCTTGTGTAGATTATATCTGTGCTCCCATTTTGATAAGAAAAACTGGTGTTTGCAGTGCACGATAGCAGCGAGAATTACGTATAAAAGGAAGCCTCTAGTTTAAATTGAAATTCTTCTCGATTATTAATAGACTACCAACATGTTAGCAAATTAATTTAACTCAACGTTGGATCATGTTCAAGAGAGACATTTTTGCGTCTGAAAAATAATAGATTTCTAGTGAAATTTGAAAAAATACAATTATTTATATTTTTCATAGCAAGTACATGTGCTATATCTCTTTTCTGCGATATTTTTACACAGCTGTGCCGCAATATATTTTTTCAAATTTCACTAAAAATGTATTATTTTTTCAGACACAAAAATGTCTTTCTTGAAGATGATCCATACAGGGATCGAAACGTTGAGTTAAATTAATTTGCAAACTTGCTGCTAATCAAAGATCAAAGCCTAGAAACACAAAATTTAATAGTCTCTAGTTTGTTTGATTTCCTTGAAAAATTAATTTTAGAAACGCAACAGGGAGTACGCGAAAGAGAATGTTACATATAAAAAAACTATCAAAAGTAAAAAAAACAATATCTAATAAGCGGTTCTCCAAAAATATTTAATTGCAACTCGGTCCAAATGTACCAGGCCATCAAACTTCACCAAGTCTCGGAGACTCTTAGTGATCGAACATGGGAAAATATTTATCGTGAGTATAGCAGACAATCGCGATGGCTCCCTCGTGGTCGTACCGTTCCCCGGCTTTTTTTCTCGAGGCACAGGTATATTGTTGGTTCTTTATGAAGAGGTCAACACAAAACGCGGCATGTGAATCCTCGAACGGAAGTCGATGGTCGTTGAAGCTTTCTCAATAGGCGACGACCTCTTACCTGAAAGGAGGCGACCTCTCTTTCTCTGTCTCCCTATCTCTCTCTCGTGTACCCGATGTTCGAAGGACGAGTCGGGATCATGCGTTCGGTTCGCAGAGAACGAGAGGAAGCCGAGCCTCTTGCGGCTCTTATCGCGGCGAATCGCGAGAGGAAGCTCGCGCGAAAATTAGCGTCCACCGTCTGGAAACAGCCGAATTGCTCTTGGACACGCGACACACATCGTATCGCTGTCACGGCTCGTTCTCTCGTTCCGCGAGAGCCGAGACCCGTCTCTTCGAGGTACCATTTCAATAAGAACACGTCGAGAGAACGAGTTAGCCTTGGTGGTCGATGGCGGACGTCCGCCGGACACTTTTCTCACCGGTGGTCGCCACTTCTTCCTTCGGATCGAGCTATCGATAAGCTCGATTTGTCCTGCGCTCCTTGTCCCGCAGAGAGGCCGAGGAATTCGGCTCGGAACTTGCCGCAAATGCGTCCTCGCCACAACTCCTCTTACGGAAACTGTAATACTAATTTGATGGGTTTTATTGGACCATTACAAAACTTGCTGTCCGATTTTATAGAGACTGCTTCTTCGAAAAAGACCACACAGCCTCGCGCGACACTGCTGTAGGCCGAAATAATTTAATCATTAAATAACGAACCGAGAATTTTCTTTTCCGAGAAATTTTTCATTTAAATTTCCCACGAGGATTAAAAATCTTTGCTACTTACGCGCGAGACATTATTCGCAATGCATAACAAAACCAGCCACTTCCAAGGACATACAGTACGAAAAACGGTAACGTTTCCAATTTAACTTTCCCACGAGGATCGGCGGTAGGGGTTTTGCAATAGCTCGCAAAAATTTTCAAAGTCTAGAATAATTGAACGCAGCTGCCGATTACGAGATACCTGAACATTCGGAACACCGTGTAGCTGAGGAACGAATACACACAATGTTATAGGTTGTTTACGGCGCAGTGTAAAAAGAGAGAGAGTGTGTGCATGTGTGTCATGACGGTCCCAGAAACTTTTACGAGGACTGTACTCGCGCCACGAGCAGGTATAACATCTACCTAGGCGAGTAGAACTGAAAGGGAAGAAGAAAGGTAAAGGGCAGGTGCGACTGTACCTAGCTATACACGTCGGTTCCGCTGATATATGTACGCCCCTGGCGCGGGGAGAAGGAACGCTATATCCAATTATTAAAATTAGAGGCTCCGTCGCCTTCGGTGAAACACCACCACGGAAACCGATCTCTTTCTCTTCATCTCTCTCTCTCGCTCTCTTATTCTCTTTCTTCTAGTGCAGTACCTTTCATCCCCTTCTTCCAGTGGCATCGTCCTCGCGATTTTTGATCGACCCGAAGGATGACAGTCTCTTCTCGTCTCATTCTCTTCCGTCGTTCTTCGCGACCCTAACCACCATGAAAAGGTTCACGCTTTTTCAGGAAACAAGCTGCCACTTTTGTTCCACTTTTGTTCCACTTTTCCGGCGCCTTTTTGTTAGCCACGAGGATCGATACCGGGAGGCTGGCCCCTTCTACTTCCACGGGAAATTTTGTTGCCTTCCGTGAACTACCTCGAAACAATCGAGGATGTTTCCGAAGAAAGGGTCCGCAGATCTGGGACACCCTCCTCGGTGAATCGGCCTTAACTAACTGCCGTATGCTCGGAAATGTATCCGCAATATTTCCTCTCGATGTTTCCAGAACTGTGACAAATGCTGTTCCTTTTGATAGTTGGTCTTGCCGTGCTAGTTACAGTTAGAGATACTTTAGCAATTTTCATAAAATGCTATCCGAATATTGCTGTCTACAGAAAGATGTCAGAATTGTAAACTCTGTTTCTATTGTAAAGAAAAGATTATTTAAGTATGTATTTTTTTTATTAATTTAAAAATTTTTATTTTTTAATATGTTATTATTATAGCCGTAAATTTTATTTAGGTTAGATATTATAATATTTGGATATTATAATGTTGGATATCATTTAGGTAGGATATTATAATATTAAAAAAATAATTAATATAAAAAAAAGAAATTAAGTAACAAGAAGAGCGTCACCCATATTTGGGTGACGGGGCCCCCCACGGAAACATAATACCCGTCACCCAGGTACGGGTGACGTGGCGACCAACATGTTAAATTGTAAGGAATGTATGAACGTCGACTTTTCGTTAGGTGGTCTCGAGAAGACGGGTTCGAAAACCGATCGAGTCAGGTCCCGGCTGGGTCATCGAGCCTCTAGTGACCCTGGTTCGGTCACCTTGACCCGCAGCTTCTTGGTGGTCCCCGAAGAAGCTCGTTGTTCCTCGGGCAGCGTGTACCGGTGGGGCCTCGTGTACACGAGCACCAGGATAGAACAGCAGCGATTTTCCCTTGCGAAATTCTGCAGGAGTCGCGTTCCATTTTCGCTCGATCACGGCGCTTGCATATTCAGAAGCTGGCGGAACGGCAGGCAGCGGCGTGTCCCCCGGTACATACACGCGACGCGGCAATAATTAATACGCGGACCTGCGGCCACGAGCACAAGATTTTCGCCGTGTGTAGAACGGCCGCGCCGATGCACCGTTGCACCATTGCACCGTTGCACCGTGCGTCCCTTCCGCACGTGTGCGCGTCCCGGGGACATGCACTCTCGGCGGTGTACGTCTCGTGCTGCACTCTCGGTATGGTCAATGTCGTCCTTCTCCCTCCTCCCACTCCTCGCTCCACCATTTGTCTCCGTTGCACGCGCGCGTACCTGTATGCACCGGAGCCTGCAATCGCTGTCCCCGTCCCTCCCTCTATCGTTTCTTCTCTCCCTCTCTCTCTCGAATTCTCTGTCTCCCTTACACTTTTTCTGATCGCTGTTAGCCGAACTCTCTCGCTCTCCCAGGATGCACCCGGGGTCTTGGTCTCCGTTCGACCGGCCGGTGCATCCGTTGCAGCGTCTCTGTCCCGAGCGAAGAGGCATCGAGCGTGGCTCGAACGCCTGCCGCAGCAGCCATTGTCTCGTCTGGGAGCTATTTATCAAGCCAGCTTACGATTCTATCGTTCGTAAATGAATCCGGGTGCCGGGTTTTTGCTCGCACGATCGATATCGAACCGCTTCTTTCGCGTTTCCACGTAATCGCCGCGGAATTGCTTGTTTTCGGAGCCGATACTTGGACGCAACTACCCGTTCTTTCGGTGCGCGGTCGACTGACGATCCTCGATGTTCACGATCGAACCAGACGATTTATTACATGCGATTAGTTACAGCGTTCAAAGTCTACGGTACGATACATTTTTGGAAGTCTAGGGTATGGCTAAGCATTTTTTAGAGTGTTAAAGTGTGGCGTGATCGACAGCGAATTTTATGCATTTATGACACAATAAATGAATCAGTGCAATTGGAAACAGTAAAAATTATTAGAAGAATTTCAAAATAATGTTATATATTAAAAATGAACAGTGCAATTCCAAACAGTAAAATTATTAAAAGAATTTCCAAATAATGTTATAGTATTTTCAACTTATTAAACGAATTACGAAGGAAAATATTAAACTTGATCTCACCCCTGTTTCTGGTGCATCGGAGAGTGCAGTCTTGCTCCAAAACCAGGTCCGGTTTTTGACACAACTAGGATACTATTTAAAGACCACCTACGTTCACAACTAAGCTTACACTGTTCTCTCAAAGAATTTAATCTGAACGACTTCATTAATTCCCCACTCTGAATTTTCATCCCCCGGTTTCTGGTGTGTACTTGTTGCAGTCTCGGTGTTTCTCTTTGCAGACGACGCTGCGCTAGTGCGCGTCAACCACACCTCGCGCGTGGTCATTGTCCCGTCAGTGCGCTATCTATCGTGACCAGGCCCAGGCAATGCGCGATGTATAAATGGATCTAGGTGGCTGCGTACCAACGGATCGTCTCGCGAGAGTGCGAAAGAGGAAAGAACCAGAGAAGCTACAGACAGAAAGAGAGAGAAGAGGACGCAGTCGTCTCTCCCTCTCTCTTCGCTGGGCCTGACAAAAGCCGACCTTCGAGCTGACATTCACTTCACATCCGAGCATCTCTCTCCATCTTTCTTCCTCCTCGTATCTTCTCAGCTTTCTTTCTCCCGACGGCTACGTTCTCTCTCGAGCACCTCCTGGACCCGGAGAGGAGATATCCTCTCTCGTCGAGAGAGGACTGGACCCGACCGACCATCCAAGCACAAAGACCCGTCATTCCGGCCGACTCGCGTGTCCTTCCTCTCCTCGCCGACGTGGAAACAAAGTTCAGCCGAGGAGAACCGTCTCCGCCGAGCCGAGCTGACCCGCCATGCTTCGCTCCCGCACCGAGATGTTCGTGCACCGTGAATTCCGATCGTTCCCTCGAATTTTCACCGAAAACCCAATCTGTTTCACCCTCTGGGTCCTCCCGACGATGCTTTAGTTTTCGATGATGTGCCATTCGAAACCTTGGACGGCACTGGTAGACATTGGATAGACACATTTGATGATGTCGTGGATGGATTAATGTTCTTTTGTATATTTATGAATCCTCTTCTTTTAGAATAATTTTACCGTTCTTAACCTAATCTGTTTCACCCTCTGGGTTCTCTCAACGATGCTTTAGTTTTCGATGATGTGTCATTCAAAACCTTGGACGCCATTGGTAGACATTGGATAGACACATTTGATGATGTCGTGGATGGATTAATGTTCTTTTGTATATTTATGAATCCTCTTCTTTTAGAATAATTTTACCGTTCTTAACCTAATCTGTTTCACCCTCTGGGTTCTCTCAACGATGCTTTAGTTTTCGATGATGTGCTATGCAAAATCTTGGACGGCATTGGTAGACATTGGATGGATACATTTCATGATGTCGTGGCTGGATCAATGTTCTTTTGTATATTTCCGAACCCTCTTCTTTTAGAATAATTTTACCGTTCTTAAAACCGTTCGTATCCCGTTCTTCTAATAGATGGTGAAAGATTAAAATTTGAATGCTTGCAACACTGGAGCAAAATGGATTCTAGCCGTTCTTAGAATGCAACCGTCCTGGCAAAAATAGAACTCTTCCAAGTGGAACTCTTCATTAGCACAAAAATTAAATTCAATAGAATTTCCGTGGAACACGTCTACTTTTACATCGTCTAAAAATCTCATATTTTCACTGATCTCGTGAAAAACAATTTTTCAGATCATTTTCGAAATTAACGTTTATATGACTGCTGCATCTATTCAAGTTTCATTTTTATTATATCCCTCGGTTTCCGAGGTACCGATCGAAGAAAGAGAAATCGAAGGAACTCCAGCCGGTGGCCCTTCTCTCTTTGCCTTCCTGTCCGCATTCGATCTAAAGGGCCAAGCTAAAAGGAGCATCTCCGCTTGCATTTCCCAGTGGGGAAGAGCCGTGGTTCGTGACAACAGGATGCGAGTATCGTTTACCTGACGGGGCCGGATGCGTCGGGGAACTAGAGGAACGAGGGAGGTGGGGGAAAGCTGGGATCGATGGAAATCGGGAAGTCGTGGGTGACCCAGAAATCGAGGATCGTTCTTGTCCGGTTGTGACACGACGGTCCTCGGTCCCTGTTCGGTTTCCGAGCACACAACGGACGGATACTCTCGAATTCCTGGTTGCAAACAGGTTTGCGAGAGCCGACCGCTGTCATTAAATTTCGAGGATGGATCGGAGCCGGGGGGATCGTACCAGCCGTCTCTCGGCTGTTTTCACGAAATTCGTAACCGATCGAAGAAATCCCCGTAATCCTTTCTGCACACCGTGCTAGTTAATCCCCTGAGAGGATAACAAGAGGCTCCGATTACGCGCGCATTATCGGAAGATTAGTGGGCCGAGACCGCGCCGGGCGTAATTGTTAAATTCCCTCGGAGCATCGAGAATTTCGGGTCTCCCGCTGGAGTATCTGGAGCGACGGCGTAACCCCGAACCGGTTTTCCAAAATTTTCCGAAGTAACGTCGCCGGAAGTGTCCTCGATCAT
This sequence comes from Lasioglossum zephyrum, assembly GCA_028455615.1. Lineage (NCBI taxonomy): Eukaryota > Metazoa > Arthropoda > Insecta > Hymenoptera > Halictidae > Lasioglossum > Lasioglossum zephyrum. The sequence continues at coordinate 7,193,665 of CM052330.1, read as the reverse complement.
GCAGACTCGCATATTCGTGATTGCGGATGCGATTTGCATACAATGCGGCTAGCTCCTCTCTTCCTTCTCTTCTTACAACCTTTTTCTTCTTAGTTTTCCAAGATCTACTCACGTTTTGCAATTCCGCGGCTCCATTTGTTACGACCGATACTCGCGAGAGGTCGAAGCCAACCATCAAAGGGCTTTCCTTTCCTGATTTTTCCCCGAGTTTCCAAAGAGGGTAGCGGCTCTCGAAGGTCCTCGTCTTTGGCACTCCTCTCCGCGAACTCGGACACGTCCCTACTCTCTCTTACTTCTTGGGAACCGTGTGTTGCCAGTTCCCTTTGTTCTTCGACGTGCGAGAGCCCGAGGAAAGTTTCGAAGAAGCGGTGGAAGTTCGCCGACTTGTACGCGGTACCTTTGATTCGCCTGGCAGAACTTCGAGCCGTGCCTGTTTCCGACAGCCCTTTGCCATTCGCGATTCGAAAATTGGCGGCGAAGGACGATGAAACAGTGGTTTCGCGCGACGCCTCGCAGTACTGGAATTCTCCGGGATTTTCTGGGGGATAGGTGCTCTTGGAATCTGAGACTCCCCGGGGCGCTTTGCTCTTGAGATCCTTGCGTTGTTCCTGGGGCCAAATTTTTCAAGAAAAATACTCCTTAGTAGTTTCAAAAACTCACAATCATCATTCACATTAATTTTTTCTTTCTCTCCACGAGTGGGCGTGGCTTCGTTGCTCCCCACCTACATTCATAACAAGCTTATAGACTCTTAAATCCTTTGTAGAATTAAACGATTCTACTTAATTAATGCTCCACTCTGAATGTTTTTCTAATCCTATCAAGACCCAGTCTTCAATAAATGGGCGTGGCTTCGTTGCTCCCCACTTACCTCCATAACAAGCCTATAGACTCTTAAATCCCTTGTAGAATTAAACGATTCTACTTAATTAATGCTCCACTCTTAATGTTTTTTCTAATCCAATCAAAACTCTGTCTTCAATGAATGGGCGTGGCTTCGTTGCTCTCCACTTACCTCCATAACAAGCCTATACACTTTTAAATCCCTTGTAGAATTAAACGATTCTACTTAATTAATGCTCCACTCTCAATGTTTTTTCTAATCCAATCAAAACTCTGTCTTCAATAAATGGGCGTGATCTATCGGAGCCACACACTATAGACTTCAGCAATTGAGTAAGATCGAGGAATACAACCTTTCCCGCCTTTTTTCCGAATAGAGATGGAATTCGCGCGGGAAACCCTGGTAGCAGGTAGACTCGACATCGGAATTTGCTTCGGGTCTCAGGTCAGGGATGTTGCATTCAGGTGAGGTGAAGCAACCTGGACCTCTTTGTCGAGTGAGTTTGCCTCTGATCCGAGTTGAGTACCTGGCGCGCGATCATCAACCTCCTTAAAGTCCCTCGACCCGCATGGAATCCTATTTAGGGTTTAATTTACAACGTCGACGATTTTTGAAGCGAACCCTGGTACTCACAGCTTTTCCCAACGTTTTTCCTCGGAACAAACCTGTCCAAACAAATCGCAAGAAGTCCCGCAAAGGGATCACGTGATTCGTGATAGGATCCCCACTCTCAGCAGGAATCGTGGGCGTCACTATTCGGGCTAGAGTAGACAATAGCTTGGTGACGTCATTCGGGCTCTGACTATGGAGTTTCTCCCGCTATTATTCCAGATGTCCTTCTCTATCACTGCAAAGGACAAAGGATGGAAGAAATTCGGTGGAAAATAATGGGGGAAATGCTATAGTCGGAGTCGAGTGACGTCACGAGCGCACAGCGGAGTCTGTCCCAGATTGAAGCAAATTTTGGGAGTGGGGAAAGTTTTGAGTTGCGAGGGCGGAAGACGGACGTCGCCACTTGAGCTAGATATCCCCCCACCATTTGTAAGTTTTTGTACAGTTTATTAAGGTGGGTTCCGAACCACCTTGTGGGCACCACAGTATTTAGATATTTGTAAGTTGTAATTGTGTAAGTTTCCTCGCGAATCGTACGAATTACCGATGGAAAAGCACGAGTATCGGCTGTTTACGCAAATGCGTCGTGTGAAATTTTCACAGCGAATGATACGCAGCCGTAGACCGTTCCCGGGGATCTCCGTCATTGACCTCGAAAATTCGTTCGGTTATTCCGTAAAATTTATACACAATTCACCGGGCCGGTATGCGTACGCTTGTGTACCCCTCTCTCTCCCCCCGCTTGCCGTGCTCGACAAAAGTTTAAAGGGGATGATGCACCGCCGAAACCGACAGGAGCGCACTCGAAACCGTGATCTCGCGGCAGCCGGTTACGGTACTCGAGTTTCAAGGGGAATTTAATTATCCCGCGCTTTTGATGCCATTATTTTACACGATATTACGCCGTAATTATCCCGCACGTCTCAATGGGTCGGGATTAAAATCTCAGGGACTTCTCTCCGTTTTTTCCTCTCTCTCTCTTTTCCTTTCTTCGTTCACCTCCTACTTCCCCCCTTCCGCCCACTTTTTCCCCTATTTTCTTTTCTTTTCCTTTCGTCCGCGTTTTGTTAGCCTCCCTTTCGCGTCGGCTCGCCGGTCGAATGCTCGAACAGCGCCGGATTACGATTTTAATTTCACCGAGATTTTATCGGGCCTCTCTCCAGCCCGCGTTCGACGCCCTTGAACACGATGCGCACTAGGCACACGTTTAATTTTTTCGTTTTGCGTTAATCGATCGGACGAACCAACGAAAATATACCTCTGAACAGGTTCAACCTCCTCGCTGCTTTAAACAACGAATTTATTTTTCAGTTATTTCAATAGTCTCCACAAAGTCCGGTCTCAGAAAGTCCGGTGCTTTGTTCAGAATAATTTTGCAAACATTAATTAAACAGTAGACTGGAAATCTTTATGTAAAATGCAAATGTCGTGCACTAGTTGCAACACAAACGAGAGTTTCACAATTTTCAAATTTTCCGAATCATTTATTTTCACTGTCTTGTGTTTTACTAAACTATTCCAAGTCGTTCGTGTATAAAATCCACAATCTTCTTATCAGCAATCGTCACCCATTGGCGAACAGAGACACCAAATTTTCGAATTCATTTATTTTCACTGTCTTGTGTTTCATTAAACTATTTGAAGTCGTTCGTGCACAAAATCCGCAGTCTTCTTATCAGCAATCGTCACTTATTGGCGAACAGAGACACCAAATTTTCGAAATCATTTATTTTCACTGTCTTGTGTTTCATTAAACTATTTGAAGTCGTTCGTGCACAAAATCCGCAGTCTTCTTATCAGCAATCGTCACCCATTGGCGAACAGAGACGTCGTTTCTGCTCTACGTTTCGGATTACCCATACGCCCGTACGAATTCGTTGGAAAAGACAGCGACGTCTCTTCCCGGTTCTGTTCTTTGTCCGTGCGCGAAATTTCCGAATCGGTTATTCGAGTCGCGCGCTCTCGGATTTCGGAGTCGAGAGACATCGTGAAACAATAGCCGGGGCTCTAGGGTTCGCGGAGAACACTGTTCGTGCAATTTCGAACGACCCACGGCGGCGAATTTCCACAGAAAACGGGTCAAAAATAATGCCTCTGGCTATGACGCAAACTGTGAAGAAGGCTCTCACAAGATCAACCTATGGTTTGTCGAAACGTTGTGCACCTTGTTCGCTGGCTTGATCGAAATTATCCAAATTTATTTTATACTGAAAAACTCGTATAAATTATACAGAAAACAGAGAAATTACACTGTCCAACAACAAAAATGTTTCTTCTTTCTTCTCAAATGTTGAATCTGACCTTAACACGCACAGTTTTTGGGAAATTTGAGTTTGAACAAAAAAACATGTTTTTCGACTTTGAACAAATATTGTGATGTTATTATATAAGATATTGTATTGTTCTTTACAGCAAACTTTTGCTGTAACTCAAAAACTGTGCGTGTTTTAAAAAAATTAAGGCTAGATTCGGAATCAGCGCGGAAAACTTTATAAGCTCCATCCAACAGTTATATGGAAACATGGAAAAAGTTGAAATTTGTTGGACAGTGTTATTTAAAGCTTCTGAAGATAAACGGTGTATTATTTCCAACCGTTAGTCAGCAAAAATTTGACGGCTTATGCAAAACTTTGAATTCTGCATGTTGTTCGAATTTCTGGGCGAAATATCCCACTGTGCGACGGATGGCAGGGGGTGCAGTCGCGTTTCCAGGGAAACGCTGCAGGACTAGGTGTTGCATCGAGCGCTACGATTTTTCTAGGAAGATAAAACCGCCGATATCAATCTCTCGCGGTTAGGCACACCTGAATTCTGTTCCAGGGAAAGAGTGAAAGAGGGATAGAAGTGGTGGGGGGAGAGGGAACGAAGGGGGCCGTCTCCTGTCCCCGGTCCTCCCAGTTCCTTTCACCTTTCCCTTCACCGTCCACCGGAGGCATTTGTCATTCCGTTCGGTCCTTCGGGTGTCCGACTTCCTTTTACCTGGTACCTCGGTCCCCGAAAAGGGCCGTTCTCGGCCGGGTCTGTCCTTGAACCTCTTCCTCCGCCCCTTGCTTCGTCCCGCCTACGAGCGGCGACGGTGGCGGGCTCGTCCGGTCTGCTCGGAATCCGCGTGCCGGATTTTTTATTCCGTAGAAACCGACGCTCTCTTCTCCCTTTCGTCGGCCTCGGATGGAGAAAGGGAGAGAAATGCGCCGCGGCCCCGCGGCTTTATGACGTATTATTACGTCGCACTTCCTGAAGGTGAACGCGCAACGATCGAGCGCCTGCCGCGGTGAAATGCCGCCGTTCCGCTCGTGGACGCCCGATAGACTCTAGCATTTGCCTTCTAAAAATGACACGGTTTCAATTTTTACTCGGAAACACAGTGGAGTCTCGATTATCCAAACCTGCGAAATGTCGATTCGTATGACACTATTTATTACACAAATTAATACGAAATTACAGTCATTTCCTATCAGAGCGTTTTTATAATTATATATTCTTTATTGTTCCCCTCGGGGTTACAATTCGTTATCCTTATCTCCTACATCTATTTAACAATCTCTCCCTCCTACCATTATATCTATCTTAATATTATTATTCTGTACGCAGAGAAAATATAATGATAAATTAACAGTAATGAAATCAACAGCATAATAAACAATAATCGAAAATAATATTAAATAAATATTATTCCACGCAGAGCATGTTTATAAATTCAACATAAATTCGATCTGGCATATTTCACTTTCAGCTCAGGTAGTTTGCAATACACACAGTTTTCAATTGACCGAGAGCAAAGAGCTTTCTAGTGGAACACACACGGTGACACTTCGCACACCGAAGTTGTCACAGATCGGTCGGTTAATATTCGCAAATCATTCCGCGATAATTCGACCTCTTCATGCGAAATGAAAATTGCATTAATTTCAAGTTACGGCTAACTACTCTACACATAGTAGTGGTTGGTCCTTCATTCCTCGATGCACGGTTCGATTCGAGGATAAAGGCTCCCGGCAGACATCTAGGCAGCCCTAGACAGCCCATTGTACCTAGGACATTGTGTTCAGAGAGCATGTGTACCAGAATCGTTTTCGGGCAGGTACGTTTCCAGAGGCGTTACCTCTCGGAGGCGTTCTGTTCCCACAGGCCAGCGGGGTCGTTCGGCGGTTGTCCATGCGCGAAAGGGTTAAAACTGGTCGAAACACGGACCTATAGCCCGAGAAAATGGTTTCGGGGAATTTCGGTGCTGGACGATGGCCTTGCAACGGAGAGATCGAGGCACAGTGGGTCATTTTGACCAAAAAGCTGACGAAAATTATTTTATAGTAGAAAACGAGTCCACTGGTGTTGTTTTGTTACAAAATTACATTTTTCCTTTTGTTTGAACGTATCAGGTGTACATACAATAAATTTACTTTATTTAAAACTCCTTGTCACTACTTTCTTCGGCAGGTTTGGGAAACAATTAAATAAACATAAATTCATGTTTGTACATTATAAATGTAAAAATAATTAAATCATTTTAAGAACTATTAATTTATTATTTAAACGTTACAATTCCACTAACCTCTTATAAATATAGGTAGAGTTATAGATCCATTGAGCCAATCATGATTGTTATTTTCAAATATGAATCCTTTTTTATGCGTTGCTAGCCATCTGAGTTTAAATTGATGCTTCACCATAGATAGAATATGCTTCAAATCTTTTCGTTGTTCTTTGCCCAAACAATACTTATCAAGAAGATATATTTTGGCATATATTCCAGTCTTTTGCCAAAATTTCACTGCTTTGACTCGACAATTTAATTGTATATACGCCTTCGACTTATAACCGTGACATCTGAAGGTCTTGGAAGAGACACCTAACAATAATTGTATTTTTATATATTTCGAAAAATACCACTTGCTACAGAAAAAAAGTAAACTATACCATTCGATTCACGCTGCAAGGTGACACGAAGGTCAGTGGCAAAAATACGGTTGTATTTTGATTCGCAACCACTTAGGTAGAAAAAGTAACTGTTATCATTAACTGATGGTAAATTGTACAAAATTGAATTTTGGCTAGCTTTTTGGTTATAATGCCCCACCGTGCAACGCGATAAGGAGAAACAGCGTGAACCGTTCGGACGACGATTGCATTCGCTCGGGGGCTGACTCAACCAGCATCGGAACAGCTGGTCGTGGAAGGGATGCGCGCATGTACTTCGGTCGTGCGTTGCGTATATGTTGCATTCTAATATCAGATCCGAGGAGCGTGGAGGCTGCAGGGACTGATCCTTCATGCTGCGTGAAAGCGTCTGCCACGCGGGTACCTTTAATGAATCCGCTCTGTTATCGATTTCTCGGGGAAGCTCTGCGGCCAACCATTACCAGAGTGAACCCACCGCGCTCTCTCTCCGGGTTGAACAGTCCGCTATCCTCTCTGCACAGCCTCCGCACCACCGAATCCCACGGATTCTCTTCAAAGTTCTTGCGTAATTTCTCCTTTCGACGCCCACCACCCGAGCTCTCTTCTCTCTCGTCTGTTTACCTGCTGGAAGAGGAGATCGAGTTCCGAAGAAGAGCGACGCTGAAGAACCAACCCGCGATTCTGGCGAATTGCGTGGCACCTCTCTCTCTCTCTCTCTCTCTAATGTTCATCAATAGCGAACTGGCGAGCACGTACACATTTTTCCGGGGTTAATTCGACGTCCGACCGCCTGGATTCAGGGAGCGGTCCGCGAAACCCCACTGCACGAGGGAGAACCCTCGTATCCCTTTGGCTAGTGCTATTTCTCTCTCTCTCCCTCTTAAATCTGTGTTCTCTCTCTCGTACAATCTCTCTAGCTCTCTTACTCGCTCATTCCCCCCGGGTAAACGTTTCAGCACTGGGTAGGCTTAAGCATTGGCGCGGAGATCGGAGGACCCGCTGCGTCAGCGCTCGATCAGATGCTTTTGGAAATATGAGTTCTCTGGCTGAAATTGTGGGAGAGAAATTGACGAAGGAAAATATAGTATATATATTAAATTTTGTGTGTTTCGACGCACGGTCATTAATAGACAACCAGCAAGTTTGCAAATTAATTCATCTCAACGTTTCCATCCCTGTATGGATCATTTTCAAGAGAGACATTTTTGCGTCTGGAAAATAATACATTTATAGAAGAAAAGTAAAAAGAAAAATAAGAGAAAAATATAGTATTTGATGAGATATGGTGAGCCTCGTTGTCTCCTTGGTTATCTAGAATGTCTTATGTGTTTGCCGAGACTACGGTGTTGCGGAGATCCAGGAGGAAGAATGAGATTTAGTGGTAATAATCTGCGTCTAGTATGCAGAATATTATTACTAGAAATATTATCGATGTAAATGAGTGTTAACCTTTAACGCTTTGCAGCTTGGAGGTATCTCGTTGCGGTATGTGGGCTGTATGTTGAGAATTTCATTTTCACATATATCGGTGTACACGTGCATCCCTCTAAAATCGAAAATTCATCGTCAGCTGGCGTCTAGAGACTGATACACTAGCTGATCCGAAGTTGCTTGAACTCTCGCGATGTTTTTACAGTGCTGTATCTCACCTACTCGCTGTTATCTATAACGCGAAATATCCATACTCTATTAATCACGCGATACTCGTAGCACTCTTCCGCAGATACGTGGATACCCTTTCACCCTTTCTAATAATCTGGACCCAGTGTAACAATACTTACTGTATCGTTCGCTCGCGATACGAAATCGAACCACGAAAACAAAATCATATTTTGTTACAGTAAACTTTAAATTAAATGAACTTGTAGATTTAATTCTTTATACCAATGGTCTCTTAAGCAACACACCAATTAAGTAAATAACCAAAACGTGTAAACGAGAGTTTGAAGCTTTAATAAGCTCTGGGTTAGATCCATTAAGAGCCTTCGGTATCAAAGCTTCCTTTCCATATTTTATGAAGCTTCTTCTTTGCGAGCAACCCAGGTCCCCTTATTGGGTCCAATGCAATTAGCCATTAATTCAAACTGGCAACTAGAAACTTCGAACTTAAGTGAAATTCCCCGTCAAAATGGCCACGAGTCTCGCCGCACACGGTTAACCTATTTTACGTCAACTCGACGAGAAACGTCAAGCAAGGTTTAAACAAATCCAATCTTATTATACAGAACCACTTGCCAGACACTCTGTCTGATTCGTGCAGCCTCAACCCCTTACGATGTCGAGCCGGACTCGTGGCGAAAATTTCGAACGGAATCAATCATTAAGAACATAAAAATGTGCAATACATGTACATGCTATTTGTCATGAAATGTATTAAAGGATTTTGAAAAGAAACTGAGAACGAGTCACATTTTCGTCTTCGATATTAGACGAAATGTTATTAAGAACAGAAAAATGTTCAATACATATATATCCTATTTGTCATGAAAAATATTAAAGGAGTTTGAAAAGAAATTGTGGAAACGAGCTACATTTTTGTCTTCGATATTAGACGAAATGTTATTAAGAACAGAAAAATGTGCAATACATATACATGTTATTTGTCATGAAAAATATTAAAGGAGTTTGAAAAGAAACTGAAAACAGGTTACATTATTGGTATTAGATGAAATGTTATCGAAGAGAAAATAGTGTTAATTATGATGACGGAGTACATACGAAATTTCAGTAAATTTTCCAGACTGGCAAACATCAGACAGTGGTCGTCCTGTTTCCGCAGTCCTACGCCAGTGCGTGCGGTCTGGCGTCTGTAGTCGGGGCGCCGGTATGGTGTAGTACGGTCCTGATCCCGCCGCCTTTTTCTCCCTCCACCTCTGGGCGGCGCTCCATGCGCGTCGGACTCGGCAAGCGGGCTCGGGCTCAGTCTTCGTTGGACCGTCGCCGAGTGCGTGTCGTTTGTTCGTGCGCTCGTTCGCCCCCTTGTGCGTCGATTCCGGCGTGGGTTTTTTTCGTTGGCCTCGCCTCACCTCGTTCCGCAAACAAAAAGAAACCCCGTTTCGTCGGTTATTCCCCCCGTCCACCCCTGTTTCGTTTTTTATTTTTTTATTTCCCCGGAACAACAAGTAATCGCGTGCCACTCTCTCTCGCACACGCCACGAACAGAGGAGAAAGGGATAACGAGAAGAAACGGAGAAAGAAGAGCGAGAGCGACGAAGGAGAGATAGATAGAAAGAAAGGCGACTAGAGAGAGGTCCCGGTGAACAAGTTTTCTATATGTTTCGTGCGCGTGGTACGAGCTGTTCGTCGCGCGGCGGTTCGGACCAGTGGTGAAACACGGCCGCGAACAACGGCAACAACAGTAGCAAAAGGAGTCGTGTGCTGTAGTGCGTGCGCGGAGTGTGCAATAGTTTGTTGGTTACCCGCGCCGAGGCTGCTGCACCGACGGGGAACATCACGCGAGCAAACACGAGAGGCATCGTGACCCGTTCAACGGATACGTCGCGCGAGATATGGATTGGGCGGTGAAGGCTCGCCGAACGTAAGTCCCCTGGCACTTAATTACTCACCCCCACACCCCACCCTCGGTACACTCTCGGGTCTACAAAATATTTAGGAATACCAGTAGGCGATGTCTACATTTAAATATCAAGTGGTTCCAGTTTCTCGCGACTCTTCGAACGTGTGGTACAGTGGCACTTTGTGTGAAGACTTTCCGAATGTAAGTCTCTTTACACTTTACTCAATTACCCTTATACACGGTGCCCCCTTCGTAGGACCAGTTTCCATACTTTGCATCAAATTCCTTAGGAAAGTTCGCAGCCATGTCTACCGTCAGTGGTGCACGGATTTCTTACGTTTTTCTAACAGTGTGGTGCAGCTACAGTGGCACTCTGTGCAGTTCGCAGTGTGATTCGAGGAAAGTAAGTCCCCCGACACTGTACGGACCCCACAAGTACTCGGTGTCCTTCATAGGACCCGTTTACCACAAAATAACTACACATTGTCCTACTCTAAAATGCTTAGGAAAATTAAAATACTTAGGAACCTATTTTGAGTACATATTCAGTGATCTATACGGATATCTTGAGTTTTTCTAACAGTGTGGTGCAGCTACAGTGGCACTCTGTGCAGTCCGCAGTGTGATTCGAGGAAAGCAAGTCCCTCAACACTGTACGGACCCCACAAGTACTCGGTGTCCCTCATGCGACCCATTTACCACTAAATAACTCCATATTATCCTGCTCGAATATATTTAGGAAAGTTAAAATATTTTGGAAACTACTTTAGGTATAAACTTAGTGATCTATACGAATTTCTTGAGTTTTTCTAACAGTGTGGTGTAGCTACAGTGGCACTCTGTGCAGTTCGCAGTGTGATTCGAGAAACACAAGTTCTCCAACACTGTACAGTCCCATCAGATACCCGGTGCCCTTCATGAGACCCTTTTACCACAAAATAACTCCACATTGTCCTACTACAAAATACTTAGGAATTTATTTTGAGTACATACTCAGTGATCTATACGGATATCTTGAGTTTTTCCAACAGTGTGGTGTAGCTACAGTGGCACTCTGTGCAGTTCGCAGTGTGATTCAAGGAACACAAGTTCTCCAACACTGTACGGACCCATCAGATACCCGGTACCCTTCATGAGAGACCCTTTTACCACAAAATAACTCCACATTGCCCTACTCCAACATACTTAGGAAAATTAAAATACTTAGGAATCTATTTCGAGTCATACTCAGTGATCTATACGGATTTCTCGCGGTTCTTCAAAAGTGTGGTGCAGCTGCAGTGGCACTTTGTGGGTTTCGCAGTGCTTAGGGGCCCCGTGAGGAATACAGTGTTAACCATGTGTGATTTCTTTGGCACAGTCAATCTGTCGATCGAGTACAGTGATTTTAGAGCTGCTAAAAATCTTTCAGGACTGTTGGTCTAGATTGGAGTTTTAAATGGAGGACTACGGTTCGAATCGTTCGAAGACGTTGATCCCTTGGTGTTTGTACTTCTGTCCTTGACTGACAGTGCTAGCAAGTTTTGTGTAGACAGACTGATCTAATCAATCTGTGTTCATTTTGAAAATATGTTGTTTATCCTGTGGATCTCCAAAGAAAATATTCTGCGTTCATTGTGGAAACACAAATAAACTCAAAATTTATTTCCTCCCTCAACCCTTCGGAGACGACACGAGTACGTCATACTGACTCCGAAAACATTTTAAAATTGATTATACCTGATAAAATTATTAGGCAGGATACACTGTCATACTTTATCATTTATTTTCTAGAATTTCAACATAGAGAAAGAAAATAACAATCGCCGTGTTGTCCTCGAAGAGTCTGGTTGAAAACAACGTACCTTGTCACGATAAAAACAATATTACAATATTCATGAATTCTCCTGATCTATTACTGGTTCATATTTCATTGAACTAATTTCTTCATAAAAATCCGCAGTCTACTCGTCAGGAGGATCAATAAGATCAGCTGGCTGTCAGATTGTAAATTAGGCTCGGTATACACTGTGAACCTTTTCGCTCTGTCATGTACGGTTTTCATCGTCCGTTTAATAAATCAATGTTGGACGGGTACAATGGTCGTTCTCTACTTCTTTGTTATTCGTTTGACTATTCAATTTTAACGTCACTCGATTACAAAGGCGAAGTAGAAGTCTGGCATTCATACTGACTTTGAAATCGGTAAAAATTCGTTTACCAACCGGACGATGAGAGCTGGAAAATATTGAAAGCCTCTGTTGACTCGCTTTCGGTGTGGTTCAATGTTATTCCACTATTTCGAACACAATTGAAGTAAAAACGGAACACAGGGAACATAGTGAGATTATATTATTAAACGAGTGACAACATTAACGCTTTGAGAAAGTTTTGAGGACATAATCACAAATTTCTTAAACAGATTTGATATAAAAATCAGATCTCCTGAACCCAAAAAAATTCGAATAGGTAATTCCTTTCTTCAAAGGGCGTTTAACAAAGATCGTGTTCCAAACGGAGCCATAACTTGTATCGAGTTCTAGAATGCGGGCATCAAACTCCACAAAGCTTGCACTCCCAGATAGAACATTACACCCGCAGCAGAGAAATTCTGGGTCTCCGAAAATTCATTATCTTCTCCATTGTATCCCGAACAGATAATCGGGAGTGTTTCGAGCCTGGCGAATCAAGTCCCACGGTTCCGAGGTTCGTTCTGCCATCTCTGCGTTCGACGTCACTATTGCTCGTGCGTCTCGAGGTCAGTGTTGTTTGCCCAGCCGTCTCGTCGCGACGTATATAAATAAGGCGCATCTATGCGAGGCTCTTGGGCGCTGATACGCGAGGATGAGCGAGTGCGAGCAAGACACCGAGCGTATTTCAAGAGCTCCTGGGACAGAACGCAGAACTCGGGTCCTGGAACCCGTGGGAAAACCCGCTGCTCGAACCCGCCGCGGCACGGGTTCACCTCACCGTGAACGCGTTCCGCGGAAGCGCGCCTACCCGCTCGAAACGCGGCGGCTGCATTTGAATTTCACGAGCGGACCGGGTTGTTGGCCGAGCTTTCGGTTCCACTCGATTCCCTAGGGCCTAGGACCCTTTTTCTAGTCGCTGTTCCTGCACGCTAGACTGCGGATTTTATGCATTTCAACATTTAACCCTTTGCACTCTGAGCTATTTTAACTCGAAAATCAAACGTTTCTGCCGACCTAGAATATTTCCATTCTCTGTGATCTTTTAAATTTGGAAGATATGAAGTTGATATAATACCTCATACAAAACGTAAATGTTTAGTAATTAGTTAGACACCGACATATCTGATAATGTAAACAATATTTTAAATACTAGTACAGGAATTTTTAGTGGCGCTCAAGAGGCGCCACTCGAGTGCTAAAGGTTAAGATTCCCTACCCTAGATTTTATGCATTCGAACATTTAAAACAACGTAGAGATTAAAAGAAACGCAGAATGTTGATTTGAATCTATTCAAATTTATTAAAGAAAGAATACCTGGCTCTTGCATCTTGTGATTGATGGAGAACATTTTTATATTGCATAAAGATCCGCAGGCTACTTCTTTTCGGTCTCTGTTCATCGGTGTCATGCTCGTTCGAGACGTTTGACAGCCGAACGCTCTCTTGGACGTCGAACGATTGTCCTGACAGGATGGTTTTAGGACTCTTTTTGTCGTACGAACCCTTCCGAGTTGAAAAGACGATTGCCTTGCCCTCGTTTGTACCTTCCACGACCTCCGGCTCTGTGTTTTCGGCGAACTCAACTTTCGCACCTGTGGGTGGGTGGAGAATTATTGATTGTTGGGATAAAAGGTGTTCCGTTGTTATTGTGTTCATGACAAGTTCTGATCGAAATATACTGTGGTTTTTACATAATACGATTTCCATATGATGAAAAATTTATAGACAGAGATACTGAACATGGAGTAGAAAAATAATGGCTGTTGGAGAAAATTGATTTTTAAGGGAGAAGGGCGTAAAAAGAAGCTTCGAAAATGTTAGAACCTTCGAAAATTCTGACACGATCGTCGGTAGACAAAGCGTTAGTTGAAAGGTCAAAGTACTCGAGACGAGCTAAACAACTGTACAAGAAAAATGTTGAACGCGTTCTATCTACATCGAAAAATAATGGCTGTTGGAGAAAATTGATTTTTAAGGGAGAAGGGCGTAAAAAGAAGCTTGAAAAATGTTAGAACCTTCGAAAATTCTGACACGATCGTCGGTAGACAGCGTTAGTTGAAAGGTCAAAGTACTCGAGACGAGCTAAACAACTGTAGAAGAAAAATGTTGAACGCGTTCTATCTACATCGAAAAATAATGGCTGTTGGAGGAAATTGATTTTTAAGGGAGAAGGGCGTAAAAAGAAGCTTCGAAAATGTTAGAACCTTCGAAAATTCTGACACGATCGTCGGCAGACAAAGCGTTAGTTGAAAGGTCAAAGTACTCGAGACGAGCTAAACAACTGTACAAGAAAAATGTTGAACGCGTTCTATCTAAATCGATAGAGGAATCAAGTGACCCAGACTCGGCACGATTATTCGCGGCAGACAGTGAACGCGTTGACGATTCGTCGTCGATCGAAGAGAAGGCAGTTATTCCCTCTGAATCGGCGCACGAGTAACTCGTCGATGGCAATCCGATCCACGCGCGATCGACGCGTACGATCGTTCGCATAGATCGTGGCCGTCTCTCCTTTCTCTCATTCATTATTCCCTTTAATTCCCAGGCGTCGTTGTTGCGTAACCCTCTTACAACTCGCCGACAATGTCGCGGGCTGCCGAAGGACAACGAAGAGGCACGTTTCTCGCCGATCGCGAACAGCTAGAACATTGTTCCCGTGGGCGCGTCGCAGGACGATATTCTCGCGAAACGCTTCTCTCTCTCTCTTTCTCGGCGCGTCACAGCTATCGGCATTCTCGCGGATAAAGAAGGCCGTTAAGCGGCGAGCTGGGAACAGCTGCGCGTTGTTTAACGACACAACAACGCGGACAACATCGCGGCTGATAAACGTCGGGAGCATGTGCGCGGTGCACAACTAGGATAAACCGGGAGCCAAGTTTAGGCGAGCTTCCGTCAGCTTTGGAAGCTGCTGGTTCGGGACCAGCTTTGCAATTTTTTAACCACTCACGAACCGAAATTACTTCGCTAGTAGTCTTCACTCTTAAATAAAGATTATTTATGAAACCCAAAATGGAAATTTTCTTTATCAATTGTGGCGAGCATCGTCCGTTTTCGTAACCTTGTTCGCGCATAACTGTCACATTGACAACTGGACGATAGCCCAGTTTTATTATAACTCATTATTTTTTATTTAAATAATTATTTTGCTGCAGCAAGTATGTGTTTTGTAATTTTTTCTTCTAAGAAAAAATGCTTACACAGCTGTGTCGCAATATATTTCTTTATATATTTCAATATATTAATTTTCAGACCCAAAATGTTGAGTAAAATTAATTTGCAAACTTGCTGTTGTTACTAATGATCGAACCGTGTGCCGAAATCACAAATTTATTTTATGTGACAGTGACATAGTGTTCGGCGATCAGTGTGATGGATTGATGAATGACTTTTGTAACAATAAAGGAGCTGTCGTCTCTGGGTTATTGAGATGATACAATAATGGACGATATATAACCAATATTAGAAAAATTGATTACTTCTCCAGGTAAAATAGTGTTCTATGAGTGTTTGAGTAGGTTGAAAAATTAGAACCGTTCCTCGTCGCGTATTTCCTGGAAGTTTGTTTCGTCGAAAACTTGAAACATTGTATGAATTGAAATAGTATCTCACGCTCGAAGCAGTGTCATACGAGTGCAACGGTGTCCCACGAGTGAAACGGTGGTCCCACGTACGACAGGGAAGGTTTCCTCGAAAGAATCGTTCTTTGTGACGTTCGATCTTTTAATGCCGAAATAGGAGAAGAACTTTAGGTCGTTTTAGGTTCGCCGTGATGTCGAATAGATTTTCCGAGAAATTTACGGCTGGTGGAAGGATGTCGATACCTGGAATAGATTCCAGAGGGGAGACTCGCCTAGGCTCCGGGATATATGTGAAGCTTTTGTCGTGACGACGAGGGTAGACTGTGCGGCGGTTCTTGGTGGCGCTGCGCCCGTGAAAGAAATCAATGAATCGTGTTCCATCTTTCGCCGCGTAAATTTCCCGTGGCTGCTGGTTCAATCGCGAGAAGAGCAAGTTTGCCTGGCTGAGAGGATTGGTTGGCTGTAAAGTACAAGGGAGAGAGAACGAAGCACTGACGAGTGACGAGGGCTCGCTGGGTGGAACGACCTCTGCGTTCGGTCAGTGGCGTATCCATCGGAACCTGGCCCTCCTCTAAACGATGTTACGAAGTTACTGCAAGCTTCGACAACCAGGAACAGCTTGGGTCAACGCGAATTTTCGACTACTTCCTTGTTTCCGATGGGTTCCTTGCTACAATCCTTGCGACAGCTGGTTGCTAACTGTTCATTGATATCTTTATTACTTTCATAGAACAGGGAATACTGTTATCGGTCATTTTAATACTTTAGAAAAATAGAGTTCGTAATAGAGAAACGATATTCAAGATCGAACAACGTTCTAACTTAAAATAAAATTACGCCATTTCCCGGTTAAACAAGAAGAGTCTTGCAAGACACAAGTAGATTTATTCAATCGAGAGAGAATAATACACAAATTACATCGTACGAAAGTTCATCACTTAAACCGCATTTGAAATAATTAGCGCGACCTTCGGGAAATCAGAGACTCGTATAAACTACATACTAAATGGCCATTACAATTTAGTGATCCACAACAGCAGAGTTCCAAGTTCAACTGGAACTCCCTGTACAATTGCCGGCTTGCAAGGAAGCAGCAACGCTTCCAGTGCACCAAAATCTCAAATGTGTAACCCGTCTGGTAGAATCCAAGTCTTGCCGAACCGAGTGCACAAGGATCCCAAGATCCACAACTCCTATCACCCGGAATCACTGGCGGATCACTCTAACTCGAGACAATACTCAAATTTATAAATTATCGAGGAAAAACCTCGCGTCGTCCCACACATTCATTCAATCACTGCCTCATCTTGGCAACCGTCGCTACAACAACCTCCGCTTGTCAACATCGATACAGCGAAACTATCGTTTTCTATCGCGGTGAATAATTTAATAATAATAATAATAATATTTTAATAATCAAAAGTGTGGAGAGCACTCCAGCTTGTGGTAACTTTTTGAGTAAACACCATGTTAAAAAATGTAGGTCACATGACCTGATTCAAAAAGAATCGTTTTCTATCACGGTGAATACAATCGAGATTACAAAATCGCGAACGAATACCATGAGAAATATTTTAATTCCGCGTGGATTTGATTGCCTCCTCAGTTTCTAGTAAAACCGTATCCTCGTGACAGCTCGATGCCAACTATTCATTGCAGCTGTAACTACCACCATAAAAAAACAGGGAACAGTGTCATTAGATCATCTAGACGTTCTTAACCCGTAATCACAGCCAACTGGCATCGTGTACTAATTTCTTTTGCCTCCCATATATACAATATGTTTCTCTGTGCAAAAGCGTTCCACTTTGCTTATATTATGTGACAGTGAGAAAGGGAGAGACTTTGTTTTCAATAAAAATGTTGGAATACTATACAGTGGGGATTTTCAGAAGGATCTGAAAAGGTGGGAAGACTTCGGTTTCGTGTTCCTCGTGACTCGGAAGTGGCGAGCCGAGGGTCGAAAATTCGCGGCTAGCTACCGATATCGAACGTTCACTTTGTATTCAGCGAAGGGACTTCCTGAATATGATAATACTCAGCCGGGAACGGTAATATTCGGCGAGTCCGTCGACAGGACAATGGTCCTCGAGGTACAAGCGTGACTGGCATAACGCGATCTCGGCTAACAGATCCATTTCCTCGAAGAACCACCGACCAGTTGAATTGACAGGTTATCGATAGACCGTGGGTTTTATGCATTTCTAGCAAAAATGGACGAGCGAGATATGAAACCAATGGAACCTCCAAAGGAACAATAAACATCCTTCTATTAATTCCAATTTATTACCGCACATGATCTTTCGAAACATTTAGTGCAACATTCAATATTTATCAGACGCAAAATTCTCTTGAAAAGGATCCAGAATCGGATCGAAATATTGAGACAAAATTTTATAAATTGCAAAATTGCTTCGTTGTTTCTTTATATGATATCATAAACTAATTTCTAATAATCGAAAGCAGTGGACATACAAATATTTGCATGGTACAAGAACATAGACAAATTCTAAATACACAATGTAATAGTCAATTACTGGATAATGAAATTTTGCATAAAGACCCGCAGTCTGGATCATCGATGAATGAGTTTTCTGTGCGTGATCCAATTGGAAAGTGGTTATTAACGGAAATTTCGCATGGAACGGCATAAAGGTGCCAGGTTGAATGCGACACGTGTTACAATTCCCTTCCCCAAGGGCCTGTTTTCCGTTTCACGGTACTTAACGTGAAAGCGCACCTGCGAGCACCTGTTCGCCGCTTGGAACTCGACGCTTTCCGGCGATCCTTGCAAAATACTCGCGCCGTTCGAATCGTTTAGATAATTGCTCGGTTTTGCGGCGATGAGAATCCACCGGGGACGTATCGTTCGATATCGTGCAACTTGCTTCTGTTCGACGCGCTTGGTATTCGGAGTGCAACTGTAATTCTGCATTCCTGAAATTCTCCCTCGGAACGCACGGGAAATCAACAGTTCTATGGGGCCCTCTGTCGACGACAAATATTTTTAAATAATCTCACAAAATCGTTTTAGTCAGTGAAATTAATTTAATATTAAATAGACAATGTGCCATTAAAAATGAGTTTAAAAATGTCGACGAACGACGTGTTTGAAATGCATCTAAAGAGGAGTAACAAAGGTGTGCGTGTTTCGAGTGTCGTTTCACTCTCGCATTTTCGCGAAGAATTTTCGATCGTCACCTGGAGGGACGATCTCGCGAATTCGAGGAGTCCCGGGTGTTCCGAACGAATTTGATCGGAGGAGTCCCGTTGGTCCTAAAATTCGTGCACATCTGAGAGGGTGTATCGTTACCGTCCCTTTTCTGCAGCCGGTGCTTCGCGAAGACCTCGTCTCGAAATACACACCCAGCCGGTGTCGTGCGCGTTACACCACGTGTTGTATGGTACTGTTCTTTGGTAACGGAACACCCGTTGAATGGGAGCTAGAAAGGAGCTAGAGAGAGTAGGGAGATGGGAGGAGGTCCATTTCCTTTTCCAGTGGCTGTTCTCCCGGCGCGGCTTTTTTCTCCCCCGTTTTCGTCGACGGCGTCGTTAATTCCGGAATTTCTAAAGCGCAGTGGAAAGAACACTCTACCGCGAAGGGAGGACAAGTGCTCTTCTGCTTTTCGAGGAAAACATCGTCCTAAATTCGAGCCGGTGCGGCCACTTTTGCTACCCTCAAAGCGCCGAAATTAATTGAACCGGTCTCTTCGCAACCGGCTAGCATACTCTTCACTCGATTTCTATCCCCCATTAAGCTGGGCCCACGAGTGTCGTCATTTATCTAACCTTTCGATCGAGAAAATGCACTAGAAATCATTCTCGAAAAAATTTCTTTTACGAGAAATTCTACAGACTGAGTTGCTTCCACTAAATAGCATGGGAACTCCATTTACTAGATGATTTATGATAGTACAGTATCTTTGAAATAACACGTTACGCCATTCGAGATGTTTCAAAACCAAGAAGTTTCGTCTGACAGAATATTTCCACACATTATTTACGTGTTACGATTTTATCACATTTAAAGTTTGATCAATTTTTTACATGATCATAGGGGTTGGAAAAATTGTTTGAAGTTTCGTCTGACAGAATATTTCCGCACAATGTTTACGTGTTACGATTTTATCACACTTAAAGTTTGATCAATTTCTTACATGATCATAGGGGTTGTAAAAATCGTTAGCGGTGCCTCGTCGCTCGAGTGAAAAACGATAATACAGTTTGTCGGCAACTTGCGGATCTCTGTTCTCCAACTTCGATGGGACCTGCGTGCAACGTAACTCCATTATTATTCGTCGCGTGCTTCTCTCGTGAAAGTGGAGACCTTGGTGCGGAACTCGACAAGTCCATGTCTTTTTTAGTAAAATTACAGTCTCACTGTTGAAACTTTGCAACATTGTAGAACTTCTATATCGTAATTTGTAGCGGGAATAACGTTGGACGATACAAAGTGCAAATTTTACAGAACAGTAGAATTTTGTAGGAGAACAATAAAAGCTAATAGACCTTAATCAAAATTGTTTTTGACACCTGGCCTCGCTCGTATTTCACACCGAATCCTCCGAGTTGTTTTTAAGCTTGGATAACGCTGGTTGGTGACTAATCGTCGACGGTTAAACAACCTCTATACGAATTTGATTATTCTCAATATTTTCAGCAGTGAATTTCGCTGAAAATTATTCCAGTGGACGCGCGGCCGCGACGAAAGAAACGCGACAATTCTCGGCCGTGGCGACTTTCTCTTTTCCTTTGTCACAGAACGGGATCGGTCGGCATAAAACAAGGCGCGTCGAACATATGGTTCGAGTCGGGGTAACGTCGACACACGAGCCCAGACCACAGCTGCGTGGCTTATCTCTTGAAAACTTGTGTGTAGGGCCTCGCTCTCTCGATTCGGAGCATTCTATCCAGTCGGTTCGATTTCCTCGGTACTTTCCTTCTGCAGTTTACAATATAATCTGCTCGTGGAAGACCCGAATGGCGACAGTCAATTTTGCGATCGATTCCGATAATTGAACTTTGCGTCGCCCTGTACATTGGCCTCTCCCCTTGCAACTTCTTTCATGAATAAAAATTCTTTGATTCACTGATTAAGAGATTCATTGTTCACGGTTTTGACACTTCTAAACACACTTCTCTTCACACTAATATTTCGATGGTGACAGCAATTTCGTAGAACAACAAGTTATTTCTGTTAATTTATCCAGTTCTTTTGGAACTGTTACTATTCCTACGGAACGCCACTCCAATTCTGTACAAAATGAACACGTAGGATTTTATTGAACACTGTGCAAGAGACACGCGTGGAATGACTCCTCTTCTATTTTTTTTCTTTCAGACTAGACCGTTTCGTAGCGAGCAAAAATGAAGACACGAGGTACACAGAACCCCTTAGCCTAAACGACGTACGTTCGCCCTTATCCATTTCGTCCCGAACAAAGAATTAAGAAATTCGAAGATCTACTAGAGATAGGAGAGCTACAATATACATTATGAATGTGTCTTTCTTTATTCTGACAAAGGGAAGCTTCTCTTGGATGGATGATTAATGGTTGTGCAAATTAATTCACGGCTCTTCATGAATTTTTCTTTCGTTTACAATGCTTCGATGCAGGGCTACCAATGAATTAATCTACCTAAAAAAAATTTTTAAAAAAGCAAAGGGTGCAAACTCGAAATGGAAAACTTTAGGTGAACCTAGTTCGAAATTCCGATCCCGCGTTGAATTCTGGGATAAGCTTTAGGGGGGTCGAATCTCGGTCAGAGCGCAGTTAGTCTCCTTCTCGGAGAATTGTATCCGTCGAGCGGCAGGAAATCGAAGTTGAAAGGAAGAGAGAATGACTCCGAACTGCTGATAGAGAAAGAGATAGATGGATAGAGAGGAAGGAGAACGGATGATGCGGCACGATGGTTGGGTGGGCGTCGGTTTATATTTATGCGCGAAAATAGCGGCGCTAACGGCGTCGTGCGGGCTTAGTCGATGCCGAGCGCGCTCTTAGACCGTGTCGTCATCGAGCAGCAGCTGTTTTCATTCAGCCTCGCCCTTCTTAGTTGGCGACTTCCTTTGCAGCACTTTTAATTAACGTGCACGAGGCACGCTCCACTCCGGGGCCCCTCCGTGCCCCGTTCACCGGCCACGTTTAACCCTAGAACCACCGGCAACATTACGCTAATGCCTAGCAATACGAATTTAATCGTTACCTCGATATTTTCTAATTATCCTAATTTTTACCGCTCGAGATTGACACTGTATTGTCGATTTTGAATTAGCCTGATCATTAACCATGTTACATTTTATTAGGTTATCGAATCAATTAACGTCATGAATTTCTGTATGTACATAAAAATATGGACTTTATTCAATATATGATAGTACATGTATCTATAATTGCACCCTCGTAAAGTGCCGTTTTTATTAATCGTCATAAAGTTATACGCAAGATGCAAAAAACATGGGTGTAAGAGAAATGAAATATCTGGTTGTATAATATGTTTAAAACGCAGAATGATTAACTAACGTCATGAATTTCTGTATATACATAAAAATATAGACTTTATTCAATATATGATAGTACACATGTATCTATAATTGCACCCTCGAAAAATGCCGTTTTTATTAATGGTCATAAATTCATACGCAAAATACGAAAAAACATGAGCATAAAAGAAACGAAATATCTCCTCGTTGTCAAGGTTTAAATTGCTGTTCTGTATCTGGTTGTATACTATGTTTGAATCCCACGACCTATAAAACGCAGAATGATTGATCACTTGAACAACATTTCAAAACTTGGAGATGATCGTCATGAAAAATTGGAAAGTGGCCCATTTCCAGAAAAATTGTGAAATTCAGCGACTGCAGTAGCATAAGAATACTTCATCTCCTGAAAATTGTATAAAATCAGGAATCTAGGCCAGCCTCTCAAGAAGTGACACCGCTTTGCGTATTCACGGGTCTTCCTTTCCTCTTCTTTTTCTCTCGTAGGTTCTTTCACCGTCGTTTCCTCATCGTCACGGTCTTCTTCTCGTCGGGTCTCTTTATTTTCCCGGCTTAAAAACCCGTCGACGCCTCAGTCCACGTGCGTCGGATTTTCGAAATCGTTGCGCAATTCCTTGGAGAGGCAGACTCTTCTTCGCCCCGCCCCGTCTCGAGACAAAGGATTTCGCAAAGCGCAAACACCGAGGCTCCGACAAAGTGGAGAACCCTGTTACACCGTTGGCTCTCTCGGCCTTCAGCTCGACTAATTATTTACTAAAGGCTGCTGCGCGCACGCACTTGCTCCTCGATCGCAGTGTCAACACCGACTTCGGACAAAATATTGAACTTAGCTTTCGCGAATTCTCGCAGCAACTTCTGATGCTTATCTAAAGGTGTTCGTCGTACGCTGAAACTACCCTTCGAGAACCCAGTCGATCCTACAGCTTAAACTGGCCCTCCGACCATTTGTTTAATCCCCGATAAAATGATCATGTCCAACACTAAACCATTCGTTCTAACCCTTTGTCCTACACACAACATAGAGGTCTTTGATCGAGCATTTAATTAATTTTGTTATTAGTAAACTGCAGATGATATGCAATTTCCAATTTCTAAAATAAGTGCTATTTATTAGTGTTCAAAAATTGGATGATGTCAAGAGACCCAATTTTCCAACCAACTAAATACGAACATGCAGTTTTCAACATGCAGTTATACAACATTGACAATTATAGAAAATTCTGTTGACTTCATAATTGATTAATAAGACC
>CM052330.1:7148583-7170195 GCA_028455615.1 Lasioglossum zephyrum | reverse complement strand
AATCACCGACAAATTCACGAAAACAATACACGTTCGCGTCTGATGGAGCTTCACTGTCGTACCTCGGTTATTTCAAGGGTTGTTTGAGGAAGAAAAATGGTGGGGCATTTCTAAGGCTGCAAGGGTGAAAAAGGAGCGAGATATACGTTTTACTTTTTGTCCGTGGAAAGAGACCCGGCAGCGAGAAGAAACTCGGCGCAGACCGTGGCACGCGACTTTTTCGTAACTCGGCGTGCAACGTTCGTTCGACAGGTTTCCTTTTCGATTCTGCCAGCGACAGCCGGCCAGCCGTAAGCATCTTTCACCGGGCCCGTCCGCCTGCAGACGCTTTCGCAAAAGTTTCGAGCGGCTCGCGCCACTCTGCACCGTGTTTCATAAATTTTTCAACTGGTCGCTCGCGGCGGCGGTCCTCCTCGCTCGTACAATTAGTGAAAGGAGAGCCCGGAGAACCGTGTTTCGACACCTTGTCGACAAAACGCTCGAAGAGCACCGCTCGGAGACACATTTTTGCAAGCTGTTTTCGTGCACGCCTCGAAACTCCAACCTCCGAGCATTATTAATCCCGTCGATTCCCATCCGCTCGGTTAAACAACAGTTTCAATCGTCAATTTTCCTGAAAGCATTCGATCAAATAGCCTGTGGATTTTATGCTAATTTCAACACTGTTTTAATGGTTCGCGTTGATGCTTCAATATTTGAATAAATAATATTACTTCCAATTTTACTAAAATCAGCAACTCGCGACTGGTGCTCACAGTTGAAACCTTGTATTTATAAAATATATTCAAACAAATATGCACGCGTCCGCAAGTTATTCGCTAGCGTTTTCGCAACTCTTGTTTGCAGTTGGTACAGACAGTTTGTATTTTGCGTGAAAATCCACAGCTACGGCATTCCATTAAATACAAAATGAGGAAGAAGATACTGTCTCGGAGAACGTATGAATTCCTTGAATATTGATCCGAGGATTACAATTTTATGCAACCGAGACTCGTAAATTTCTTGTTATCTTCTCCACGTGAAATGCCACGATCGTCACTAGAGTATACGGATTTAAGATGTTTACGACAGAAATCAAAGAATAGACGTTCATGAAAATTTCCAACACCTTGTACGCAGGTAACCACGTTGAAGTTGGGCAAAATCGTATCCAGATCTCGTCGAAGAAGCACGTTTGGCTCCCGATCGTACCTGAAAATAATCTTCGGCTGGATCTTCGCAGCGTGACGCTCGTTTGTACGCTCCGCTCGCGAAACAATAAGATTCGAAAGGGAAACTGACGAACGAGGACACCGCGATCTCGTAATTTTCATCCTCCCTCTTCCATTCGCAAAGATCGTACCGCCACAAGCAGGCGGTCGTCTCGATCCAGCGAGTCGCGTTTATTGCAATCGATGATCGTCTTGACTCATTCCCAGGGAATGTCGGTCGACGTTACAAGCGTCGTTCGTTGTCGCAGAATACAGTAAATAACTGTCGACGTCGCTGCGTGGGCGGATCGATTTATTCGACGATCTTTATTTCGTGAACCGCTCGAACCGCGCTCGGCTCTTATGCAATCGGGCACCTGACTTCTTATCCTTTCCTCAATTGCATCCTAGAGTCACCGTGCATCGTAGATTCTGATTCTATGTAGTTCACTGTGTTGGTAGAAATTTTTTATTAAGTTTGGTATGCATAAACCAAAATTCCCTAAGAATTAGTAAAACTTGATTGACCAACTAGAAATGAAAGAACGTTCGCCGAGATTATCACCAATTTTCGAATTACTCGAAGTGTCAAAACGGTCCCCAGCTCACCTGGATAATTCTCGGTCGTTGTGTTAATCAGAGCATTGATTGGTCAATCAGAGAATCAATATCTCGCAATTTACCATTTTACCAAGTTTTTATTAGCTCGCTTTCTTGTTTGTTTGTTGGTCTGTCTGTTCGGTGAGAAATTTTGCAATTGATTTTAAACTAACTTCCTGCATGGCTCAGAATTTAAGGACATTATTAAAAAAAATTTTAATAATGTTTAATAATGTAATGTCATACTAAACAGTATAAAATAATTTTTCCTAGTCGCGTACCGATTCCTAACCTCGTCGAGACAGTGGTGAAAATTTGTAATTGTGAATGTCGAATTGCTACGAAAATATTTATAAGATTTCAACCGAAAAAAGTGGGGCGCATGAAATAGAAAATCGATGCATCTTGCGGCCCACGTTTTTCGTTTGAAATCTTACAAATATTTTCGTAGCAATTCAAAATTCACAATCACAAATTTTCACCGCTATCTGTACGAGAAATTTATACTTTTTAGTCCGTTTTTAAAAACTTATTCTTATTTACATAATTATTTTTCCACGTCGAAATAAAAGAATTCGTGAAAGGGTGAAAAGGAGATATCCCCAGTCGACTGCGATCGGAGTAAAACTGATCACGCGTTCTAAGAGGGTCGAAGCCTAACAAGTGAAGATTTGCCGACGCAAGAGTGCGGGTAACGAGCGAGCATTCGCCGGTTCGCGAGAGGAGAAGCAGAGAGAGGATGCGAGTCCCCGTCGTTGATGGAGGAGGAGGAAGAAGGAGCCTCCTCGGAGGTTGCGGCAGAGCGTCGTAAGGGTCCAGATTGGCCTTAGGTTCCAGACAAAGAGGACAAAGGCCCAGATCTGGCCGCGCCTGCGGTGCTGCTCGGCCGTCTCGAAAGAATTTGAGCGCGCGGAGAGCAAGCGAGGAGGGGCGGCGAGGAGGAGCGGAGAAACACCGTGCCGAGCGGAACACGTCGAGCTTGTATCGTGGCTTGTGTTCGCGATAAAGACGGCTGCACGGTTGTCCCTCGTATCCGAGCGAGCCGCCCCGTCCATGGAATACTTTCACTGGTTTCACGGCCAGCAGACACGTTTACACGATGCTAATAATACCTCGGCTTGCTCGCTCGCTCGCTCGTTCACCAGTACCAATTCCGTTCCTCGTTCACGGTCCTCCGATTCTACACAGACGGTGATCCTTCCCCGGGCCCCAAACCTACTCTCTTGCAACGTGCGTTTCCACCTGGTCGACGAACTTCCCGGATAGCGAACGCGATCCTGACTTCGCGATCTTGACCTCGATCGCTCGGTTCGTGCGAAACGTGCGCTGCCCTCGTCCACGCGGCGTTCCCCGAAGTCGTCTAAAATATTCAACAGGCACTTGGCACGTTCCGTGCACTGACTTAGGCGTTTTATTTAGTCCCCGACGCGAACTTATTCCGCGTTTTCGGACTGAAACACACGCCGGGGACCGACGCCGCGCGCGGCCGTGACCTTTCGTTGCATGATCAGCTCAGGGATTCGCTGGACTCGTACGGCTTCTGTATTGTCTTCACCGATATTCCGGGAGAGTGTTCTCCTTTTTGCGAAATGGGGTTGAAACGTTCTCTCGGTGTCAGCAAGGTTTATTTTAAGACCATGCTCGCCACTATCTCGGAAGGTTTGGACCCCGGATTTTATGAAATTTTATGGCTCGTACGATTCATTTAACATTACTGACACATTCTTTACAATATAATTGGAAATGATTTTATAGGCCCCGGTTCGATTTAACCCTACACAATATAGCTAGTTTGTAAGAATCCTATAAGAGTCCTCTAGCGATGTACTATTAAACATTTTTAATAGCAAACGTGGTCTCAAACCAAATCTTTCAAATCCGAAACGTTTGGGTATTCTTACAAAATAGCTAATTATCTTAATATTTACGATCGACATAACAAAAATCTATTATGAACCTACTTTGTCCGAAGCTTACTAGATAGCGGTATAGTAAATTTAACAGCACCCTCTTATTTAAAAAAAAAATTATATTTATTCTTTTATAAATGAATTCGAAGTTCTTCAGGCCAAGCCGGTGTTATACCATGCCTTAATATTTCGATCGACATAACAAAATTGATTATTTACAAAGTTGTACGGCTTCCACTATTTACACGTAAATAAAATACTGGATTCGTGAGAAGACTCTTAAGTTTTAGAACAGCATCTTCATAGTACCAATGAAGTATACAAGGTGTAGAATGTAGTTAGACAATTCCAGCAGTTTGGTATAAGGGTGAAACCTTTCTGCTCGTCTTCGGACAGTGTAAACAGAGTAGGACGAGTAAACGAGCGAATTCTTCGGTTCGAACGAGGAATAAATTGGCGCATGCGATCAGGAAGAGGGTGGTGCCCGGTATTGTTGTCCTGGTAGCAGGATGCGTCAGCGACACGTCGCGGCCGCACATCCGCCGGAAGAAGCTCTCCCCTCTGTCTTCGATGAGGTTGCATTCACGGGCGTCCGCAATATATCGATGCCTCAGAGTCCCGTTCAACCGTGTTCTTCCCTTCTACTTTTTCTTCTTCTTCTTTTCTTTTTTTTAATCGACCAAGTTCCTGAATTTCACTCGCCGGGGATAAACGATACCCCGCGGGCGGACTTTAATGGACAATCCACGGGTAATGTCTTTTTTAAAGTCGGGGCGCGCGCTGAGGTTCTAAAATGAACGCGTAGCTGATCTCCGGAGCAGCTTCCTTCGCGAACTTTCGTAATTTCAATCCCTTAGACGCCGGCGAACCGGTCTTCCGGCCGATGTCGACGCGAAACTTTCTTTAAACAAAGTTCTGCTGTACGGCCAAGGCGATGACGCGGTGGCTTGCTCGATCGCTCGGAACATCTGCCCCTTATCTCCGCGTGAAAGATCGTCTTTGTTAAATCTTTGCGCCCTTCCTGCTGCGAAATCCTGAAGGTAAAAATCCTTGGTGGGCATGGATACTTGAATGTTGTGAAAAAAGAAATTTCAGAAAAATTCTGATTAGATATTTTACACAAACGTTCCCCAACCTTTTCGATCCTTGCGCCCTTCCTGCTCCGAAATCCTGAAGGTAAAAATCCTTGGCGGGCATGGATACTTGAACTTTGTAAAAAAAAGAAATTTCAGAAAAATTCTGATTGGATATTTTACAGAAACGTTCCCCAACCGTTTCGATCTCTAGTTAAAACGAAAAGTTTTTCCCGCGAAGCTGGAACGATCGGTACGCGTAAAATAAAATTGGTAAAAATGATAATTGCTGAGGATAGTTGAAGATCGTGGTCCGGCGGGTAAGCACCGTGCGAAAGCTCGTTAAAATCGAAGTCGAGGCCCTTCCCCCAGGGAGGAAACGGTGGAGAGAATCGCCGGAGGCATTGGAAGGTGAGAGACGACCGAGAACAGATAATTTATTGTTATTCCTTGTGCATTCGATGACGCTACGCATTCCCCAAGATGGCTGCCCGCCATGGAGAGGAGAAAGAAGAGACAAGAAGAGGACGACGAAGAGTAGAAGAAGAAGAGAGAGAGGAGAACCGATCGGTCGCGGACAGAGAGACGGAGAAGAAACGGTTGGTAGCCGTGACCTTGTCTGGTACCCGACCCCACCGTGTGCGCCTTGGCTTCCACACACATCCTTGGCACCCCACTACGCAACCACTGACAACGGAAAAGAGAGGAGTGCCAGTTTCTCCAGGGTAGGGAGAGAAGATCGAGCGGAGGGGCCCCCCGGTCTATCGAGAGAGGAGAGAACGCGGTCGAACGAGACGCTGGATGGCTAGATCCACCGAGCTACACCGCCTGTCTCGTACGATCTCATTGTTACCTAATTTAATGAGCATCGGCGAGCAGCACGTGCCCGTGGACACGTCGCTGCCAGGAAGACACAGGGATTGCTGTCGTATACATAGTAATAAAATTCTACAAAATAATTAAATGGTAGAACTTGGTTCAAGTAACTCGAAGATCAACGGCCTCCTGGATCTAATTGCCTTCGGATTTCTGAAGCTCTAATATTAATATCAATCCTGCCGACTCTCACAAAATGACTTTGTTTTCTTATGTGTTACTATTATTTATCATAGACGGGCAGAAGACCTTTTTACATAAGTATTTACAAAAAAAAGAAAATCATAGCTCCTTTCGCCATGTTTGGTTGAAAGCCTGGATCGCGACGAAATGAATGCAATTTAATTAACGAATGTAGGGTCTGGTAATTGGATCCAACGCTGTTCCGTACTCAGCTTCTATTTTTATCGCTGCAACCATACGCGAGCGAATGAACGATGAAGTCCATTCAGGAATTGAATACATAGGTACCATTAGAGTGGTAGGCATATACTCGTTTAAGAAATTGTTAGCAGAAGAGTAGCAACGTCTACAAATGCGTGTATCTACAAGACAGTTCATGAAATCGAAACAGTGAAGACAGACCACTGGTTTGTTCCGATTTGAGTCATGTGCATGATTCACCTTGACCCTCCATGATTCATCACTTTCAATTAAGTCATATCGTTCTACGCTCAATCACTCAGTTTCTCATCGACTTTTATCCATGATCCGAAAGAGGACTCTTACAACATCCGTTCTGTACGAATGAACTTGTCGTACTTATCAACAAACTGAGCTTAAGTTTCAATTTCTCACAGTGAACGCTGCTTTATACCTTATGCGTTTGATGCCACGATGAAAATGAATTTCTACATGTTGGTTAGTATTTTTATTGTTCTGAATTGTGCCTGTTCATTCTCGTTGCAATTGCATAAAATCTTCAGTCTAATTAGCACCCAGAGTGCACCAGTGTTGCCAGGACACTATTTAAAACGAGTGATACATTTGGATTTCAACAGTGTGAAGGATAGTATGGGAAAGAAGCGTTTACAAAACATCCTGGTACGAAATATTCAATTTTTCGCCACAAAGAGCTTTTCAGACCACCGAGTTGCAAGTACAAGTTTCCAGAGCAGGTTCTTCAGGTTTTTCCTGCGACCCTCCAGACAAGATGTTCTGGGAATAGCGCGACGGTCGTTACAAGGGTCGCAGTTCCAAGCAACCCCTGCTCTCGAGGCAGGCATATATCCCTTATTTCCATCCCTTCTGGATGGGGGGACACGATATACCCCGCGATAATCTCGCCGAGAAACAAATTCCGAAGGGACACGTCCGTGGGAAGAGATAAACCTACGGCAGCCATAGGTTCTTCCGTTTTATCGACGATCTCGAGACCTCTCTGTCCCCTTCAGAAATAATCCTCGGACCGATTTTTCAGGATCTCGACCGAACCCCGAACAAGTTGACCTGTCCGAATTTTTCCGGATGAAACGGAATCCTCGATCGACCCTCGAATCGAAGAAACACTTTTATCGACAAATTTTCTTAGACATCTTTTCATAATAATTGGAATTAATTTTATAGGTGCATGAGTCGATCAAATTCTACACACTATAGCAATTTTGTAAGCACACCCAAACGTGTCGATTCGGATGTGAATCATTGTATTTGTATTTGAGGCCACGTATGCTATTAAAAATGTTTAAGAGTAGGAGAAAAGAAAGGTGGTGTTTCGTCCTAGTTCCTAAATTAATTCCAATTATCTTAATATTGCGATTGACATAAAATTACTTATATATCTTTTGATAATATTTTACAGTTATCTTAATAAAATAATTTATTGTATATAATTATTTTATATTTATATAATTATTTATTTTATTAAGTTAAAATATAATAATTATTATCCCTTATTTTAATAATTAGTTATCTTAATAATATTTTTCAATTATCTTAATATTGCGATCGACATAAAATTACTTATCTTTTGATAATATTTTACAGCGATTTGCACAACTTTCGAGCGAAATTCCTCATCAGGAGCGTCCTAGCTAGGTGACGCCTTGAAAGTACTGGGTCCAAATGGACCCGGGTCTCACAATCGAAGTGTCACGTCGTTCCCATAAGATTTGAAACCAGTTACGTCCCGATTATGAATTGTAGCCGCGTACTTCGCTGTGTACTGAAAAGCTCGCGGCGTTTCGAGGGTAGGAAAGCGTTCCTCGGGGGATCGTGAGAGAGCAATCGAGAGTCGAAGCCCGCGGTTATCTCGACTTATCGAGCGGGCAGCGGCGCAGTCGAGAGGCAAGCAGGCGAGAGCACGTGCGTTTATCTGGAGCTGGCGCCTGTTTGATCGCGAGGCGCGGCGTGACTCGCATCGGCCCGGTTCAACGACCCGATTTCTGTGATCTTGCGTGGCCTTGGAACACAGACCGGATGTTGCGAGATCCGAGCAACGACCAAGAGAGCCGGAGGAGCCGAGTCACGGAGCAGACTATGTAAAGTTCGAGGCCGTACACGTGCGAGTGTTCGACCGTCTCTCATCTCGTCGGCAGATTCTAATTTCGAGCGGGGATTTCCGAGCTTGCAGACCTGCTGCGAGAGGTCTGCCGAGCTGGAAAGGCGTCCGTGTTCAGCCCCGAATCATCGAATTATTCGAGGAAGATGAGACATCGCAGGGCCCGAGTAGATGACGCGGTTAGTTAACGACCTACTTATGACACAAACATAAATGGACATCGGGTATCAGCTTATTTAGCGCTCGTAGTGATTCACGGGCTAGGGAGTTAAATATTGTTGCGAGCAAACGGAGCAGCA
Source organism: Lasioglossum zephyrum (assembly GCA_028455615.1). NCBI lineage: Eukaryota > Metazoa > Arthropoda > Insecta > Hymenoptera > Halictidae > Lasioglossum > Lasioglossum zephyrum. Next base: position 7,161,747 of record CM052330.1, on the reverse strand, counting down.
TTTACGAAATTCCAACGCAACAGACTCGAATCCTGCGAAGGGCCTGTTCCCGGTCTCAGGCGAAGTTCCTCGCGCAAAAAACTCGTTCGATCCGCGTAAAAAAGCCCGAAGGTAACCCGCGAGACGATGCACGGGGTTAGGAGGCTGCGCGTGCACGCGAAGAAAAGCGAAGGGGCACGGGCAGACAATGAACAATCGTACATTGTTACGAGTTATAGCATTGTTACTCCACTCCATGGCCGGGGCCCGTGTTCACATAATTAGGCTGTAAACGTTTCGAGACAATCACCATTGTATTCTCTCTCTCTCTTTCTTTCTTTCTCTTTCTGCTACCTCTCGCTCGATCTCGCGGCTTTGCCCCCTCTGGATTAAGGTGCCACTAACACCCCCCGGGATGCTCCTCCGAGAGCCTCGCGATCGTTAAAATAGGAGTTACCGATTTATTTTTCCGTCTCCTCGACGCATTCCACGAGGAGTTCGAATCCACAAAGGAGACTTGTAGGACGGAGAAACTAGATATTAACTCGTTACCTGGCAGCGGATTTTATAACAATGGATAAGCGATGCACAAAACTGACCTGTCCCGGTGCACTAAACGCAATCGGCATGGAGGAATTTGACAATGAGACGGATCGTTAAAATAGGAGTTACCGATTTATTTTTCCGTCTCCTCAACGCATTCCACGAGGAGTTCGAATCCACAAAGGAGACTTGGAAGATGGAGAAACTAGATATTAACTCGTTACCTGCCAGCGGATTTTATAACAATGGATGAGCGATGCACAAAACTGACCTGTCCCGGTGCACTAAGCGCAATCCTAGGAATTTGAACAATGTGACGGAACCTTTATTAGGTATAGTTTTCAATGTACCTGGTTTGTTGACCGTTGGGCTCGGACTTCAGAACCTTTGGAGATTTATGATTGTGAATTGGTTGTCGGATAAGTTAATTTACTAGTAACGGCTATGCGCCGGGTTCCTCGTCATTGTTTATAGTTGGGCATGTTTACCCAGCGTGCCAGGTATAGCCAACGCTGTTAGAATACGTACATAACAATAGGAACGGATTTACCCACCGCCAAAGACAACAATATTTATTTTGGGATTTTGTTCCTGTACACCTCAGGGCGTTTCGTGTTCCACTATTTCGTTGTTTTGTTACCTGGGACACGATTAGCCGGTATCGCGTGATCCCACCTCGTTATCAAGCTACTCTGCTCGTCACAGTTCTAGGCAAAAAGAACATTACTTAAGCAAAGGACATTTTCTCGCCGTGAACTTTGCCTTCCTTCCGAGGCGCCATTTTCCGACGCATGGAAATTGCGCCGTTTGTTGTCAGATTCGCCAGCCGATCAGCTTGTCATGGGAAATATGCTAATCCGGTATCCCCGGTCTTGAAACCTACGCAAACAACTATTAAACACCATTTGTTCCAAACCTTCTTTATTCGAGCACTCTTTCGTCTCTAATGAAATGTAATTTTCGTTTCCTAATTAAGAAAAAAGTTGTTCAGCATTTTTTTAAGCATCGTAACATATTTCAAGGGCAACGAGATCGGAGCTGGCTCCACTTTTGTCAATACTTACTTTTCTAGATAACTAATCAGTGATTAGTAATCGCACGCATGCGCTCAATTTAATAGCAGTTTTATATTTCTAACATTGAGAACAGGTTATCACATTGAACGAGTATTAAACGAGGAAAAATGACGACTTTTTTTTAAGAAGAAAAACAGTTATACAGGATACACGCAAATGGTTTTACTTGATATCAGAATTACCGATTGAATTCGATGCATCGTCTAATATGACAAGATTTGAAGGGAGTAGGGTACACCCTGATCCTATTATATTATTTCAGTGTAACCAACCCCTAAGCTAGAATCTGAGGGTGGTCTCTCGGTTTTTTTCTCGATTTTTTCCCCTGATTTGGACGCTCATATTATTAAATATAAACATAATCTCGTTAAATCATAAGCAGAGCGAAACGCGATCAACCTTCCTCTTTAGAATGAGCCCTCACACAGCTCGTAACATGCTCAAATCGGACAAACAACTATTTCTCACAACACTGTTTTGACTTGTTAACTTCCCGATTTTATAGGGAAGTTACTGTTTTTCTAGTAATATTCTAGTAATATTCAGGGGTACCCTACCCCTTTAAAAAGGATTCAGTGAAATTTACGCTTTCCCAAGACGCATCATCCACCATCATATTCAGAAACCAGACCAGACGCGTTCTTCAGTGTCGAGATTCCGCTCGCTCGCCGGAGGCGGAGAGCTTAATTTCAAGCAGTCCGACAAAAAAGGCATCTGGAACGAGAAAAGTTTCGCGCGAGTTATCCTCCGCCAAGGACACCGTCTTCGTGGAACCAGTCTCCCGGCGAAAAAGCCAAGCAGTTGCTCATCGGGCGCGTGCACGCGTCGCTCGTGTGAGGAAATCCGTGAGCGGAGCCTTTCGTTTTCCCTTCGACGAAACCTTGAGAAAATCTCTCGACCAGCCATGTCTTTCGATTTCGCAGCAACGAAATCGGCCAGGCCCTCCGCCTCGTTTGCTCCTTGCACGATCCGTGGATCAACGGAGGAGCTGAATCACTGTTCCCTCTCGATGAACAAGAGGTATTCCCCGCCGAAGTCACCGCGTAACTATTTCGTGCTGCAACTCTATCGTGAATTTTCCTTTGGAAGCTGCTTCGAGAGTCTATACTGTTGTTAAGGGTTTGAATAGTGGATCTTTGTGCACAAATTTTATGTAGAAAACAGGTACTTCCCAATTTTGAGGAAAATGAGAATTTCTTTGATGAATGATGAATCACTTTCCAACATTATTGTTTATCCTAGAACTTGTCAATTGTACAACATCTGAAACAGTTGTTTTTGTTTATGACTTGGTCGATATTGCTTGTTTTCCTAGATCACCAATATATCTTAGCAGGTATACTGTTAAAATGTTTTTTTGGTGATGTTAAAATGTTGATCTATTAATCTCTGATTGGTTCTGTTCCCTGTATGCACCTCAGTAACTTGTGCGACGACGTAGCAACAGCACGTGTTACTTTAAATTTGTATGTTAAGATTTTCATGAAACAAGTGACTAATAAAATACAGAACCTTGGCAATGTAGTACAATCTGATTTTATTATAACATCTTTCACTGTTATAATTTCAGACTTAGTTTTCCTCCTTTCTTGAAAATCATCCACACAAGGATCGAAACGTTGAAAGTTGAAATTAATTTGTAAAATTGCTTTAATCGCCGAAATTATTAATACATTTACTATTTTAACTGTAAAATTGTTCTTGAAATATTCACCACACTAATTAACTGGTAACCGGTGCGAGTCGAGCTACGTTTAATTCCTAATTCTCCAGCAATCTGTTTAAGTGCTTAGCCGTCTCTATTGGATCCGCTAAGAAGATCAACTTAGGTCTCAAGGAAGTTTGCTGGAACCTACGTAAGAGGAGAAATGGACACTTTAGAATTTGAATGGACCCTATAAAGTCATGCGGCATCGAAGAATAGTAAAATTCTAGTCTAGTGGTGTTTCAAAAACGAAATACCGTGGATAGATAACATCTTCCAACGATCAGGCGACTCGATAAAAGCCTAACGATCGATCGTGATTTTCGCCTGAAGTAAAAGAAACGGCGATAATAGCGTTTGGTTCCGAAGACGACGAACCAGTTTGCATATAAGAGAACGAGGATTGTAGCTTATGACGGCGGAACGTGTAGTCTGAACGCGCTACACGACCGGTGGACGCAGAAATTGCTCGTCTTCGAAGTGGTCTCCTGCGAGACGCGGGTCTTTACGCGGCACCTGCGCGAGTATCTTCTTCCTGTTGCTATCGTTTGTCTGCTGGTGACTGTGCTCGTTTATCTGCAACACGATCCGCGAGCAGTGCACGTGCACAACGCGGCGAACGCGAGACCGCGTCTCTGGTCGATCGTTTCGCCGTTCAATCGTCCCCGTCCAAGAACAAGTGGACCCGATATTAAATGGCGAGACGTGCTCTCTCTCGCGATTCCAGTTTCGCATTTTTCTCTCGCTCTCTTCGTTCGGAGAGTATATCGAGTATTGCGCTCTTGGTTCTCGCGCGTTCGTGGATTTCTTGTTGGCGGCGCGCAGGAATCTTGTCGCAATTAAGAAATCCATGTTACCAATATGTGTCTGGCCGTCTCGGCGAGGCAGATATTACCGAAGGCCAGCCAGCCTGCTCCGGATAAAATACGTCCCGGCGATTTTTCCGTTACAGTTATTCAACCGATCTAATAATAATTGTTGTTTATCGCACGCGATTGGAGCTGACGAGTTCGTTACCGACGCCCGCGGAAACAAGGAAACGTAATGGCGGCCGTAATTACGGTGTCGACTCGGCAAGACGTGAGAATAGCCGAAGCATCGAAGGGACGTAAATTGATCGTGATATAGAGGAGACGAAGAGAATATCTTTCGGCTATCGTCGTCGATCTTCAGGCTGCACGTGCGATGCATCCAGTGTGTCGAGGCTGCAATTTGACCCGCGTAACCCGTCCTTAAATGCGCCTACGTTGGGCGAGGGGGGTTACGATGATCTCACTCTCTCGAGAACGGAGAACAGCGATCCGATTTAATGTCGCTTCCAGGCGCCGCGGGTCCATGGAAAAAGTCAAGTGCGCAAGCAGAGTTGAAGATATTCTTATTCCGAAACAGCTACTTCGCTTTTCTTACCATCTGTGATGAGAAATATCATATTGGTCGATTCAGTGAACCGTTTGCATGGATTGATCCGTGGGGAATTGCTGTGGAAGCCGAGAGCCAGCAGACCACGCCCCTAGGAGTACTCTACGCAAAGAGAAACTAAGATGGATAGTCTTATATCTTTCTGTAACGTTTCATTTATTTCGGAGTATCATTCCAGAACAGATATAACTTCGGATTGATCTGTGGCGCTCCGTAGACGTCGAGAGCTGCTAAGCCACGCCCCTCGGACCACTCTACGCGAAGAGGAGGCAAGTTAGGTGGTCTTACTACTGCGCTTCTCCCGTTCTATTTCAGTTGAAGTATCATTATACAATAAGTATAAGCTCTGATTGACCCGAGGGAAATTATTCAGGCTACGTAGAAACCGAGAGCAACCGAACCACGTCCCTTATAGCATTTCACTGTGATAATGAATAACGTAGATGATGTTCTATCTTTTCCTTTGACTTCATTTGCATTGTAGCATGGTTTGAAACCATTTATTTGCTTAGATCGGTACATGAGATGCTCGTCGAAGTGTTGTTCTGGAACTAGCATAAGCGTAGATTGCTTCGTAGAAGTCAAGAGCTACCAAAGCCACGCCCCCAGGGACGTTTACTGTGAAAATGAGCAGGATAGATGGTCTCGTATCTTCTCCTTTGAGTGTGTTTACATTCAGACGTCATTCCATCTGCAATCTATTCGCAATCTAATGGACAGTCATTGCTTTATAGGACACTGCTTGAGCTGCATAAAAGCCGGGGCAACTAAACCACGCCCACTCAGAAGACACTATATAAAGAGGACGGGATAAATACTCTTCTATCCTTTCTTATGATCTTATTTGCATTGGTGTATCGTTCTAGATCAGCCAAAGGCACAGATTGTCCTCGTTGCTCACTCTCTAAAGAAGTTCACAGCAAATAAAACACACCCACTCAGAGCTACAGCGAAATATTCTTCCAGCAATTCTAAATTCATAAAATGACCTCAGGTGCAACGCAGAGAAAGATTTAAGAAGACTATACCTTACTTTCTCCGTCCGTTTCTACGTGCAGAGAGCTCCGAGCAAGCACGGTTTCGTTAGTATCGATTTCGCCGGAGCCAGGTCAGAACGAGATTCGTGCGTGCACTAGAGAGAAGGCATGTCGACGGGGCTGAGAATTGTCGCCAGGACAAAGAGCCAGTTGAAACGAGCCGAAAAACAAGGAACCGTGCTGGGGCGCGACTCCGAGAGGGATCGATCTCGCCGAGAGTCGTCGCGGCCGACAAAAAATCGCGAGAGCAGCTGAGGGCCACTCTTATTGCCCCGAGATTCGACTCGGATCGAGCCGCGAAACGCCGGGCCATTGTCTCGGGCCTCTCGAACGGGGCGTGGCCCGACCCGACAAATGAGTCGAAATCATCTGCGGCCGAGAATCAACCCGCTTCGTCGTTCCAACGGTCGACAACAGTTGGACTGCGGATCTTTATGCAACATACAAATTGTACGAGTTAATTGTAAGAATGCATTTCTTCTTTCAATGATTTCAATCGTTGCAGAAGAAAAAAGAAAATTACAATGAAAAGGCTATTTTTGTTTGAAATGTGAATGGCATTTCGATGTCTGGTTCGGATCTTTATGCAACATATAAATTGTACGAGTTAATTGTAAAAATGCATTTCTTCTTTCAACGATTTTAATCAGTCAGAAGAAAAAAGAAAAATTACAATGAAAAGGCTATTTTCGTTTTGTGAATGGCATTTCGATGTCTGGTTCGGATTTTTATGCAACATACAAATTGTACGAGTTAATTGTAGAATTTCTTCTTTCAACGATTTCAATCAGTCAGAAGAAAAAAAGAAAAATTACAATGAAAAGGCTATTTTCGTTTGTGAATGGCATTTTGATGTCTGGTTGAAATTGCAAATGGAACGTCGAGTACAAGCAAAATTGCTGCGCGACGGGTTAAAGATCCTCCACGAGTTTGCTGGGATTGCTTTCGCGGAAACGAGGACGCCTAGATTCACGTCTGACCAGGAACGTCCCTATCTACTTCGCGTTGAATTCCGTCGCGGCAGCAGCTGCTTTTATCTCGAATGTGACGCGATTGCAGTGTAATCTGTAGGTCCGATTCTAAAGCGGGATGGTTAATACGATGATCTGCGTTTATTCACCAATTCGATACAATTCCGTAACATCTCGGAGCCCGCATCTCTCGCCGTACTGACCCCATTATTCCCGATCGACCGCCGACCGCACAATGGAGCGAAAAACGAAAAGACTCGAGAGGTCCAAATCATATTTCTCGATGCCCGGGGGCCCGGCCGTTGCATCAGCCCTCTCGCGAGCCAACCTTTGGCTCAGATCGAAATCAAGCGATAAACTCGGGCCCGATCCCAGTAGCGGAGCGGGTGAGCCATTGTTTCGAAGGTTCTCGGGGAGGGTGTGGTTCCAGGCAGCGAAATCCTTAAAAGGTCGCGTCGTGGAAACGCCACGGAGCTCCTCGAAAAGCTGGTGCACGGCGGTCCTGTCCTATAAAATGGCTGGAATTCAAAAATTTTCTAAAATTTCCCCGTGAAACAGATTGAGATTGGGTCTTTAAAATGTTGGAAAAATTCAAGACAATTTCTATTTGATTCCTATCTCCAGTATAATTTTATAATAAAATATTAAATTTATATAAAATTTGAGGGGATTTTTGTATATACTTTATTATTGATCCCCTCGGGGTTACAATTCCATTGCACTCCTGTACACTATCTTTTCTTATCGTACCTTAAAGCTAACTACATAATACGTTAACGCAAAATACTACATTATATTTACATAATATTTACAGAACAAAAGAATAACGCAAACACTCGCCTCCTATTTCCAGTAATTTATAACTTATATAATTAACACAGCCATAAATTTTGCCCAGCTATTCGCGATTGTGGCCGACTGTGTTCCAGCCGAAAAGAGAGTAAAAGCACGTCGGCGACGGGGTTTCTATCGGGGCCCGTGCTGCCCCTTTGTCGAGGCAGCTGGCGAACAGGTGTGTCGGGGCCTTAGTCGTCAGCTGTTCCGCTTCTAAGCACCACGATCACTAAGCTGCGACGCGCGGAACGGCCGTTACGTTCCTCGACGGTTCACGCAAACCAACCACCGAAGAAACTGGCCGTGTCGATGTTCTTCCTTCCTTTCCGCATGCGAAATATCCTTTTAAATAATCGCTCCGACGGATATCGTCTGCGGGAGATACTGGAGCAGCGCTTCTCAACCTGTTCGTCCAGACACCGTTGATTTATAAGAATGTTAACTAGATACATTGGAAATGATTTTATCGTTTCGATAAATATGGATAAATATATAGATATATGTTTCGATTTGAATCACACACACACACACATTTGGCTTGAGACCACGTTTGCTATTAAAAATGTTTAATAGTAGAGGAAAAGAAAGGTGGTGTGTCGTCCTGTTAACTAGCTTTGAAAATCGAGCTACACAGCTCGATGAATAATCTCGGAAATGAATACGAAGGAACGATCTCGTTCATCGAGATAGCAAAAGAACTACAATGCTTGACAAAATGCGAACCGGATAGATGAAAATCGTCGCTGTGGGTCCATTCGCTAAATTCAGGATTGGTCTGGCCAGTGAGGCATCGTTCCCCTTAAGGATTAGCTGCAGGTGAATACGCATTGTAGCTAGTCACGGGAATTCTATGGACGGCCTCTAATCTCATTAGCATTATTTAATCGGCAGTTCGGTGCTGCTACGAGAATTATATTTCCATACAAAGCTCCATAGAGATGTCGTTGGCGTAAAAGTTTCGAGCTCGCTTTTAATAGCAACAAATAGCGGTGCTCCTACTAGACTCTCGGTAGAGAAGGAGTATAACTAAACGAGCTTCTCAAGATTATAATTTAGAAATGTTCAAATTATTTTTTCAAGCTAGTTTTTATAGTTGCTTGTAGTTTGAACATGATGAAAATTCTTTACTTCGATAAATGACTACCAGCTCTTCGGCGTTTTACGAACGCTGCGCGGCGTTTTAGTATCATTGAACGCAATTGACAACTGCTGACTGACAGCACAACACCGGTTGGCAACCGTGCCGTGCGCGAACAGCCGGGTCCGCGATTTACGCTCGTCCTCCGCGATGTTTGATCGATCTGCCTCGTTACGTTTCCACGCTGATAACCAACCACCTTATTCTGGCGGAAACTTACCTCGGGAAGCCATTCCCGCGTCCTCTCGTACCACCATAGAGAACCGTCGCGTGACCGATGTTAATATTATAATCAAAAGCCTCTCTGAAAGCTCGCGTCCAACCCTAGACAGAATTTCCCAGAGGATCTCTCGCGGGAAACGGAAAAGCTGCTGAAAGACTGCGAATTTTATGCATTTATTACTAAGAAGTAGAACTACACGATCTTGGAAACAACACGGACCCGAGGGTTTTTCATAGATCAAGAAGACTAAGAATTTACTTTATCCACGTAATGGAAATTATTCAAATACAATGATTCAAATCCGAATAGAAACGTTTGGGTAATTCCTACAATTATAATTAGTTAATAGCAAATTATTGCTATTTATTATCTTAAGACGATCGACATAACAAAAATCCATTTACAATAAAAACATTTCAAAAATTTCAGAATAGTGTTTCGAATTCGGTAAAATTGTTACAAGAAGAATTACTACTATGTACTTGCTGTATTTTACAATTAATACAGGCTAGTTTTATTTTGCATAAATGTTTTTCGTGTTCCGGTAGACCGCGATCAATGATCACGGAACTTTCTTCATCTCGCTGCCATTGTTCCCGAGCAAGTTGGCAGCGCGCAGATCGGTCCGGCCGGTTTTCCAGCGCGTTTTCACGACACGCGAAAGTAGTTCGGCTCGAGCGACCGTAACGGGGTCCGCTTTAAATCGGCCGATGGACGGACGGTGACGCAACAGAGACGCCGCGCGCCGCGAAGAGATTACACGAGCACTTTCTCCCATTCCGAGGAAGCGCGTAATATTGTTCTGGATTAGAGTCGGCCTCGGACTAACGGGAATAAAGACGCCATTAATGGGGCTCGGGATTAAAGAGAGAGAGAGAGAGAGAGAGAAAAAGATGATCGTCGGTGAGCTGGCAACAGCCGTGACGAGCTGCGTTCCGAGCGAAGGGCGTCTTACTCGACTCCTCTTCGTAGCGGCAAATTAAATTCGAGGCTTCTCGAGCGCGTTTCCGGTTCCGCGGGAACGGCGTCGCAACGCATCGTGCTTGATCTTTCAATTTTTTTTCGAATTAATCTACGTGATACATTTACATTTTTTCATTTTCTCAGTTTTCATTTTTCATTTTCTTGTACAGTTCCCGAAGTTGCACAAATTTTAAAGAAAAATTAATTTCATATTAGTGACACGCGTCTTTTCATTGGAAAGCCATCCGAATGTTCTTTGCAACAAAGTCCACAAAGACCGGAGCCATTGTCTCGAAAGGATCGAGTAACCGGAAATTAATCGAGGGTGCAGACCGCAGGATATCGATTTCGGGATTTCTTTCTTCTACGAGCACTCGGAGATCATTTTCGAGTCAAACTCGTTTCACAAAATTCGTAATACATGTCTGCTGGTGTTCTTCGCGAAAGAGTCTACGTTGGCCAGTACCATTTTCTTGAAAAGATTGAGTAACAGGGGGTTAATCGAGGGTGCAGGCTGCAAGGTATATGGACTTCGGGGACGGTGATTGGTCGGGATTCCTTCTTTTTTTACGAGCAGCCAGAGATGATTTTCTCGAGGCGTCTGGATCGAATGGCATTCGATTTCGAGAGGAAATACGAGAGAGCAGACCGGTCGTTGGTGAGCATGGTGGAGGCGCCCGACCGGCAGCGGTATTGATCCGCGGGGGTCACCTTTGCCCCACCTCGACACGAGACCAACCCCCAAATCCACCGGCGTTGCTCCCGCACTCTCCTCAACCCCTCTAACCTCCACGGTAACAACGACACCCACAGACGAGGGGGAATCGGGCGAGGGTAGAGGGCGAAAATGGGGGAGAAGAGAGACACCGACCTGTGCACCCCTTCTCTACGCCGAGTAAACCGACAAAAATGCTCCGGGAAAAATCCGGTGGCGCTGCAGCTCCCTGTCTCCTAGTCCTCTAAATTGGGCCACGTTTCACCTGCTTTCGCAGGATTAACAGGTTTTACGGGCCCCTGCCCTCAACTGCCGTCACTGATTCACTAAACACGTTTCTTTAAGCATAGATTATAATAAAAATCGCTGAAAATCTGAATCAATTCGATCGTGTCATTTCTATAAGGTAGCCATTTTTGTAGTGTAGAGTAATAATTGTCGAATAAATTCCTTGAGTCGTGAACAGAGTAAACAAGCACTGAACAAGGACCGAAGTTCGCGACAACATAAAATTTCGAAGTTTCGTAGAGTTTCTGGCAACTTGGGTGAAAATTGACCCTGCCACGGGCTTCCGAGGGGTAGCCGCCGGAACAATTAACAGTTCCAATTAAATTGCGGGTCGAACATCATTTTTCGTAGAACTGTGCAGCAAATAAATCTTTTAATAATTTCAATGAGATTAAATTTAATTCTCAAAATGCGATAATATATACATTGTCAATGGACTGCGGATTTCTATGCAACATAAAAAATGTTCGCATTGATTGCAGGACAGGCGAACTAAATAAAAATTGTATCTTCCTTAAATTATCTTCGTTAAATATTATTAACGCGTCCACTGCTTTAAATTGTACAAATTCATTTCTGTCATAAATGGATAAAATTCGCAGTCTAGGTGGAAGCATCCAAAATCATCTTGCAAAACAATTCCCGAGTAACGATCGGATAAATAGATCGACGCATCTCCACTTGTGCAACCAATGGGGGTTAAGCAAATGTGTCAAATAGGTCGAGGGAGCGAAGACTCTGACGATCGTGTCTGACAGGTCTCGATCGGAAGAACATGGCTCTAACGATGATGGACCGAGGTCAACCGACCGAGCTCGAAAAATCCATAGAATCCGATGGAAAATTCCCGCAGGAATTGTTCACAGAAATTTTTCGCTAATCTCGTGTATTACCGGAGTCGGCCGAGTCCAGGATGTCAGTGTCCGGTGTTCGTGGCCGGAAACGAGCGAGTCATGAGCGTTGTTAGCGCGAAAGTTACGTCACGAGGTCGCCGGTAGTGACCAGCTGAAAAAACCTGAGCGACCTCGGTCCTGGAACCGTGTTTTCCAGGTGTCCGTTGTTCCTCGGTCCTCGTCGAAATTACTACTCTCGTGCAAAAGCTGTGTACACAACGTTGGTTCCTTGTAACGGTACTTGTCATTTTCAAAATTGATTTTCGTTCGTTCTCGACGTTGAAATTTCGCCTGAACTGCAGCTCGAAGCCAGACATCGTAAATAATATTCTATTGATTCACGTTAAATATCTGAAACAGTGCAGAAAAATGAATTTTAATATGCATAAATAAGAATCAACTTCATTTTTTAACGACAGCATGAAACGAAGCAAAAATAGATAACAGGTTTTTTGGAATGATTAATATTTGGTAATATAACCACGGCCGCCCATGAAAAAAGGGAAAATATTTTATATAAAATATTTTCAAACCGTTCTATTTATTTCAACATTGTGTCCATGTATGCAGTAATTTCGTGAAAGAAAATCGATACAGATTACGGTAGTGTTCAAGCCATGCTGTAACTCTCGAAGAGGCTAGGTTGATTCGATTCGACCGTCAGAAAACTTCGTCAGTCGATGTCCCGTTAATCGCAGCGATATTTAACCTGTAATTTGACACGAGGATTTACGAGAATCATTTGGAGAGTTGCTTTCAATGGGAAACTTAATTCTACGAGCTGATTTCTCGAAATCAGACCTTTCCGGCGTCGACCACCTGATAACCCGTCGTCCCTCAGCGTTATCAACCGTCGCAACGTTCCGCAGGCTTCGAAGTTCACGGTACAACATGATTTCTCCGGTCTGATTTAACGCAGGTCCGTGGTTGATCGTAAATAACCACCGACGAGTCATTTTCTGAAATTGTTTTTGTTGCTGGAATTCAGGACAGGATCCGTGTGCGCTTACTGCAGCGCTGTGTTTCCTTCGGAATAAGTTTATCTTGAGACACATATCAGGAGCGACTGTGGTCGTATTTCGCTAGTGAATTGACATTTGACGACGTTTACGAGGAACGCTTCAACTATGGTTTCCGGTTGTTCTCCAAATTCCTACGGGATAATGCTGCTTATTGTTTTAAACGACTGTCTTGCGCTTTCCGAAGACGTCGGAATGCTTTCAGGATTCTGTTCGTTTATTACAATTTATTACCGTACCAATTATGTTCGAACTCTTTTATGTTTTGACCACCATTGCCGGTCGAATGACTGGTTCTAGATTTTTTATTTTACAATTATTGAAATTATAAAGATCTTTTCAAGGGAATTGATTGAAAAAC
>CM052330.1:7122766-7148483 GCA_028455615.1 Lasioglossum zephyrum | reverse complement strand
GATTTGAATCATTTGAGACTACGTTTGCTGTTAAAAATGTTTAATAGTAGATTAAGAGAAAGGTGGTGTTTCGTGTTGGTGTTTCTTTTGGAGACTTTGACTTAGTGACTCAGTGGTTGGTTTTCTTTCTTCTTTTGAACCTATAAAACACCTTTTAAGAAACTGTATCCTCCCAGTTGCGTGCAACTTGGAATCGAAGCTTCTGTTGATATACGGGTTACATTGGAACACGTTACAAAACGATGTACTCTTTACAGAATTACAGTTTGTCCACAGCTGACGTCCTGACTGATATAAACATCCCAATTTCCTGTGCATGAAAAAGACTTATACCTTAGCGTACGAAGCGATCAACGTAGATATTTAAGCAACATTCAAACGTTCTCAGTCGATTGCAACAAATAGAATTTTAATGAAATGAATCTCTTCTGAAAGTTTTCCATTTTAACTATTCCATTTTGTCATAAATCTATAAACATAGGCTGATTCAGGGATTCCAATGCCTATCCTTTTCGTGTCGTTTAACGAATGCTAAAAATGCATTCGTTTACTCATACATATGGATTAAGAATAAGTCGATTAGAGTGATTTTTTAAATGAATAAGTTCAGGAACAGAATCTTTGTACATACTTTGATACGTTGAAGGATTCCATGTTTCCAGGGAATGAGGATCGAAGAATTACGAGAAAAAAGAAGTGTCGCGAATTTTACTGACGACCCTAATTTTTTGCAGGCGCCGTGAAGAGCGTGACGCGCGAGAGCGGAACCGGAACGGGCGGCGGCGTCGGCCTCGGGAGCGGCGGTGGAGGCGGAGGCACCGTGGCGTACAAACCTGTGGTACCCAGGGAGCTGGCGCAAGATTTCTCGAGGCCCGCTCGCCTCGATATCCTCCTCGACATGCCTCCCGCCTCGCGGGAGACGCAGATACACCACAGCTGGAACGCCGACGACCGTAGTTTGAACATTTTCGTCAAGGTACGTCGCCCCGAACTTCTTTCGCATGAAAGAAATATTTCAAAAATACCTCCAACCCCTGATGGACTGACGATACCGTCGGATTTGTAGCGACTAAACACCAAAAATTCAAAATTTTCTAAAACAAAAAAGATTAAATCATTTCCAAGTATCACAATTCACACTTTTCAAGTTGAAAAATAAGGACCACCCTGTAGAGTCCAAGCAACAACTCCTCTCCCGCTTCTTCATTGTCCATTCTGGACCATTTAGAACAATCACCCCCCTATAAAACACGATCACACTATTCTTATCATCTAAAATTAATCCATGTCTCTATCGTGATATCTGACGAAAATTGGGTAAGGCCCTAACAGAGCTGATCTTATTCCAAAATTGCAAAATCCACAATATGCAATATAGAAAATATTAGGTCAGTGCAATTCCTCTAGCTCTTCCTGATTGACGAGTTCAGAGGGTAGATGATGGAGGGATGTGGTTTGGAATAAGATCGGTGATGCGTTTAGTTCGTCGCTCTACGTCGTATAATAATCTGTATTCGCTTGCTGTTCGATAGGACGACGACAAATTGACGTTTCACCGACATCCCGTGGCGCAGAGCACGGATTGTATCAGGGGGAAGGTGGGCTATACGAAGGGTATGCACGTATGGGAGTTGTATTGGAGCACGAGGCAACGAGGTACGCATGCCGTTGTCGGCGTCGCGACGGCAGACGCACCTCTTCACAGTGTCGGCTACCAGAGTCTGGTAGGCAACAACGATCTCAGTTGGGGTTGGGATCTCGGCAGGAATAGACTACTCCACGACTCGAAGAACAACAACGGCGTGACGTACCCGGCACTACTTAAGCCTGACGAGACGTTCATCGTTCCTGACAAATTCCTCGGTAAGAAATTCTTCTCGCTTATCCAAGAACTTCTTAAGTTCCTCTAATTCTCTACTCCTTAATACCTTGTAACAACTTGGATCACCAACTATAATACATAATTGTATTTATAATATAAAATTGTACAATTTCGATCAAGAAGAATTTCAATTTACAAAATTGTATTTATAAAATAAAATTGTACAATTTCGATCGAGAAGAATTTCAATTTACAAAATTGTATTTATAAAATAAAATTGTACAATTTCGATCGAGAAGAATTTCAATTTACAAAATTGTATTTATAATATAAAATTGTACAATTTCGATCGAGAAGAATTTTAATTTACAAAATTGTATTTATAAAATAAAATTGTACAATGTCGATCGAGAAGAATTTTAATTTACAAAATTGTATGTCTTGTTGCAGTGGTCCTGGACATGGACGAAGGTACGTTAGCGTTCGTGGTTGACGGCCAGTACCTGGGTATCGCGTTCAGGGGCCTTAAAGGCAGGAAGTTGCATCCTATCGTATCCGCCGTATGGGGACACTGCGAGATCACGATGAAGTACATCGGCGGTCTAGATCGTAAGTATTTAACAGCAATGATTCTCTGTCTGATTTTTACAAGGATATTCAAGTTACTCATCGATTCTGTTGTAACTTTCCAGCGGAACCCCTGCCCCTGATGGACCTCTGTCGAAGAGTGATCCGCCAGCGGATCGGCAAGCACAGACTAGAAGAGAAAATCCAGATGCTGAACCTGCCGCAGGCGATGGAGACTTATCTCCTGTATCGCGACAGGAGATAACAACTGAGTGGCGCCAGCGAGAATGCCACCACGATTACGACTGTGAACACCACCGCGCTATTATATTGCCACAAGGACGCACAGGGGAACATCGTGGTGAGACGAGTACGATCGTGGTCGTCGTCGTCTTCCTCATCATGCTCATCGACATCTTCCTCGTCATCTTCCTCGTCATCCTCCTCGTCGTCCTCGGCGTCCTGAATCCTCCGCTGTTCTCTCCCCGTGTCATCCTCGTCCCGTTTAGGGCTCCGTCTGCTGCTGACTAATATGTCCTCGCTCCGACAAAACAGAGCCTCGTCGTCGCCTATAACGCAGAGTAAAAGGAAAAATGGAAAACAAAAAGGAAAAAAACCATGGTCGTGCTGTTTTTCGACCCTCGACGTCGCACGCGCGGCGTCGTCTTCGTCGTCTCTCGTCGAAACGAGCCCTTCGAGAGAACGAGAAACAAAAGGAAATCCACCCCGAGAGGGGGAGGGGGCTGTAGCAACTATTATTTAGGTGATATTGTTGTTTTGTGTTATGTCGACACGATCGAAATCGTGGTTGAAGTCTTTATTGATTGTTATAACAACCGGCGACGCGACCCGGCGCGTACACTTCTCCTCCTCTTCTTTTTTTCGAGTTAGCTGCCAGTAGCTTACTCGCTCGGGGCATCTCCGCCGCCGCCTCCTGCTGTCTCTTTTCTTTTTTTTATTATTGCTCTTGCTTTGTGTCGCGCCGAGACGACGCCTGCAAGAGGGACCCCTCCGGAAGACACCCGAAGAAGACGACACGAAATTTCACGAGGACCGTCGTCGTTGGAGAAACCTACATACAGCGCTTCGCACTACCGTTGGCCAGTAAACAAACGTTAGGCTTTAGTCGAGTCTGGAGGCTGATTACGGGTGAACTTTCGGTTAATTAGTCAACGAAGGACAGCGGGGGGCGAACACACGAGGACCTGTCGCAGCGGTGGAATACGTCGACGAAGCTCTCTCGGGGCGGTTCTATCGTTGAGCAAGAACCGCTAGAGGATTCGAGAGAACTGTGTATAGTGAGAAAGAGAGAAGCCAGCCACTCGAACAGCCACCTTCCAATAGACTCATTTTTCAAGTATTTTCTAAGCATGCTAGGTCTAATAAAGTATAGTGGTGTGCGTGAAACCGTGGAAGGACACAAAGGAGATACGATGACGAGGAGAGATAGAGAGAGAAAGAGGGAGAGTGAGAGGATGTTGATGATCCGTTGAGTAACGCGCCTCAGATTTGCTGTGTTCTTTTCCCTTTTTTAACAAAAAGTGTTAGCCAAGCCCTAGCGACGACACGATGATCTGTCGTGACCTTGAACAGAGAGATATATAAGGAGAAACGAAATTACCTCAGTCGATCGAAGTAATCACGATTAGACGACGGGCGTCCAGCCCCCCAAAAAGGTGTCTTTCGGAGACACGGAATTCACACGGCGACGATCCCGCGAAAAACACGGTCACCGATCTTCGACGAAGATGGCGCGTCGACACGACAGTGAACCGGAATATATATATTTACGACGGCCGACGTCACGACGGCGAAGACGATGACGACGACGATGATAGTAAAACGATTATAAACGGGCGTGTTGCTACCTATACTATTAGCATGACAAATTATGACTGGTCCCTAGTAACTCTTTACTCTTACGTTTGTCGCTTAGGTTTAATGATGATGCCGTGTTGCCGGCGATGTCGATTTGTACATAGGGTATAATTATAATAATGATAATAATAATAATATCTATCGGTACGACGATATTGTATGTATATGCGGGTGGTGATTGTATCCGAGACCGTAAGAACGCGAAACCGAGTGCGAGGAAAGTCTAGAAAAAAAACGAAGACAAAGAGAGAAAGATAGAGAGAGAGTGAGAGAGAATTTTATGTCGCGAGCGATAAAGAGAGGGTGAGAGAAGAGGAAAAAGAAAAACTCGAAAAAAATTTATTGAGTCGATGTCGCTTTCGTTCCGCCGCCGCGTAGTTGTTGTTTTTTTCGTTGTTTCGCTCTCTCCTTGCGAAGACGGGAGGTGGTTCTCGCTGGTGCCACGAATTGTTGTTCATTCTCCTCGAGCCGCGTCTTCCAAAATTGTCCGCGAATCCAAAATGTTCAGGACACAGCCTGACCGGAGGCAAACACATACACACACACTGTCGTTTCCGTTTCGTCTCGAAACACGCAGGTATCGTTCAGCGAGCTTTTTCAAAACCGGTCGCGAGCTAACAAAGCCGTTCCGAATAGCACAACGCACGATCTCTCGCAATCGGCTGCCGCTGCACCATGGTCTTGCGGTACTCAATACGCACACCCGGCACAGCGCTGTCCGTTAACAGTGTTCGCCTTCACACATTTTTACTCGAGACTCTCTCGCTTCGAGCTCGGAGGATTGCGAGAGCAACGTGCCACTCGTTTGTTCAATCGATTAGCCCCTTCTACACAGACTGACTTTCACGCAAATGATTATTTTTCCGATTTACGTGTTTTTTTTTTAAATAACGATTGTGCATGCTGTGTTAACATGATCGTAGTGTTACACGTTGTATTATTTGATCCTGTATCAAGTTTTAAAATGAATGACTACACGCAAAAGGATTGGATCTTGAAATACTATATATTCGTATCCGATTTCGTTTTTAAAAGCGGCAGTGGTCAAGCCACTGTATTATTAAGCAAATCCATTTTACAAGTTATCGACGAAGTGCTTTGTCAGTGACACGAACAATACGGTTTATCGATTTGTCATGCGAGTGGCTGAAACATTCGCGGTGAAAGGAGGAAAATAATCCTCCGTGCATGTTGCGAGCGAACATGGCGCGTGCTTCCTGCTCGATCCTCAAGGTCTTGGTCGCTAGTGTCGCAGAACCTCGGAGAACCAGATTTCGTTCAAACTAAATAAGAAAAACCGAGTATTGTTTCTCTGCAACTTGGACCTCGAATCAAAACGTCTCCGAATGGAAGCAACGAGTGCGTGCGACTAGTAAATAAATTTGTGTAAGACACGAGGCGGGTATAGTGAGAGGGAAATTTAGAGTGGCAACGCCCGTGGACACGAGTGAAAACGAGGGGAGACTTATTACAGATTTTATAGCAGACGAATTCGAGACTTTTTTCCTTCGTTTTTCTTCTTCTTTCTTTTTTTTTTATCAAGTTGAAACAAAGATTTTCCTTCGTTTTTTTTTACGATTGTTTTTAATCACGGTGAGCGTGGCACGATCCGAGGTATATGAAACACAGGACAAACGAAGTAATAGCGTTTAGAATGTTGTACATATTATTATTAATTAATGATTAATATTAATATTATTATTATTATTATTGTATCGACTCGATAGTTTCATTAATTAATTATCGTGTTAGTCGGCATAATTGTGGATTCAGTTTTTGTACGGTAGTAGGGCGATCTACGAATGCGAGAGAGAGAGTAAGAGAGAGAGAGAATAATAGGAGAACGAGAATGACGAGAGACAGGAGGTCTGGATGAAGACGTGATCGATTGATCGGATCGGGGGTTAGATCGACGTGGATCGAGTTTCGCGTCCTATTGTTCAATGTCTCGATTTCGCCGAGAGATAGAAACGATGGATTTCATCGAATAAAGCAAAGTGAAACAGCAAAGACACGTGTTTTTATACCGATCGGTGCGCGCACGATCTTCGAAACGATTTTTTTAATTATCGAGACACATTTTATTTTTTTTTTCTACGTTATCGTTAACGTCTTCTTTTGTTTGTCGTTGTCGCTCGCGTGTCTCGCTCGAAGAAACGATTTTAATGTTTTGTTTTTCTTGTTTTTAATTCGTTGAACGTGCCGAAGGCCTCGGTTGAACCTGTTTCGAACGACGTCCGTTGCGTTCCGCGAAGTGAACGCAACCCGTCGAGTTAGTTTTAGACGCTCGAAATTCCATCGTGATTTCGATTAGACACTTTTTCAAATTCCGCAACCACTCGAATCGCGAGTATCTCGTCCGATCGATCGACCGTCGAAGTAAACGCGTTCGAGAAGAGACAAAAAAATGCAGAAAACTCCGAGAGAAGCTTCGGTACTTCGAGGTATTTTTTCCCCCCGTGAATTGCCTGCCGCCTGCCTGTGCAAACTACGTTGCCTCGACAAATGTGTCTAATTTATTGACGATGCGATAATGAGCAGGACCTTTAAGCCGCGTGCGTGCAAGTGATAATTGAAAGAACGATGCTGTGTATATGTGTCTGCGCGCGTGTGTATGCTTCGACGAGGGTGACTGCGAAAGAACCGAGCAAACAAAGGGTGAATGCTAGAGAAAAACGAAGAGAGTGAGAGACAGAGTGAACGAGGGAAGCGAAAGAAATAGAGAGAGGGAGAGGTAAGAGAACAAAAGAACGCGAACGCATCTGGCACCGGATGGCTTTCGGCGAGAGTTTCGTTCCTTTTCCTCGCGCGCCGCGAGAGAAACCAGTCGTTCTTTGCCCGAAATTCGTATTTAGTGAATTGTTTAGCGCGATTATCGAGTAGAATGGGTACACACCGGTTCAACACTGCCAGCCGCTTCGCGCGCAAGCCGTTTCCCAGAGACAGAACGTTCCTAACTAGAATTGTTCGCTGCACGTTCCCCGATTCGTCTTGTAAATATCGAAATCTTCGATCGTTCGTAAAAGCCGTGAGAAGATTCGTCGCAGTTCTTAAGGACGAACAGGGACGCGGAAAATTTGTTGGCACAGCTGTCAACCATTCTGTCAGTACTCGAAATATTTTACGACGTTCTTAGCTCGTAATTTCACCTCGTATACTTTATACCTTGGATTATAATAAATTGTACGAGAAAACGTAGAGATCCATAGCAATTTTGCTATTCGTCGACGTGAACATTTAAATAGTTCGAATTGTTACTAGTGTTAATATATTGACTGCTGCATGGGCGAATTTTCGTAGCAGTGTTGAACGGCTTTAAAAAAAAGAGGCCAGTTCCGGTGCGTCGCGCGTCCGCGTTTCCATTGACGTTCTTCTCTCTTGTGTTTTTTTTTTCCTTAAGCCTGGACTATTTGCAACGAGCGATCTCACGTCTATTTAAGCATAAGTTTACCGAGTTTAGCATGGTATTGCTGTATAGCGGCGAGTGAACGCGAAGAATTTATAAATATGTAATGCCTTAATGTTATAACGATAATAATATGGAATAGCGTTACTTGTATAATTAGTTGTGACGCGAGAAAGGGAGCGAGAGAATGGGAGACAGAGAGAACGATAGAAGAGTGGTTGAACACACGGAGTAATACGACGAGAATTATACGTTCCCCGGTGAACAGAGAGAGAGAGATTTCGTTTCGCGAGGGTGGCGAGTAAGCGGGCAAAAAATATGGAAAAACGTGAACACACACACACACTCGGAGCGAACAAGGGGAAAGAGAGTGAAAGAGATACAAGCGAAGAGAGAAAGAGAGTGAGCGAGAGAGAGAGAGAGATGAAAAAATGTAACAGACGACGCAACATACACAAAAGAAAAAAAAAACAAACGAAAGGGAGTGCAGTACGCGCGGCCGTTTGTCTCCATTCTGTTCGTGATTTGATATTTTTTTATAATTCCGACGACGAGAGAGAACGATTGGAGAGCACGAGAGGGAGAGAGTATAAATGGAGCGTGTATAGAGCGGACTGCTATCTAAAATAGTTCAGGCTAGATGTCGATGTTTGTAGCGGATAAAGAACAAAAAAACACAACACAGCATATTGTAATTAAAATTAAAAGTCATTAATATCGACCGCTTTTTCATTCGTCCAATGTGAGGATCTTTCGTTCCCGCCCTTTGCAAAATCTGTCCAAATGGTTCTGAGCTTGAATTTCCTTTTACTCGTATTTCTCCCAGGTTTCAACTATTCGTCACGCGTTTCTGGCGACGTTTCAGAAGATGCTTGCTCCTCGCAGTCTCTGTACAGCACGTCGCAATCCTCTTCGCGAATCCCAGCCTCTCCTGCATCTTGCACAAGCCGGTCCCAGCCGGAAGTAGACTTCAGAGACTTACCCACGCTACGTCTGAAACCGTACAACTAATTTGATATAATCTCTCAGCTTCAAACGCTGAACTATCTTTTAACGTATTATTTCATTGTATTTTTCAATTTCGAAGCTCAATTTGTAATGTAGTAGTTTTGTTTAGGTTTATTATATAAAATATGATATTTCGTTGCGAAGGAACGAGAGCTTGTCGGAAACTTAGCCACCCCTTATACCAGAGCAGGGTTAAGTCCCACAAGTAAGCATCCCCGAGAGCGATCTTTGAACTCACGTCAAGTACTTGGCGAGCACCTTGCCAACAGCACCGAACGTTCTCGTCAACTTCCGGTTCTCCAGGCAGACCGTCCTCTGGATGCAACGAACCCTCGCGTCGTCTGCTAAAACTTCCTTTTGCTCCGCATTCTGTGAAACGAAAACCACGGGAATACTTCAAAGCAATTGGAGATGGGATAATAAATGTTATATTATTAACAAACTGCAGATCTTCGCCCGGAATCTGAATTTCTCACGGTAACACTTCACCTGAATTATTTCTTCACATTTGAAAACGAAGTTTTGCGACAATCAATTGAGTGTAGCAAAGATCTGCAAAATGCTGGAAAGAGTATTTTTCGATTTTAATAGCGCTCAATAAATTATTCTGATAATTAAATTGATATTTTCGGCGCACATATTCGATCCTATGTTACTAACTAAGCAGTTTTGCAAATTATTATAACTTTTTTCAAGATTTCGGTCTCGTTAAAGACCTTTATCAAGAAATATATAATTGTGTCTGTAAAAATTAAACAATGTAAATTATATAGTTCAAGTTTACTTCCGTGTTATAAAAAAGAAAAACGAAAACCAACAGAATAATTATTTAAGAGTTATTACTGTAACCACGTGCTGACTACATGCCGTCATAATATAGAGTGAGGTGAAATGTGACAAACGTTCTGATATTAAATCAATTTAGTTATTTACAAGTTGTCGATCTAGATAAAAGAAACAGAAATTATTTTGATTTTGTAAAAACGTCAGATTGCTGTTTGTTCACTGAAACTGTTGGAGGAACAGGTGCTAGCTTGGACACGACAATCCATTTTAAATAATTTAAAATTATCATTCTCAATTTTTTTCATCGCCGAAGAGCAACAATGTCTAGATCCTTCTTTGCTCTAGAACTCACCGCAGACTCGAAATCGTAAGCAGCATAGAGGTCCCTCTTATCCCTAGTAGACAAGACATCCGTGAAAACGTCCCTGCGTTTCACAGACGCCATCGTGTTCTGTATAATAGCGAAGAGCAGCAGCAATCCGATAAAACTGACGATCACCATCTGCTTCGAAGACGGTCCGACAGGGTAGTCGATTGAATGTGCGATTGGATATGCAAAATTAGGATGTTCGTAGATGTACGGCAGCTCGCTGCGATGGCTGACGAAGGTCCTGGGTGGAGCTGAAGTGCACAACATGCTGAGACTGATTCACGGTTCATCTTGTATCCTTATCTTCAACAAAACTGGTGATACAAACATGGGATGTTACCGGGTAGAAAATTGTTCGTAGTCAACGGACGCAAGTAAGGCTCCGGAGGATGCGTTATATCCGCGCGGGGGAAGGCTTCCATCTTATTCGAAGTCTCAGAGCCATTTCCGTTTGCCGGAAACACTATGCTCTTCGCATCCTGGCTGGCAACTGAAGCTGCCAGTGCTATCACAAACAGAATCATCTCTCTGGGACGACGAAAATTCACTGTTTCTACTTGAGATTTCATTGTAGTGCTGTCACAGATTGTGTTATCGTTCAGTATCGGATCGCGAGACTGGTAGGTTCAACTAGCTGCGTAGATCTTAAGAAGGCCGACGGAGGTTCGTGACAACATGGCGGATTCGATCCGGGCCAGCCGGCGAGCAAACTGCGGGCAATTCTGGAAATTGCCATTGTCAGTCGACTCGGCCAGCCATCGCACGGTAAAAATGTCCCGTTTCTGCGTGATTCTCTAATGGTTGCTTACAGACGATCCTCCCTTGAATCCGCGATTTTACGCACGAGACGAACGTCACGCGACGGATCGTGTTCCTCCAGGAACTTTCTCTGCAGGAGTTCTTTGAAAAGCGAAACGAAACTGGAGGAATCACATTGTATCTTATTATTAATTCATTGTGTTAATAATAATTGATTTTCATGGAAAAATTAAAATTGTCTACAATAATTGCGGGGTAGAAAATTGATTTCTTTTCGAAATAATTTTAGCGAGCTGATAAACGAAACAGCAGCATTTTTAAGAGGACTGAACAATTAATTCGTAACACATAATAATGCAATGAATACTTGAAAATTCCGGTACTTCGTTCTTTGAAAAGCGAAACGAAACTGGATGAATCACATTGTATCTTATTATTAATTCATTGTGTTAATAATAATTGGTTTTCATGGAAAAATTAAAATTGTCTACAATAATTGTGAGGTACAGGGATGGGGTAGAAAATTGATTTCTTTTCTAAATAATTTTTGGCGGCAGATAAACGAAACAGCACTATTTTTAAGAGGACTGAAGAATTAATTCGTAACACATAATAATGCAACAAATACATGAAAATTCCGGTACTTCGTTCTTTGAAAAGCGAAACGAAACTGGATGAAGCACATTGCATCTTATTATTAATTCATTGTGTTAATAATAAGTAATTTTCATGGAAAAATTAAAATTGTCTACAATAATTGCGAGGTATATAGGAGCGGGTAGAAAATTAATTTCTTTTCTAAATAATTTTAGCGGCTGATAAACGAAACAGCACTATTTTTAAGAGGACTGAAGAATTAATTCGTAACACATAATAATGCAACAAATACTTGAAAATTCCGGTACTTTGTGAGTGTATGTACCACAAGTTCGATCTCTAGAGACTCGCGCGACTGCCAGCAGACGCGGGAGAGCTCCACCCCGCGCGAGGTAGCGGCAAAGGGGAACAAAGGGTTGATTTCCAGCGCGTAAAAAAGGGAAAAGCGTGTTTGATGTAAATGTTCGAACAACGGCCGGCCAGGGGCTCCTGTGGGATGGGCAAATCGGTTGGTTAGACTGGCTGCAGAATCCAAGGGGTTGCTATGGCGATGGAACGGTGGTCGCCAGCAACCAGGCCGGGGGTGGAGGGCTGTTGCCTGAAGGGTTCGTCTGTCTGGAGCCCTTCTAAAGGGGATGACGTTCTTCGCGTCTGTCTGTCCGACTGTCTGGCACTGCTGGCCGTTTCGTTTCGCAGTCAGCTGTTCCGTTTCTCTTCGCGAGCGTCGTTTCACTGGGCCGGGTTAACCCAGCCTTTATTGTTTCATAAGTTCGTCAGACCCTACTCCCTCGGAATCCCATTCGTCTCTTGGCAGCGACACTTTTACCTAGACTTCTCAGCCTGCTGGAAAACTTCGCGTGTCGACTGCGGTCGCACGAAATGAAGTTCGGTAACTCCCCCGGCGCAGCGAGCCCCTGAAACAATCGAGTTCCACCGTTGCAAAAGTATCGCGCTAACGCGAAGATTAATGGGTCGAGTTTCTCGGGGACTCAGCCGAACTATCCGCGCAGCAATCTTTCTCGGTTCTCTGCCAGTGAGACAGGTGAGCCGGGACCTCGAGATTTTAGCGGTAAAACGAGTCTTCCAGGCTCCGTGGAATTGCCCGGAACAATGGCAATTTCGATTTCGGCATCACGAGCGGCCTGAGACGAGAAAGGGGGACAATATTTTCTTTACTAATATTTATTTACCATGAATTTTCAAACTCGATCATGAGTAGAAGAAACATATTTCTATTCGAGTTCTGTGTCCAGTTTGTTAATTAAGTTCTCAATCCTCTATCATTTTATCGGCACACTCGATCTACCAGCTCGTAAATGAATTTTCAAGGTAATTATTTACTTTGTAAAAAAGTAAAATTAATTAATTATTCATTTTTAATTGGTATTAATTATTTCTTTTGCGAATATCTCGAAAACTAAAACCGAGCGGCGGTAACATGTATAGGGAAAAGTTGTTCAGAATGATGATCTTGAGAACATATTTCGAGGTCATCAAAAACGGTGAGGAGGCCCTCAAAGTAAATAATTACCATTTTCAATACAAATAATTCTAATATATATAAGGTATCAATTAACATGAATCATCTAACAATATAATGCAAAAAATATGAAAATGAAAGGAAAAATGTTTGTATCGTTGTTGCTAATGACCTTTGATGTTTACAGCAACATTAAAGAAATAAATAAAAAAAAACATAATTCTATAATCCAAATAACTTACAGTGAACGACTACAGTTTCGCCTAGGTATACTCACGGAACCTAACAAGCTGGAACCAATTAAAATTGAGTCGGTCCGACCATCGCAGGCACGATCTACTTACCGGTCGCGCTTGTCCTCTGGTTCGTCGATCTCCTCGAGGTTCACGTTTATCGGGAACAGCTCGCCCATTGACACAGTAGGCCAGCTTTAGCGACAGCAAGGCGAGGCTGCGCTAAAGCTTCTACCCTAGATGCGACGCGTTTCCCTTAAGCAGCGGAGCGTGCGTTATCCTTGGGACTGCGCTTCTTTTAAACGGGGCTCGGAAAATGGAACGTCTATGTACCCTGGATTATAAATAGCCACTTTGCGGTGCATTTTTTTTATAGACCGGTGCAACAGAGATGGCACGCAGCCTCGCGTTTCGACGACACGTTGCGAAACCGGGCAACGATTCTTCGATCTCGAACCGATCGAGAACGATCCACCCTATTTTTGACATCGAAAGTTCAGTAAATTGCAGAACTATTGAAAAATATACTAGTTACATTTTCTTGTATGTAGACGGCAGATCTTTTTTCAAGATCAAAATCATTTGCAATTGTTCGTTAACTGCGGATCTTTATAAGAATTGTCTTTGTTCATTGTACGAGTAAGTAATGGAACTTCGGATATTTTTCAGAAAATCTTGGATGTTATATTTGCGTAAGTATTTTCATGAAAATCTGCAATTTCGTGATTTAAATAGCTATTATCATTACCGCTCCACTTTTCAACATTGATAGACTGCGGAACTTTATGCAGAATAAAAATTGTTTGCATCAGCTGCAATAAAGCAAGGGTCAAGTAACAATTTCTTACATTCTTTAATAATGTAAATAAGCTGCAAGTAAAACATTGGTGTTCTAAAATTTTTCAAATTTCTTCACGGTGTTAAATTGCAACCACCCATTTTTGTCATAAATGCGTGAACTCCGTTGTCTATTTCTTCCTGACATTTTTACAGTATGCATCAGCTGCAACAAAACAAGGGTCAAGTAACAATTTCTTCGATTCTTTAATAATGTAAATAAGCTGCAACTAAAACATTGGTGTTCTAAAATTTTCCAAATTTCTTCACTGTGTTAAATTGCAACCATCCAGTTTTGTCATAAATGCGTGAAATCCGTTGTCTATTTCTTCCTGACATTTTTACAGTATGCATCAGCTGCAACAAAACAAGGGTCAAGTAACAATTTCTTCGATTCTTTAATAATGTAAATAAGCTGCAACTAAAACATTGGTGTTCTAAAATTTTCCAAATTTCTTCACTGTGTTAAATTGCAACCATCCAGTTTTGTCATAAATGCGTGAAATCCGTTGTCTATTTCTCCCTGACATTCTTACAGTGTCTGTCATCGACCAATCACGAGTACGGTTAGTCCGATGCGTGTCGAATACGCGTCCTTCGTAAGACGTTTCCCGACGCGTCTCAGACGCGCTGGCGTCTGTGGAACCATCGAGGCTGGTCTCCGCGGACGCTGCCAGTTTATTGCACACAATAAAGCTCTCGGCTCGGCGTTGTTTTCTTTATTTTCATCCCGGTTCTTTTTTATTCGCGAGAGGCTGCCGCGTATCGGGGTCACATCGATATAGAGACGACACGCCGCGTGAACGGAGCCGCGCGCGCGGTTTCGCGGCAACGCGAGTAGCCGACATTATATTTTTAGCAGGCTTTTTGCAGCGACGCCCTACGGCCGGACACCTCTGCTCCGACGAAGCTATTCCTTCGCATTTTACCCTCTTTCTTTTTTTTTATCACTGTCCAATCGAAACCGCCCAGCCCGCAATCAGAGATTCGTTAGGAGTCCTTTATGCGAGGGACGCGTTTCGAGACCAGGCGTCGATTCACACCGAAAAAACCCATTCGCTTTGCTTGGTTACGACCACCTGCGGGTAATTGTTTTCGCTAACACTTTGCGTGCCGCGCCGGCCATGTACAGGGTGAGCCACCTAACTTGATCACCTTGGATAATTCATTAATTATGCGTTCTACGGAAAGATTATTTCTACAGATGTCACACATGGTATCATTCTTAATTTTGTATACTTTTTTATGAGTCAATCGATGCTGTTTCTAATTCTCTATAAAAAAAGTAAACGATTAGTTTACAGATATTTCAAATTTTAATATTGCTAAAACAACCTCATCCTTCTGCTAATGATAACTAGACTGTGGATCATTATATAAAATAATAATTGATTGCATCAATTGCTCAAAAAAATAAATTAGCACTCTTAAATCATTGCAGCCTTTCTACTGTTACATTGCACTCATTAATTTTTTCCCATAAATACATGAAATCCGTAGTCCAATGACAACATTTTTAATTCTCTGTACAAACAGTAATGAGCCATGCATGTCGAAAAATCATTAGTTTGGAAGATATTTCAATTTTAATACCGTTAAGGCGTTATGTAAAATAAAAATTGCTTGCACTAATTTCTGAAAAAAATTGTTAAATTGCACCCATTCATTTTTTCCATAAATGTGCGAAATCCGTAGTCCAATAATAATTTGGTATACTAAACAACAAAAACTTTCTCCTTTCGTAAAAAGGGATTGCTTTTTATAAAAGAATGAAGTTAACCCTTTGCTGTACGAGTTTCTTTACAGCGTTACAAGCAAATGATCGCGTAAAGAAAGTCTAACGAATTGCACAACCGATTCACTGCACCGCTGAACACTGACCTACAACCTAGACCTACAACGATTCTATTCTAGTTTTTTTACAGTCATCTCGCATTACACTATCGACCATTGCTTATTTGAATCCCTGACAAAACGACTCTACCGCCACAACGAAACAATTCCGTATCACCTAGGATCCTCTTGTTTCAAGAAAATATTGCGACGCAATACATAGCGCAATTTCCGAGGCGAATTAATGGACAAATCGTGTAAAACGTCCCTCCAGCATCGCCGGAGTGCTATGCTCGTCGCTTGTTAAGCTCCCATTCGTAAGAAACACCGTTGCTTTTTGCGGAACTTCGGTCGATGTGTACGCCGCTTAATTAATTGGAGGGTTCTTCGTATCGTGTCCGAGCAGTGGCGGGCTTTACTACTTGCTGGCACGCAACCAGCTCGTGTTCCGTCCTCGAACGATCGCCGAATATTTTCTTGACGGATTAAAGTGTCGTCATGGTTGTCCACGATATCACCCCTTGACCAAGTGTTAAAAATTAGAGATTTAACAAAAAAAAAAACTTTCAGATGATCTTAGAGCGTTCATTTAGCTAACAGTGTACAAAATGAGGTATTCCGAACTTGAAGAAATTTTGATACGTCATTTAGGGGTACTCTGGGGTGTCGAATCTGAGTTTTCGACCTCGAGGACCCTGTGCTAATTTGGGGAGGGGAAAAAACCACGATTTTTATTACCTTGTTTTGGTCTTTCGCCTATTAGTCAAAAACTGTGGGTCCTAAGAATTTTTACTTTTCATTTTTAGAAAGAGCATTAAATTCCCATCAATTTCACTGTTTAAACGTATTTTTTGACCCACTAGTCTAGATAATCTTTTGCTGTAAAGAACAATACAATATCTCTTACATAATAACATCACAATATTTGTTCAAAGTCGAAAAACATGTTTCTCTATTCAAACTCAAATTTCCCAAAAACTGTGCGTGTAAGAGAAAAATTGAGACCAGCGTTCTAAATTAATAAATTAAAATAAATCAGCGTTCCAAAATTCATTAAGTTAGGAATACTTTCCAGGACTAGTACTGTTTGTAATGGCACTGTTTAGCTCTCGTAAAAATAATAGAATAACTTGAAGGGAGCCAGAGTCTTCTGGAAAGTTCGAAGATTTGAAAGCAGATTTTTCCGCAGGTTTTCTCGACTCTGTTCCATCTTCACGGTAGCGAGCTATCTGGCTCATTGTACCTCGCGGCGAGGAATCGGCTTCCGTCCGCATCGGGTACTCGTTATTGGTTCCGCGCGCTGCTTTTCACAGCAGTCAGCCGCGCGGAAACGTTCCGGAAACGTCGCGGAAACGTCGCGGAAGCGATAAACTCCCAGGGACTGGCACGTGTGTGTGCACGAGTCTCCACGGTTAAATATTTACAGGGACGGCGCATTCAAACAGGTTGAGAAGAAGAAGAAGCGCGAGGCGATCTCGGTGAAAAATACAGGATCTCGACGGACAGCGGGAACGGATCACCGAGACCTCTCGGCTTTAAAGGATTTCCCAAGCCGCCTGACCCCGATCGATCCTCCGCGACGAATTTCTGGATACATGTATTCCATTAATGTCCGAATGGAACGCGTTTATCGCTCCTCGCAGCCGACGCAGGCGTCTCGCTTGGCTTTGATTGCCTCGGTCGACGTCTCAGCTGTACTAGCGTCTCTGTGGTAGGTTTACAATGAATGTTGTGCGACTTGCTCGCGGTCCTAATTACCTTGTTAGAAGCCCAGCGACGCGCGAAATTGAACGATCGTTATATCGTCGATGAAGAACGGTGCGCACTTCAATTGCTATTACTTTGTGAAAACTGGCTGCACGAGGATCTATCTCGGCTCGCTTTAAAGCGGAAATCCTCCGCTTTTAAACCCCTGAAGGCGTTTCTTTAGAAGTTGTTGTTACAATGCGCAGCGAGTGGAAAAATAAAGACAGTTACGCTTAAAGAAGATTGGGACTTTAATCATCCCTAAAGAGAGTGAATATTTTTTGCCAGGGTTGATATTAGTACGAGAATGAAATTGAAGCGTTTGTTTTGCAACGATGTCTAAAAATTTTAGGTCGCATTATTTGTTGCCGTTTTATTGAGGTTTGAATAACGTTGATATAATTTTATATTTTTAGGGAAAAAGAGTTAGATGGAGGACCTATATTTTGAAGTAGTAAATAATTTTCTGAAGTTTTTTGAAGTGGGAGAAGCACTGCGACTCGATCTCTCTAGGGTGAATGGATCTAGCTCGCAGAGCACAGCAAGACTCGCGCTCGTCACGCGAGCCCGGTCGAATCGGAGTGTGTTTAATATGTGGAACGACGCACTTACCATAATGTCGCTTGTCCTGGCGCAGCCATAGTTTCCCCAGCACTTGCGTGATGAACAGGATGAACGAGACAGGGTTAGCTTCGTACCGCGAGCGAGTCAGAAGCATCTGCATCTTTAAAGCATCTAGCAGAGACCATTCGGCTCGGGACTCTCTCGAAATGTTTAGCAGCTTAAGATAGAGTCTCTATCGAGCGAGCAGAATTCTTAGATACTCCGAAAAAAAAACGGCAAAGATCGTCCATTGTCGGGAAGCAATCACGGACGCACCATTTCTGAATAATTGCTGGAGGATCGAGTCGAGGGGGGACACGGAAATAGCTTCCCGCCGCGGAAGAGCTTTCAAACGCGGAAAGAAATCAATACAGGTGACTTCTGTCGGCTCGTCTTTTAACAAGACTCTTCTCTGCACCCCGTCGTTGCCGCTTATTTCTTTCCTCGAACTCGCCTTCTTCGTGGCGGACGAATAAGAACAATTCCGAAATCGTGCCTGATCGTGCATATTCAAAGCGATCCTTGTGGCGGGATCGACGCTAATTTTTCCAGGATCAATTTACCCCATGAACCAGATGAATCAGCTTGTATACAAACAGTAGCAGTAGTGTTCCAATATGTTTAAGAATTACTATGCGTAGAATTTTTGAAAATAAATCTATGTATATAGAGAATTAGTTTTTGGTCCTTTTCAGAATTATTGTACCCTATGACCACAGAATAAACGCCAGCAATAGAATCGGCTGGCCATGTTCGCACGCGACTCAATCAATTTGCCCTATGAACAGGAAACTAATTGTATACATATAGAAGCAGTAGAATTAACCGATCACGGTGGCACGCGTTAAATTCGAAAGCACCTATTTCCCGATACGCTTTGTGTCCCTTCATTATTTTCACGCGCATAGTCATTACTAGAACCAATTAATCCTATAAACAGAATATTAACTGTGTATACGAGCAGTAGAAGCGGTCGATCATAGTCAGACGCGTCCCAATTAGCAGCATCCATTTTCCAATTTGCTTTGTATTCCCTTCTACACCGTTTTCACGCAGACTTCTCTACAACCAATTTATTTTATCAACAGCAAACGAACTTTGTATACAAGCAGTAGAATGGGTTGATCAGACACGTACCAATCAACAGTCTCTATTTCCCAGCGTACTATGTATTCGTTTCCATCCAGACGTTCTTCTCCGGAACGAATTCACCCTATAAACAGAAAATCAGCTGTACATACAACAAGCAAAATCGTCGAACCATGATCAAACGCGGCCCACTCAACTTCACGCGCAAACTACTCAAACTTTCAAGCCCGGCTCCCTCGAAGTTGAACACGGTGCAACAAGGTCTAATTCTATACGTTCTACTATCGTTCACAGGTAAACTCACCCCGTTTCTATCCGTAGCACCGGATCGGGAGCCTGTATATCGGTCGATCGAATTTTTCTATCGCGGGAGCCCGCTCGTTTCACCTCGTTGTTAAGTGAAACGTTAATTAGCGCGCTAATCGATCAGGGATTACACGTTCCCTACCGTGTCCCTCTTACCCTCTCGCTTTCTCTCTTTCTTTTTTCCAACCCCCTCCCAAGCCACTGGGCTCGGTCAACTTAATCCGCAGGTTACTGCGTGGCGCCGGTAATTGCACCCCTACCCCCACGTTTTCGACCTTGTTTCGTTGGTAATCCCGGCGGTCGAACCGACTATACTTTCGGTGATCGAAGTGGCTGGGATTTAGATGCAATCATGCCGGTTCGCCTCGCCTCACTGCTCGAGGTTCTATTTTAATGCTCGGCCACGGAAGAGCTTCGATTGTACGCCAATCAGAAGCGACGCAACGGGAATTTCTTTCGCGGAATCGTGGAACTCGGCAGAATTATCGGATCGGAATCTTTTCGCCAAGCAGCCCAAGACTGGCGCACGTTCGCAGAATATTCACCACTGGGGGCGAGTGTTCCCGGAATACTCGGCAAAAGCAATATTTTCGAAAGTTATATTTAATTAAATTTAAAAAATATTAAATATAATTATATTTTCAAAAAAGTGAAAATATTCCAAGAATTCAAAAAGATTTATTGAATATATATTAATGTTATATATTTATTATATGTATACTATATATTTATAATAATATATATTTATTGAATATATATTAAATATATATTTAGAGCATGTTAGAAGGCAACCAACGTTGAGAAAAGGAGTACATTTAATATTCTTCAATATTAATCAAATACAGAAACTCTTATGATAATTTAATTTTTAACGTAATTTTTCGCAATTCGTAAACTTTTCAAATAAAGAACAGATTTTGTGCGACGCTCTGTGCCGCTCGGACGCATTCGTGACCCGAGCGAGTTTCATCGCGACGCAGCTCCCGAGATCACACGTTTCATCCAGCTTTTTCTCCGTCGGAAAAATTCTTGTCGAATTTTTCATTTTCCGTGGGATTTATTTTCTGTTCCAGCGAACGTGTGAATTAGTGTGTAGATCTGTGGAAAAGAAATGGAAAGTACGACACCTGCCCTGCTTGCCACTTCAAGGTAAACCGTAGTAGGCTAGAGAACAATGTTTTATCTGCATCGTCTATATTTAATGTAGGTGATTCATGCACGCATCGCCGCGCACTGCGGGGTCAACGTTTCAGCTTGCATTGCGCAAAAGTTTCTTACACTCCGTATCGGAGTGTAACAATATTTTAATTAATACCCGACACTATTTTCATTAATGTAATATCCTCCTCGAGCAAGAATTCTCCCGTTTTCTGCTTACAGATGCTTGAGTTCTTGTTTCACTTTATTGCGCCATTATTTAATATATTTCTTTCATTTGATTGTGCCATAATTTAATACGTTTCAATTTTTTTATTATTTATTATTATCTATTTTATTATTTTTTTCTATTTAATTTCTTCTAAAAAATAAATTGTCATTCTATTTAAAAATTCAATAATTATTAATAATTCTAAAAATTCTATTTTTAGTTTAATATATATTAAACATAAAATATATATACATAATAATGTAAATAACATAAATATATCTTTGCTTTCTTCTTTGTCAGACTAAAATTTACGACGCGAACAGAATTTGTAGTGGGAAAGAAAAACGAAGGGTTGCAAGAAGTCAGATGTTAATTTTCTGCGACGAGAAATTCACATTAAAAGACAAATCCACAAGGTAGACTGTTTCAACGTATCGACAGAGGATACAGCGGATAAGCAGCTGGTGTAACAAGGTGTCGTGGTTTGACAGTTGTACCGCATA
This sequence comes from Lasioglossum zephyrum, assembly GCA_028455615.1. Taxonomy (NCBI): domain Eukaryota; kingdom Metazoa; phylum Arthropoda; class Insecta; order Hymenoptera; family Halictidae; genus Lasioglossum; species Lasioglossum zephyrum. The sequence continues at coordinate 7,127,291 of CM052330.1, read as the reverse complement.
CATGAGACATCGCGAGCTTTACCACAGGCCTCGGCTAATCTGCGTAGCTCGAAACAATAATGTTATGTGCTCACCGTGATAACGTGTCTCCCACGACAATGAAAAATCCTGGCGGCTTTGTGGACACACGTTAGGTGTCCCTTGGGATCGCACCTGTCTTCTCTGCAGTCTAGCTACAGTAACTCGGTGATAATACTCGAACAGTAGAGCATTATTATAGTAGAGACTGAAATAAATATTTCAGAATTTTTTCAGATTTTCTGAGGGTGCAGAAATAAGTGTGCCCATATAAAAATCACATAAACTTAATATTTTCTAGTTTCATCATCATCTCTGCTGCGATCTTGGCCAACATTTCACAAAATAATACGCTTCAAACAAAAATTGCCGCAATAAAACAATATACAGGTAAATCTTAAGATTCAAACGAAGTTGAAACAGTAGAGTATTATAGTAGAAACTGAAATAAATATTTAAGAATTTTTTCAAATTTTCTGAGGATGCAGAAATAAGTGTGCCCATATAAAAAACACATAAACTTAATATTTTCTAGTTTCGAGTGCACCGGATTAACCATATCAATCAATCAATATGTCTTGCTACGTATCATCATCTCTGCTGCGATATTGGCCAACATTTTACAAACTAATACTCTTCAAACAAAAATTGCTGCAATAAAACAATATAAGGTAAATCTTCACATTGAAACGCAGTTGAAACAGTGACGCAGGTACACCCTTTCGAAAGCAGCGTCTCCAAGCCAACGTTCCCCACGAGCCCGGCAGTTCCATTCGAGCAGAGATCAAGCAGAAGAGTCTATGTCCAACACACCAGCTGAAGCAACGTGATCCATCTACTATATTAAGCCATAACTTAAAGCCCAATCAAATAATCTTCCTATCAAAAACAGACTCCTTGTTCCTCGGACTACTAATTAATTCAGGTCCACGTAAACGGGTTACAGAGTTCAGCCACCCTTAGTCGTAACCTACCAGCCCCTAACCGGAAACCGTTAACCAACGATGATCCAGAGCCTCGAATAAAATAGCTCTCCTGTCCAGAATCTCGACCTACGTTCAGGTGTCGGTCTTCCGGCCGAGCATTCGCAGACGATTCGTAAATTCGGCGTAGAAGGGTTGCAGGGGGTTGTTGGCGGGGATGGTCGCGACGTTGAAGCAGAAACGAAAGAGAAGTTTTGGGCGTATGCGGCGCGAGGCTACCCTCTTCGTTTCACCTTCGAAACATCGGTTCAACCCTCTCTCTCTTCCTCTCTCTCGGTGATCTCTCTGTTTCACCCTGTGCGCGGCGTCCTTGTCGCACGCCATCCACCCCCGTGAAATCGACGTTGCGCGTTTATCGAACGACTGCGCGCGCACCGATAACAGGGATGGGGCGTACGGAGTGTTGGTTGGTCGCAGAGGAGGCGGCGGTGGACGAACGGACGTAGGGGACCCGTACGAGCGACGACGACGTCGACGACGAGGACGAGGACACGGCGACGGCGACGTCGGCGAACACGACACACGATAACGGCAGAGCCACCGGACACAGACATCGAATCGGAGGCCGCCGCGCGAGTCGCGACCCGCTTTCATCCGAACAACGGTTCATCTCTCTTTTGGTCTCTACCGAGAAGAGCACCGTTGCTCTTGCATCCCCTCGCGGTTGTCACACGCATCGTTCTCCGACGAGCACTCTCTCGTGGGTTTGAATAATAGTCGCGCGTGTGTGCCTGTGCGCTGCTGCGTGTGCCATAACCACATCACGCCAACAACGTTGACTCCGTCGGAGAACCGTCAGCGACGAGATTACGGGTGGCCCTGCTCGCACATCTGCGATCAAAAAGGGGTGGTAAACAAACGGACGGGGATTCCTTCGTTCGATGCGACGAGCAACAACGGTGATCATCGAACAGTGAACAACAACACACGGGTTCTTCTGTGGATTAATCGTATCTGTTCGTCGAACCTCGCTCTCCTGTGAAGGGAGGTCTATAAAGGATCTATTTCCTTAGCGATCTCTGTTTCGCGTGAGAGAGAGAGGGAGGATTGTTGCGACGAGTGTTACGGTGGAACAACGGGAGTGCATCGGGAAAAGTGGTGCAGGCTGGTTCTCGGAGAGCTTGCGGCGATTCGAGAGTAACCGAAGAGAAGAGGGAGTATACAGCGAAGGTAAAGATCGAGGGATCGAGTGCACATCCGGCGAGGCAACGGTTTCTGTATTTTCGTTCACCTGGTTCGTCCTCCCTCCGTGTGGCGGAGGGCGGTGAAGCATCGATCGCTCGCCATTTTGCCCGACCACCGACATCTTCTCCACGCATCGACGACATTTTCCCTCGTGACTGGTCGCTCTCCGCGAAGACAGTTCTCGGCCGACGACGAGGACGATACACGTCTCGCGGCGGGTTCACGCGCGAGATCCGTGTGGACCGGAATCGTGAGTTTTTCTCGCGAGCCTGCTGCGAGAGAGCGCTATTGATCGCGGATAGTAGCCGCGGAGGACGGCTGGTGTTGTTCGGTCGCATCGGTTCTTCGAGAAGATACGATTGCTCGCGGCAGATTCGGTTTTCGTCGTTCGAGTGAGACAAACGTGAAGACAGCGATTCGGGAGGATTGGGAGTAGAGAAGAAGGTAACGAGCGAGAGAGGACAAGGAGGCGAGAGGACAAGGAGGAGACAGGCTCGTTCAGGTCGAAGTCAGAAGTCAGCAGGCTGGGAGGTCGGCTGAGCGAGGTGGTGGGTCCCGTCGTGGAGGAGGCCATCGAGCCAGGGGATGCGACCCCGCTGACGGGACCCCCGAGGGAGTCCTCGGTTCCTCGAGCACCCCCGCCACCCCCGCAGCGCGTCACTACACCGAGTCCGCCGAGACCTCCGCCCACTACGTCTCAGCAGACACAGAAACCGGGTCATCAGGCCCACGAGGCGACCTCGGACGGTCCGAATCCGGGTCACCAGACCCAGAACCCCGGACCCCAGACCCAGAACCCCGGCCACCAGCCGCAGAATCCGGCACAACAGCCTGCGAATCCTCAGCAACAACAGAACCCTGCGCAACAGACCCAAAATCCCGGCCAGCAGGCCGCCAACCCGGATCATCCGACGAATCCGGGCCCTCAGGCCCAGAATCCTGGCCAGCCCACCCAAGGTGCTAGTCGACAGGCCCAGAATCCCACGCATCAGGCCACTCAGACTCAACAGCAGCCGACGCTGCAACCTCAACTCTCGCAACAACAGTCCCAACAACAACAAGAACGAGCCAGCATGGGTACCGTGTTGTCGTTTAGCCCGCGTGACAGACGCGGGTCTGCATACCCGCCAGCGGGACACCAACATCCCGCTGATTTCACGTTGAACAACTTCAACTATGAACAGTTGAACAATGCGAAGAACAGGGAGAACAAAAGCAGCGTCGCCACGGTGGCGCCGGCGCCGCCCACCGGTCATCCGCCCACGAACAATAACGCGTTACAGAACAACAACATCAACCTGAACAACAACGACAACGCCAGGATCATCTCCGAGAAGAACGCCCTCGAGAAGAACCTGAAGAAACACTCGCTGTTCATCAACGCGCTCTCGTGGAAACGGTTCAGCACCGCCAACAACAACAAGAAGAAGTTCGACAACAAGAACAAGAACACCGCGTTCAGGCAGCCGCTCGACAACATACCCATCGTCGACAAAAATAAGAACATACAGACGCCCCAGGTGAGCGACATTCGCACCAACACATGCTATGTGTTGTTTCTGTTATAACGTTCCACGCCGATTTCTTGCTAGACTGCGGATCTTTGTGCGAAAATAATGTTAGTTCGGGTCAGTGTGTTGATTTTCTTGCATTTTGGAAAATTGCATATTGCCGAATGCATACAGTTCTGTTTATCACCAGACTGCGAATATCTATGCAATTTTAGGTTTTCGTACGTTGTTTTGTACACATTAGAATTTAAAAAAGATCTCCTTTGTTGTCAGCTGTTAATTCTTGTCAATTTAAACGGTCTCTGACGTGTGGCAGTTTGTTTGTCACCAGACTGCGAATATCTATGCAATTTTAGATTTTCGTACGTTGTTTTGTACACATTAGAATTTGAGAAAGATCTCCTTCGTTGTCAGCTATTAATTCGTGTTAATTTAAACGTTCTCCGAATTGTTGCAGTTTGTCTGTCACCAGTGTGCAAATATCTATGCAATTTTAGGTTTTCGTACGTTGTTTTGTATAAATTAGAATTTGGAAAAGATCTCCTTCGTTGTCAGCTGTTAATTCTTTTTAATTTAAACGTTCTCTGTCGTGTCACAAAGCTGTCACACAAGTGTATAATATTTTGTGGTAAAAAATGTATGAAAATCATCACCAGATTTCTCTCAATTCTTAAAGCAAATGCAAGTAGATTGAACAGTACACGAATATCTGCGGTCTAATTATCAAACTACGCTGTTCGCGAAGTTGGTGAAGAAAGCGAGAAGCTTGACCTAATCGCAAAGCTGAAATTATCAAGTGACCAAGAAAGTTCGAGGCGCTTCGAAGTT
>CM052330.1:7065783-7122666 GCA_028455615.1 Lasioglossum zephyrum | reverse complement strand
TTATACTTTTTAGTCTGTTTTTAAAAACATGGTATTTAAAAAAAAAAATTTTAATACTGCATTGTCATCCAGTTCTGATTCTTGTATCCAATTTCAAGTCTCAAAACGTGGTGAAAAAGATACTTTTGTCTGAAAAATATCGATTTGTCGGTAGACTGCGGACTTTTACAGAGATTGAAAATTTTCTGGGTAATTTACAAGACACTGGAACACAACAAAAATTTGTTTCCTCTTTTATCAGTTGCAATTAGACTTCGAAGAAACTTAGAAGACATTAGAACAACAAACGTTTTCAGCTAGTTAAAACAGAAAATATATTCAACTTCAATCTCTTGGAATAAACTCGAACAAATGTATTACATAAAAATCAGCAGTCTATTAGTATACAATTTCAACGCGACACTGTAGAGGGTTGATGAAACTTCGATCAGATTAGAGAATAACAATTTCGGACGGCCTCGGCCAGGATATTCGTTAAGAATGCAGAATAGTGATTTCACCTTCACCCGGAAAGCGACGTCCAAGATCGACGTTTCTTTTTGCGACCAAGGAGACGTGCATGAGGTCGATCGTGTCCCTGCAGTGCGAGGGGTGTCGGCAACCATAAAATTTACATAGGCCGCAATCCCGTCGCACAGTGCCATGAGCATAAACGTGAAATTCGCCCGAAATCGAAACGAATTCATAGGGAGACCACGCGCGGGACCGTTCGCTTGATCGATGGCGTCCTTCGCGGACGGGCACATGCACGACCACGTTTCTATGCACTCTCTACCAAGCACATGTTCGTGCACATGTATACGAAGCCTGTCATGTTCGCCGTGGATGGTTCATCGCTCGACCGAGTGGCATATGGATATGGGAGACTAAATGGAAACCCGGTGTCTCGTTCCGCGAAAAGTAGTGCCGGCTCTCTTGATTCCCTTCGCGACATATTGTGACTAACGTGCCCCCGGCGGCTCTCATTACGAGCCGCGTATTCCCCTGAGTCGTACACTGCATACACTACCCTTCAAGAGTTCCGAACCGTTCCACTCAAATGCTATAATTACTACTGGCAAGATAGAAAATGTTGCAGCACAAAATAGACAACACTTACACCGGCTTGGTCACAAGAACTTCGAATTCATTTATAAAAGAAAAAATATGAATTCTTTTTAAAATAAGGGTGAAATGAGGGTGTAAGCTTCGAACAAAGTAGGTTCATAATAGATTTTTGTTATGTCGATCGTAAATATTAAGATAATAAATGAGAATGATTTTATTTTAAAATATATATATTAAAAATAAAATGAAATTTTATATACTTAATTAAATTTTAGAATAAAATATTGAATCTATATAAAATTTGAAGGGATTTTATATACTTAATTAAATTTTAGAATAAAATATTAAATTTATATAAAATTTCAGGAGATTTTATATATTTAAGTAAAATATATTTGCTATTAAAAATGTTTAATAGTAGAGGAAAAGAAGGTGAAGAAGACTCATCAATAAATAGGTTCAACTTGCCAAACGAAATGTCAGTTGTTAAAGTTTCCTACTCGCCCACAGAAGGGCTAATGGTCACGTAATTTTTTAATCCCGGTTACGGATGATGCTATTGGTTACCTAAGATCGGTTGTCGTTCGTTTCTTTGTAACTGCTTGGCGAATCTTTTCGGGTGTGGGCGTCGCAGAACGGCGAAAAAAGTTGTGTGCTACAATGGTGGATCCTGACCTTATTCCTCGACTAGAAGTTTTCCGGGAAACCTGGCACCTCGCTCGCCCTCCGCAAACATTCAGCGCCGTTTACGTCATCCGGAATCCCTTGCGAAATATGGTGTAATCCGGTGCATGTAATAAATCCCTGGATTAGAAGCAACGACTAACAAGCCGCAATTTTACTACAGTGACGCCTGCGAAAAACGAAAGTCCCCGTTTTCCTTGGTTCACAGTTCCCATTCTACAACTTTTTCTCTCGTTTATGTTATGTTATGTTTCATCTTCTTTCATTTTCGCAGTCTAGTGATTAACCTTTATCAGTCGGAGCTATTTCAACTTGAAAATTAAACATTTCTTCCGGCCCATAAAATTAATAATGCAAATAATGTTGGTAGTGATGACTCTGAGCTTAACCGCTAAGGGTTGGAAAAGTAGACAATTACAAAATTGTTAACAAAAAGTACATTTTATTCTATCTATCCACTAGGATAAATTGTTGATCAAATATTTTCTTAATTTATAATCGTATTGCTTTTTCATTGAATCTTTGCAAAATGTTAAAATACAACTACGCACGATTGTACCAGTATTATATTATTATTATTTGTTTCTTTTTATTTTTTAAGACGAGTAGTCTTGTATCTTTCTCTTTTTTTGTAAACTTTTATGTAAAAGGATTCTTCAGCCCGTGTATAATAAATAACAATAATAATGTTGCGAAACTTTGAATCACAATGCATGTTTTCGGGGCAAGTGGTAGCGGCCATAATGGATCAGACAAAAATTCGCGGCGGGTGGTTCGATTCTCGTTGATCCGAAAGCAGCTTCGGGATTCGATATTCATGAGGCTCGGTGCTCCCATTTTGCTCTCTGGATTTATCTTCACCTTGACGAACACGCGAGTGCGGGACGAACACAGTGAATTTATCGGCATTGTTTCAACGACGCGAACTTTCGCGGCCATTTCATACACGCCACGCGGCTGAATCGTTGTTCTCGCGATTATCGCGCAGAATGACAGTCGACCGCGATCCCTTTCGCAGTCCCTTTTCGCTCGAGGCCACGAAGGTCATTATCGATCATCCGGTTTACGAGTCGACACTCTCCTCGCTGCCGTCGTGCTTCGCGGAAGCGAGGTGTCGCATATCCTGAAACTGGACTAGTTGAAAAATCGATCTCGATGAAAATCCACACACTCGTAGATTCTTCTAGACCACGTGTACCCCCCAAAATTTTGGCAAGTTTGCAAACTTGCTACTGGTTACCAGAATTTAAAAAATAACTGAGAAGCGTCCCATGTTTCAGCACAATTTTTTGTTAGAATTTACGTACTCTGCATCGTTACATTTTCATGCCAACAGAAATCTGCTGAAATCCAACTTTGTTAATTTTAAATTCAGAGCTGTAAACGTTTGAATTAAATTCTTATTTTTAAAAAATTGAAAGCAGACATTCAGGAATTTTTTTTTAAAATTTAACCATCACTACATATCTTACAAAAACATTTCCTATTTAGCGGTGAAATTGTCTCGCAGCTGCATCGAATATGAACCTTACAAAATCGAAAAATCAGTTTCCCAGTCGAAACGAAAAGTCGAACTAGAAAAACGCAGAATTGATGGTACGCTGCAACTTTTGGCTGCAATTTCGACAATGTCCCTCGGAAGAGAATCGACAAGCTCACGGCTCCATCGAACGCATTGGATGTTGCGTGAACAATGGCTACAGCTAAAATCCGAATACTAGATGGAAAACTGGAAAAGGGATGAACGCGGAAAACCATTCTATCCGATGATCCCCCTCAATCATTCAGGACGACCGACGGCCGTCGATAAAGGAATTAAAAAAAAATTCGTTAGGGCTCGAAAGGGACTCACCTCGTTAGCAGTCGATTTTCTGGGTATAAAGATAAGCACGCGTTTTAGGGGACAGTTTTATCGGCTTCGAACCCTCCGCAGCTTATCTATGTGGGAAATCGTTCGTCGACGAGCTCCATTATCAATACATAACATTCGAAATCTGTGTGTTCTCTCGTGATTTCCTTGTCGGTACTATTCTCGTCCAATCAAGGTAACAGTTCGTTGCGTTTGCCCGAGGATTGGGGGAATAAAAAACAATTCCTGGAAGGACGATGATAAAAAAAATAGCAGGATCGTTTGCGTAACCGGTTGAAATTACCCGATCGATTCGCAGAATCGTCGAGAAAGTGAGGAACCTGAAACGCGTCATAGAGAAGACAGGAGGGGACAATAATTATCGTTTTCGTAGGCGGAACGGGCCACGGGTAATTTATAAATATTTAATCGGGGATTATTTATACATCGAATGTAATTTTGGTGGTATGTTTTTACTGGAAGGAACATATTTTTCGACAGGGGGAAAGTCTTTAGAAAAAACATTTAACATCCACGTGTCTCGAAATCGTTCGTGCTCGAAATTGATTTACGGAGTAAAGGTTAATCGTACCGATCAAAATGATTGGAGAAGACGATGTTATTGTAATTTAAAGGTTGCTCGATCAATTATGTGAGTCATCGTGCATCCAACATTTATTACCACAGCTCGTCGAGCATCATCGAAGCGCGTTCCTCGTCGATTATAAGTTGTCACGCGATTTATCACCTGGCGAGATCGAACCCGTCAGCGACGAGGTGGAAATCGATGACGACAGTATAGCAGAGCACCACTATAGGAAGCTCCGCGCATCGTCGCAGGCGAGGAATGAAAAATGGATCCTCGCCTGGCAGGAGCTTTCAGCGCGCGGCAAATTGAGTTTCTGTCGATCGTTAAGGGTTGTTTTAGAAATTCCGTGTAATGGGCCCAGCCGAGAGAAGCTGCGAGCGCCCCTGACTGATCGAGGGATGACGTGGCGTATGAAACGTATCTTCGACAGCCGTGAGAGCCTTTAAAAGCCACCGGTGTTCCAGTATTTCACGATAACGGGGGTGTGCGCCGGAAAAAATAACCCCCAGCTCAGTAGGGTTGGTTTGCGCGTGTGGTTGTGCGTGTGTTTATTCGCGACGAGGTAAATATACACAGCTTTCTCTGTCGGTGGATCTCTCCATCGTTGCAGGAACCACCCTGTGTTCTTCAACCCCGTATCCTACTAGCCCTTACCCCGAAACGTTAACCACTCGTCTGCGACGAGAGTTCTCTCCCGTTGATTCGATTCACCGTTTCGCATACTTTCCGACAGGTGAACGCCCCTACGAATTTTGCCAACTTACCCCTCCCGCTTAAGATGATAAACGAATCTTGTTTTTATGAGAGTAATTGAAGAAATTCAAGATTTTAGGGGAAACCAAGTTGAAAATATTATACTCATCTTCTTAACTTTTTTCATAAATGTATACAATCTGCCGTCTAGCTAAGAACTATGATAGGGGTTGTTTCGAGAGTAAAGTTAAATAAAAGAAATTAATACGACGCGTATTAAAAAGTTGCGACAATTCAGAACCTTGAAATTCATTTTTTTCTTAAATTGTGATTTTTCGATTATCTCGCCCTCCTAGTGATATTATACGCATTAAAATAATGAATAAACCAGTTCCGTTCAATTATATCCGAGAGCCACGGAGGGTAAAATATTTTTCTTGCTGTCGAAACGAGCTCCATTCCCCTCCGACGTTGTTTAAAGGTGCACCCCTCGTCGCAGCCCGTTTCCATGAGCACGGCTAGGCCAAACGACGGGTCAGGGCTGCAATTTTTTGAAGTAATCCCTTTCGGTGGAACGTCTTCCGAGCGCAAGGAGGTTTGGGGTTCGGGAAGAGAGGTCGTCTCCCCTTCGCAATTAAAACCCGAAGGGTGAACGTACCCTCTTCCGAGGTCCCCCGCATATTTCCACACTCGGCCACCAAGGGGTGGTTTTGTGCGACGTTGCCAGAGCATATCCTGCACGTGACCCCACGTTCGAACACCACCCCCACCCCATCTGGATCAGTGTACACCACCCTCTGACGCGGCAGATTGCTGCACACATTTTCCTGCAGCATCAACCAGAGCAGCAGCCTATATAGCGGCTAATCGATTTCTATCGTTGTTTATAATTAACCCCGCGCGTTCCAATTTCCGAGCTGGGCAAGAAAGGGAAAAAGGAGGAAAGAAAATCGCGGACGTTAGTGCCGCATGGGGGCTGAACTGGGCGACGGAAAGTATGTCGAGGTGTATCAGACTCGCAAGCTAGGGGTAGTTCGGCTATTAACTGATTCGACGATTATTCAACTGTTTCCATAATTGCAGTTCTTTATAATAAAATGGAAATTGCCTTGGCCAACTCCACTGTTTTGTATTTCATCCATTTTTAAATTGGTGTTAAAAATTCGTATAAAATGGTGTTAGAAATTAAAACACCTCCCTATCTTGAATATTTAAAGGAAACAAGGTACAGGATAGATTATCCTAATTTTTTTACCAATTGTTTCAAAGCATCTGGTCATGAGTGGACTCAAAAATCTTCAACGATGAAGATCGAGTAACAAATGGAATCTAATGGGTACATCGAGCGCCGAGTAGCGAACGTATATAAAAAAAGACTAAAATTTTCTCTGTTGCTTGTTCTGAAATGCACAGAGCGTCGATAGGGTAGATTCGCGAGCGAGCCACAGCGTCGAAAGCACCGATGTCCGATAAATCACGGCTGTGGCGAATTATTGAATGCCCCGGTTACGTAAAACAGCGTTCGATCGATCGTCGAGTCCGGTTCGATTGGCTCTCCTGCCAAATTGATAACCCGACATTGAAGACGACCAAGCCGTAACGTTCCTCCCAAGGAGACACTGTGTCCTGCAACTTCGGTTCAGAGTCCTCGACGGAAGTTGGTGACGCCTCGGGGAGACAATCCCCGCATAATTGCCAGCGATTCGCGAGACGACTTTGACGGAAGTGGGGCAATCAGATGCCCTGAATAATTTTCCTGGGTGGCTCGTCGTGCTCGCTTTTCCTCGCGGACGTCGCCTAATTCGACGTCGCAACGCCTCGCGTAACAACCACGAACAGCAACGACCGTAATGGCCGGGGAGTGCCTTCTAAAAAATTGACTCCATCCGAGAATTCTTAGCCTCCTAACTTCTCTCGAGTCGCCAACTTTTCCGAGCGAATGAAACGATCTTTCGAGCCTCCATAATTTCGCGGAGACACTCCTCGAGGCTGCAACACGTTGCGCATCGATCGCGTATTCCTGTCGATGATGCACGGATCCCGGCAAATCTGTTTTGGCAATCGCCCGGAACACTTAAAAGTGCGCGAAATCGCATACCGCGATAACTTGTACGTCGTCCTCGCGGTAATGCCCGCACTAATACCATTACCGCCGCGAAACACGTTCCTCGTATTTATTGGCTGCACCTGCTCGCTCATGCAATCGTCTCTTTCTGGAAGAAAATTTATAATACTTTAACCATATTTACAGATCTGACTCAAGCTACAAAACTACTCCTGTTAAATCAATTTTAATTCACTCGGAAAGGGACGACGTTTCGATGGATATTGATACATGAAGATTGATATGAAGACGTTTCCTGACAATGAGTAACAATGTTTAAACATGTTCATACCTATTTCTACTGACTAAATATTGTCGAAAATGACTGACTTATCGACTACAACCAGTGTCAGACAATATAATGTAAGACTGGTTATTAATAATTTATTTTTAATCACACAGCACCCCGTACAGGTTGTTTTACAAAAACTTTATGCTATCTTGATTTTGCATAAAAATCCGCAGGCTAATAATATTGTCCAACAACAAAAATGTTTCCATATATCTCTTGGGTGGATCTTATAGAGTTTTTCGCGCTGATTCCGAATCTGGTTTTAATTTTTTTCTTACACGCACAGTTCAAGGTATAAGATTATACAATATTATACAATATAATATATAATGTATATCATACAATGTATATTATACAACATAATAAATAATGTATATTATACAATATAATATATATTGTATAATATATAATGTATATTATACAATATAATATATATTGTATAATATATAATGTATATTATACAATGTATATTATACAACATAATAAATAATATATATTATACAACATAATATATATTGTATAATATATAATGTATATTATACAACATAATATATATTGTATAATATATAATGTATATTATACAACATAATATATGTTCTATAATATATAATGTATATTATACAATATCTTTTATAATAACATCACAATATTTGTTCAAAGTAGAAAAATATGTCTTTTTTTAATTCAAATTTCTCAAAAAAATTGTGAGTGTAGGGGAAAAATTAAGGTCAGATTCGGAATCAGCGCAAAAAACTCTATAAGATTCATCCAACAGTTATACGGAAACAAGAAAAAATTTGAAATTTGTTGGCCGGTGTAATCGAATTCATTGAATCGCTTCCCGAATAATCTGAGTCATTCGTCTGGTAGGTCATGTCAGTTATACGTATAGCTAAGTATGTAAAGTGACGGTAAAACATCGTCCACGTTTCGTACTTCTTCGGAAAGTTTCCCCGATCGCGTGTACCTCCTGTTTCTTCGAGTTCTTTCATTTCCGTGACAGTTCCTAACAGTACGTAACGTTTTCTAAGAATCGTTCGACATTTTCCGCGGCCTTTCCCATCGCTCGATGCAATGTTACACGTAACAGGCAACCACGAGAAATCACGGTGTTTTCTCCCGTGTCAGGTTTCTATCGCAAATCGATCGGACACGTGCTCGAGCCTAATCAGTCAGGGGTGTGACACACACCTCGTTCTGGAACACTTTCTCCCTATATGTGACGCTCACGAATTTCGCGTGTCCGACGAGTACGAGGATCGATCGTCACTTCGTATAAATAACCGAAACAGTTTGTGCTCCGCTAAAAATAAACGTTGTATCGGCAGGTAGCTAGAGACACGTGAAATTGCGGTTTGATTCTTTACTCTGTCTGTATTGTTTTCTCCGTTGTTGACGAAGTAGCTTTCTGATTGATTGCTCCGAGCAGTAATTGGCTCGTTTCTCGGAGATTGAAAAATAATAATCATTTTAATTGTCTGGAACCTCTCCGTTAGATTTTCTTCGTAATAATTATATTTATTCTACAGAGTATCCCAAAAGTCATTCAAAAAGAAATCCTTCTTAAAGAGGATTCTGTTAAGTAGACTCTGTTTGAAATTTTCATCACGGCTCTTTATTTCATGGAAAGAGGGAAATATAAATTTCTATAATTTCTCTATATATCATATCTTTTATTTAACAATGATTCAAGTTATAAAGATGCTTCCACTGGAAATAATTGCACTTTATTCAAGTATACACTATAATAAAAATTGCACTTTATTCAAGTATACGCTATAATAAAAATTGCACTTTATTCAAGTATACGCTATAATAAAAATTGCACAAACTCGAAATAAATTCGATGGTGCCAGTTTCATAAGGCAGCGCATACTAGTGATCGTTCATGTTTAGGTTTAGAGTTAACAGAGGAATCGCGAAAACTTTTCCTGTTATCCAACAATTTTTCCATCGATCCAATCGCGTAAATTTGCTCTTCGCTACGAACTGGATTATTCTGATTCGCGGCAGCTCCTTAGCGAGTTAGGTAACAAACTTCCATCCGCTCTAACTCGGCTCTAACTTGACAGTGCTTCGCCGCGGATTGCGCAATCTTCTCAGCTTCCTAAAACGTTGCCAAGTTCCAGTGATGCTCTGCGGTCACTCGAGCTGATATTTGGCTCTAGGAAGAAACGAGGCCGATCATCGTTGACGTTGATCCACCCTCGGTTCGCCGACATCGATCCAAACCCTTTCTCTCTTTCTCTCTCTATTTTCTCTTCTCTTCGAAGTCCGCTTTGAAAGCGGACTCGCGGTTGTTCGTCGAGCAACGAGCAACACGTGGACCGTTTAACGTAGACCGTTGATCCACTTCGTCTAGACGGCCGAACAGAAGAAGCTTGAACGTCATTGCGGCGAATCCCGTTAACGGAGAAACCGTACCAGGTGGAATTGTTTATCGCGGCACGTGACTGGATAAAACGAGACGGAGACCATTCTTTTCCTTCTTATCGACGAGAAGCCAAGCGATTCCAGATTTTGCGGGATCGACGATACTGGATCCTCTTGCTGGTTGAATGTGTCGGGAGATTCAGTTAACTATACTGGTCAATTAAAACAAGTAATGATTCTGCAAATATCTAAAAAATTCATAATAAATTGAAAAAGAATTTTTCTTACCCAAGATACAAAGCGGTTTATCTTAGGGGTGGTCTGCATTAGAGTAGCTCTTTGGCCAATTGAGACCAGTAATGAAATTCGAAATTTTTTACCACGCTGAAATTACTTGTCCTTTTTCAATATGCATGGAGGTTCATTTTAGTGGTACTTTAAACACTTTACGTTGGCAACAAAATTTTCCCTGAAGTCGTCGACCCTCTTCTGAAAAACCGTTCTACTTGGATCCAACGAAACTTGCTGTCACAATTTTCAACTCCTCTTTACGATGCAAATCGGTGGAGCAGCCCGAAGTATCGCGAGCGAGCATCAAAGGATAGCTTCTACTCTGAAGAGAGTGGTCCAGTGTCGAGCTAAGAGCGTCCACTTCGAGGCAGTATGAATTAGAGTCTCCCCGGAAGTGACTCTAACCGGGAATTCAATTAGAATCGTCGGATCTTCGGGTAAGCTGATGAAAAACGCGGTTGCAGAGGGTACAGGCCGCTCACCCCGAGCGAATATCGACCGGATGTATATACACGACTCACGAACGGGTAGAGAGTATATAAAGAGAGAGAGAGGGTTCTCTCTCGGGTTTGCTGGCGTTTTCCACCCTCGTGTGTGGAAGGCTTTAGCAGGCCAGCCCGTTACACCTGACGAGAGAGAACCGGCTCTGTGAACTGCGGCCAAGACACGTGGAAACTCCACGGACGTATCGGCACATGCCTGAATGAGGACTTTATTTAAAAATAAACCCCGGGGCTCCTTTGCCAGCCCGGTCTTCCCTGAGCCGCGCGACAATCACGCGCAATTAACATCGATTGCTATTATCTGTCCTGGAAAACAGAAATAGATCGCCGCTAATAATAAAGAACCCGGTGTGTTTCGTAACTCGAGATATACCAGCCTCTTCGTTTCGCGTTGCATCTTTCTACTTGGAAGATCCCTTTCTCCCACCGACAACTTTGTCGCAACCATATTCTATTTGAGGGCGCGTCGATAATGCTCTATGGAGACGGTGCTGATCGGTCGCACGTTCATAATCGTAGGCTCTTTTGTATATTTTTCTGTGTTCGGTTACGTGAAGTCCTACGGAACTGATTCGTGCTTTTATTAATGCTAGATTTTACTTTGTTCAATGAAAGCAACAAGGATGTGTTAGTTTACTGAAAGCGACTGCTGTACTTCATTTTATTTAATTTTATAGGAGTATCACGAATTTATTTATTCACTAAACGTGATTATTTTAATTTAACAGAAGTATCAAGGATGTTCTCATACACAGCTAAAGATATTTTAAGAAAATTTTTACCGATAATTTCACTGGCGAATTAACTAAATTAATGCTAGATTTTACTTTGTTTAACGAAAGCAACAAGGATGTGTTCGTTTACTGAAAGTGACTGCTGTACTTCATTTTATTTAAGTTTGTAGGAGTATCACGAATTTATTTATTCACTAAACGTGATTATTTTAATTTAACTGAAGTATCAAGGATGTTCTCATACACATCTAAAGATATTTTAAGAAAATTTTTACCGATAATTTCACTGGCGAATTAACTAAATTAATACTAGATTTTACTTTGTTTAACGAAAGCAACAAGGATATGTTCGTTTACTGAAAACGACTGCTGTACTTCATTTTATTTAATTTTGTAGTAGTATCAAGAATGTATTTATTCACTAAACGTGATTATTTTAATTTAACAGTAGTATCAAGGATGTACTCGTACACAGCTAAAGATATTTTAAGAAAATTTTTGATGATAATTTCACTGGCGAATCTACCGTTCTGGCTGGGCACGTGGCAGAGTAATTGCTTCTGGATAGTTGGACTTTCAAACTCCCGGTTGATACAGCGCCCATGGAAAACCCTATTAATAATGTTCTGCTAAGTAAAGTGTTCCAGTAAAATGGACAATAAACCGTATTCAATGGGAGCTCGCTGCAGTCACTTCGGTCGCAATTGCAGGTCGGTAACAGAATGAAACTTTCAATCGAATTAATTGCAACGTTTCTCGTCTGAATTCGCTGAAGAGAACATTTTAATTGGGTTCGAAGCTGTAAACACGTCACGCTGCGTATTCAATCGAGCCACGCGCTTAATTCTGTTCAGGTTTCTTTCTCGCAAATCGGTGCACGGAAACCAAAAGAGAAGAAATATACCTGTCTAAGAAAATTGCTCACACCGTCACACGCCTCTCACGTACATTAATAGCCCCACGAAGGCGTCAACAAACGTTTTCCACGGTCAAAGGATTAAATAAAATCTATCAGAGAGTTCCACAATTCTGAATCTCTGATCTGAACTCAAAATGTGGGGTAAAAATAAATTTTTAAAAAATACCACGTTTTTAAAAACGGACTGAAAATTATTTTATACTTTTTAGTTCGTTTTTAAAAGCGTGGTATTTTTTTTTAAATTTATTTTCATTTACATCATTATTTTCTACTTTTTAGTCTTGTGTATGTGAAAATTTTCAATCGATTTTTAACATTTTTACCAAGTTATGATATTATAACAGACATGTATTAATTTCAGACAGTATTGCAACCGCGACATATCGAAAACAATGGGGGATGAAATGCTAAATATTTAATTGTTATTTCTCCGAAACGGGTAGACTTTCAAAATTTTTTTTTAACTATGCATTATCATCCAGTTCTGATCCATGTATCCAATTTCAAGTCTCTAGCTCATCGAGAACTTAGTTTAAAATCATTTGCAAAATTTATCACCGAACAGACAGAGAAACAAACAAACAAGAAAACGAGCAAATAAAAACGTGGTAATTATTCACGGTAATATCGAATAAATCGGACTGTTTCCTTCGTCATCAATCCATCTCTGTCTCTCTTTTATCCGTTCTTTATCGGTCCCATCGCCAGCAAGTGTCGACGTCCCTAGATGTATTCCTGGACATGTTCCTGGAGGCGTTCATGCGAGCGAACGCTATACACCGTGTAATGCGCACGCGAGAGAAAAAAAAAGAGGAATGCGTTAACGAGGGAGGACGTAACGGGCGTGCACATGCAACAATCAGGCAGCGGTGACGGCGGCGGTTGGCAAAATTTCTGCGAGGCTGGAAAACGTATCGGCAGCATCGATCCTCCCGGGTCAATGTGGGACCTCGCCGTTAATGCACCCACATGTGAAAGAAAACCGCCACCGTGACAACCCCATCCCTTTCAGCTCAGGAAAAGGTTCGCCTGTGATCAAACACCGTGCGTTTTAATTATCACAAAAGCATTCGTTGTAATTGGACGACGTTTTGAGAAGAGATCGCTCGACGGATCAAAGCCGTCGCTTTCGGAACCGGTTCGGTCGATCCGGGTTCTTTTTTGACGCTTGTTAGGGTGCTCGACGCAATGGGTTCCATAATGTTCTTCATATTTTTTTCCAAAATGTAATATAAAATTTTTATTTTTGCTTTTTCTTTCGGGCGTAATAAAATTCCTTCCGTTTGTGTAACAGTCCAGTCGGCAGGTCGAAAAAAGGCGTCTACCTGGAAAGTATTCCAAAAATGAAAAACAAAAATACTTACTAAAAAGATAATAAAAATCGTGGTTTTTTCCCTCTCCCCAAGTTACCACAGGGTCCTCGAGGTCGAAAACTCAGACTCGACACTCCAGAGTACCCCTAAATAACGTGTCAAAATTTCATTAAGTTCGGAATACTTTCCAGGTAAAATTACCTGGCGACTGAACTATAAGCAATGTTTAAGCATCAACGTAAATGTAGGCATTAACATTTCCGACGTATATTAGGTTGTCTCGAGTCACGTCTCTGAAAGCGTTCATAATTGAAAAGTCACTCGACTAAAAGGTCGAAAGAAGTACAGTAATGGATGCCTGAGTGCCGGGTTGCCAGCGTAAGGGTTAAGTGCGTCATCCATTGGCGTCGACGTCGTTTGGAAACCGCGTCGACTAAGTAACAGCTTTGCAATATTCATGTTACAGCTACCGGAAGTCTATTAATAACAATAGACCGTTCTTAACCACTGTATTGTGTCTAAAAAAAGCTCGATAATCTACTGGCAAATAATCACCTCGAGAGATCATCATCTCGACGCAAGCACGTGCTTGGAATTTGCAAATTATTAATAGTAATACATGGACAGTTCTTTTAATCGTTTTAGCAGGCTGCAGATAATCCTGTTAATTTTATTTAATTCTTTGAATACTTTCACTAAATGTAAACAACTAATTTTTATCATAAATGCTTTAACTCCGTGTAACTATCAGATTCTAGAAATAAGAAATCTCCAACTCAATTGACCCCGAATTTACCAAAGAACGATTAAACAACCGGAGTAAAGTAATCGAAGATAAATCGCCGCACAAGACACAGGTGTGTTCGAAACTAAATTCATTACTGGCAAAACTCGATTCGCAGGTTCGACCCAGTTGAATCGTACACGCGCACCTGCGAGCAATCGAATAGGGCGCGCACCGTGCACGTGCGAATTGTCTGTGCACACAGGGATAAGTAGGTGAAATGCAACGGAGGCTGCATGCATCAGTCGGAGTGCTTTTGTCCTCGCATTAAAGGTTGGATCTCCTTTGCGTATCTGGACGCAGCGTTTTGTTATCTAAGCGACTTTTACATACCATTCGTTAGACTTTATGAGAAACAAGCATTATCCTCTTTCGAGGAATATTCTGGAATATTCTTGTCAATCGTGGCTTCCTAAATGTTCAATTTACGAAAGAGTGTATTGGGCGACGTAAATCCTAATACATAATTTTATAATTAATTTTTTAAATTTTGTTGCCTTAACTGGCATTTGACTATAACTTTTGAATCATAAAAGATATCGGGATAAAATTTTCCACGAATATTCATTTAAAAATTATTCCCACCTAATACATAATTTTATAATTAATTCTTTAAATTTTGATGCCTTAAAATAAAATTAAAAATTGTTCATTTGATACTTGTTTAGTAGTTCTTCCGGGGCGTGTTCTAATTCGCTAATGACTCGGTTTCTGGAGCACGGAGACCGGTGCGAGACAGGTGTCGGACATGGGAATCGAACAACACCTCTCGCTCGCGGATCCTTTTGTATCGCTTCGGAGTTTTCTGCCGATTTCAATCTTGCCCCGATTCCAACCGGGTCACTCCCCAATTACCGAGATAAATGATGTCGAACGGGTAAATGATCAATTAATATTGAGGACAATACGGGAAGTACTCGACAAAATTTTATTTATTTATCTCCAAACAAACCTTAAATGCTGTATCCTCGTGAAGAAGAGTCGCACAACATTCTGAATCCTCTACTTTCATTACCCTAACTTGTTTCTCGGTGGCGACGATTTTACACCATGAAAAACAAATGAAAAGTGAAAGCCAACGTATGAAGTACTCGATCACAAAATTCCGTACAATTATTTGTTAATTTATCTTTCGAAAATTCTTTGTAAAGCGGACTTCATCTTGTGTCCGGCCATGATTAAATTCCTTGACATCGTTCAAAATTTTATGTAAAATAAAAATTGTCTGCATTCATTTCAAGCTATAGAATCTACATTTACATTATTTTTCAATCGTTTTAACAAACATCCAGCACATCTGTACATTTTTAGAATAATTAAATTTAGCTGTAATTAAACCAAACGCTATCTTGAACTCACTTTGAGCCAGTCTCGATCGGAAGATTCTCAAAGCTCTGAAAGAAGCAGGCCAGAAGAAGCAGTCTATAATTATCCCCAGCACAGTGTCACATTTGATCGGAAATCCACAATAACCGCAGCCTAACTGATCGACTGGACTTCTCGAGAACACGCGCCGCTATTGTTCAGGCTTGGTATGACGAGAGCACCTACGCGATACAGCACGGGTGTCGAGTGGAGATAGAAATTTCCCAGTTTTCACGGCGAGTGAATTCGACCGCGACGGTGAAAGGACGTCAGAGTAAAAGAGAGTAAAGGAGAGAGAGACAGGGAGAGAGAGAGAGAGAGTGAGTGGGTTTCCAATGAAAGGAAGACCCGCTGCAATCGATGCATCGACCGCGACCGACAATGCCGATTCCAATTTCGCAAGCGTGGCACGTAACGCGACACCACGCGTGAATCATCCCTCGCTGTTAGCTCTGTTAGACAAGAAGAAGCACTTCGATTCACCTGAACGCGTCCGCCTCGAGAATACTACACGCGACTCCCTGCCTCGTGCTAGGAATGTGCATCACATGTTTGTCATCCCTTGTACCAAGGAATTCAATTTTATATTCGACAGGGGTGGGTCTGTGGCGATCGAGATGCAATAAGTTGACTGGCTCAGATTGTTGAGATATTCGCGTTCTTCAGATGTCGAATTAATAGAATTCCCAGGGAATTTTAGGGGTGCTGAGTTCCTCGTTCCATCGGCTTCTAGGTCGCTTCGCTGTTGATGTTTTATTTGAGACACTTTAATGCTAAAAGAGATCCTCGTGAATCACATAGTCGATATTTGTTAGGATGTTCTAGGTAGACAGTCTTATTCACCCTTTGCACTCGAACTGCACCATAATTCAAAGCAATTTTTCTATCACTGTTTTTATTTAATAAACTTGCTGAAAGTGTGGTGTGATCGAATCCACAGATTTTTATTTCGATCTTCTTTGATAGTTTGATAATTTTCTATACCGATTACATTCGGCATTTGTCAAAACAGTTTCGGGTGTGAAGGATAAATATAGAGAAAGTAGACAACGAATATATTGTATAGAACTCGGATTGTATTCTAACGGTGTACGAACCTGTTAACAGGACGTCGCGTTCATGAATCCTGCCAACGTTGTGTTCGTCTATATGCTGGTGAGAGAGCTGGTCGACGGTGACGAGGCTTCCGAAAGAGAGCTTCAGGCGACCGTGTTGACGTGTCTGTACCTGAGCTACAGCTACATGGGCAACGAGATTAGCTACCCGTTGAAGCCGTTCCTCGTCGAGGACAGCAAAGACAAGTTCTGGGACAGGTGCTTGCTGATCGTGAACCGATTGAGCGCCGAGATGCTGCGGATCAACAGCGAGCCTGGATTCTTCACCGAAATCTTCACCGAGCTGAAGGTACCGCCATCCCTAACTCTATTGCTTGTTCTCCGTTCAAACTGGCTATTCGCAAACTGTGTATATTACTTAATCTTGAATTTCAATCTAGGTAATTATTTACTTTGAGGGCCTCTTCGCCGATTTCGATGGCCTTGAAATATGTTGTCAAGGTCATCATTCTGAACAACTTCTCCCTATACATGTTACCGCCACTGACGGCAGACCCTTTCCGCCCCCTCTACGACCTAACCGAATAGAATGAGTTGTGGTTAGGTTAAGTTACGTTTGATTTGAAATTGTGGCAAAAATTATGCGATCAGAATGAGTTGTGGTTAAAAATTGAAAGCTCACCCTATATATGGATGACCAGAATGAGACCCTGTTATCTCTCTCATCTCCACAGCGTGTTTAGAAGCAAAACGTAAACAAACGCAGCGCCGGGACAAGCTTGCGTTGTCACGGAGCGTGCAGAAATACGAAAAATTCAATACAGTATTAGTATACTATATAACATGTATAGGAAAAAGTTGTTCAGAATGAGGACCCTGACAACATAGTTCAAGGTCATCAAAATCGCTGAGGAGGCCCTCAAAGTAAATAATTACCTTAATCTACCACTTAATTATACTGCTTAATTTGATCAACGATCTCTTCGAGTGTGGCAAAGAATGAAACGTTTATGTTTGCAGGCCTGTGGCACCGGGAGCCGAAGTAGTCTGCCTGGCAGCGGCCTCGAGCGGAGCCTCGTCGTCTCCGGAGTCGCGGTACCCACCAAGGCGGCTTGACGGAGCTACACACACCTGCTGGTGCGCATCGTCAGGCACGGCTGCGACGTCGCGACACTCTGACGACGGCCGTCACGACGAGGAGGATCTGCCCTCGCAGCTTGACCCCACCGCATCGACCTCGACCTCGACGTTGCACCGACAGCAGTCTCAGCCGCAGCCGCAGCCGCAGCAGTCGCAGCCGCCGCCAGCCCAGCCGCAACAACAACATCATCACCATCATCACCATCACCACCATCACCGATCGAGCCGGGACGAAGGAGAACCGGTCGGACGGTGTCCGTCCTGCGGGAATAAGCGTCGCATAGAGATCTCGTATACGATCGAGGATCTGGATGCGATCGAGCCAGCGCCGCTCGAGTCGCACAGGACGCCGACCCAGAGGACATGCAGCTGCGAGGTCGTCGAGGCACCTCGGCTAGCCGAGAGGGAACGCGGCGATCTGAGAAAGTACCGGAGCACCGACTCCAGATGGGTGGACAGCAGTTTTCTGTCGCCGGACGACGCGATCTGGGACCTGAAGAAAAGTACCACGGAGGACACCGAATTCCGTTGGGAGCTGCACACATCGCACACCGACCTCGACCTGGCGAAGAAAACGAAATGCAGCTACCACAGCCTCACGCCCGAGGAGAAGAAGCCGCACGACATCCAGCGGGGCGATCTACGGAAACATCACAGCGCGGAGACGGACAAGTGGTCGGTGAAAGTCGACTATCTGCAGCCGCCGATGCACGACCTGCGAAAGCACAGCAGCGACGATACCCGTATGGCTAGAGAGGCTAGGTTCCTACAGGTGCCGGAAGTGCTTCCTAACCCGAAGCCCAGGTGTACCTGTCCGAAATCGAAGACCCTGTCTCCATCGCCGCCAGCTCCTGCTTTAGTACCGACCAGAACACCGTCACCAACCCCGGCGCCAGCTTTGACTCCGCCTCTGCCACCGCCTGTGATAGAGCCAAGGGAGCCAAGGGAGCCAAGGGAGCCAAGGGAGCCAAGGGAGCCAAGGGAGCCAAGAGAGCCAAGGGTACCAAGGGAATTACTAGAGCCAAGGGAGCCAAAAGTGAAGGAGCCAGAAAAGCCTCTTCCTCCTCCTCCAGCGCTGCTTCTGGAGCCGGAAAGAAAGAAACTCTATTACTCCACGTCGCTGAACGTCGAACGACCCGATGAGCAGCCAGCTGCAGCCGCTGCGCCGATTCCAGAGAGACCGGAGCTGAAGAAGCACGCGAGCGAGGACCCCAGACCAATGCGCAGAGACCGACCAAAGCTGGAGCGATCGCAGGCGAGAGTGGACAGTCAGTCATCGAGAAAATGGGGCGCGAAGGAGAAAGTAGCGAGTCCAGAGGAAGGCAAGAAAGCTCGGCCAAGATGGGCGTTGAAGCCGCACTTTTCGCTGCCGGTGGAGGAGAAGAAGCCACGTTGGAGGAGCCAGGAGTCTACCGAAGGTTTCAAATCCAAGAGCCTGAAGGAACGGCCGAAGTACAGCATCCG
The DNA here is from genome assembly GCA_028455615.1 of Lasioglossum zephyrum. NCBI lineage: Eukaryota > Metazoa > Arthropoda > Insecta > Hymenoptera > Halictidae > Lasioglossum > Lasioglossum zephyrum. The sequence goes on along the minus strand of CM052330.1, from coordinate 7,103,467 downwards.
CAGGAGCATGTCCCCGGAACCGGACCCGCGGCAGATCAACAAGCTAGAGAACAGGATCGTTCGTCGGCTGATCTCCCCGGAGGTGATGATCACCAGCGCCAAGTGGGCGCCGTACGAGAACGACTCTCCGCTGCCGACAATCGGTGTGAAGAAGCGGGAACCGACGAAGCACATCAGCGAGATCAAGTGGACTCCGTACGACGGTTCACCGCCGCCAGCGGAGGACGAAGGAGCAGGAGGGAGTAGCTTCGCGGTGCAGGAGCCGGAGGAGAACAAGTCCTGGTCGCCGTTCCACAACGTGACGCCAACGCACCATCCGCCTCCGGAAGCAACACCCTGTCGGAGCGATGACGAAGATTTCCGCTGGCGTATCCTGAACCAGGTGTCCGCGTTCCCAATATATCAAGGTGGGTGGAAGGATGAGTCGCCGGAAAGAACGCCGCCTCGGGTACAGTCTCCGGTCGAACTGTCCACACCCATTTGGTCGCCTCTAGTTCCAGCTTCACCGGTGAAGAGGCAGCGGTCCCAACAGCAGTACTCGCCGCAACTACAGCCGCAGCCTCCGCAGCAGCAGAGGAAGAGCTTGTCGAAGATCCGTGGACTGTCGAAGAAGAAGCCGTTCCGGGCCAGGTCGGAGAGCAGTCATCATCCGCCGCAGTTACCGCCGCCTTCGATCGCCGTCGAGGAGACCAGAGATCGTCGGGAGCCACCGACGGTGATCATCCGGGCAGCCAGCGAGGATCCGAAGAGGCAGAGGCCGCAGCTGACTAGATCGAAGGCGTTGCTAGAGGTGCCAGTCCCTAGCGGTATCGGCAAGAGGTCGCTGAGCGAGGAGGTGCCCCAAAGGGCACGGGAGCGTCCTCGCGCACCCCATAGGGCCAGGAGCGAGGAGGCTCCCCGATACGATGACCCGTGGTACGCCAAAGAACAAGGTCTGGCTCGCCAGGCCACCGAACTGAGGGAGTACGTGACGACGGTTTAAAGATCGTTTTCTTGGGGGCTGAAACATTGACGGTACTCGATAATCGAGAGAGAGAGAGAGGGGGGAGAGAGAGAAGGAGAGAGCGACGGAAGTTATTTTGTACAATTCGTTTCCCCACCTACCGGCGCGTCGCGACGAGCGGGGAAGGAGGGGACGGGGGAAAAGAGGGGGCGTAGTTAGCTCGCTTAGATGATTTTGTACCGTGTTTTCCGAGATTTTAGGAACCGACGTCGACAAGCGAACAACAACAACCAGCACGAACAAACGCGTTCCGCGGCCGGGCGATCGCGAGAACCGTAACAATGTATATTTTTGCGTCTGTATTCGCTTTGTCTAAATTGCACACAATACACACGCGTGCGCGAAGCGAGGATCGTGAAGGAACGAGAAAGAGCGGGAGGGCATCGTACACCAACCGCCACCCGCGTGGATCCATGGGAGAGCGAACCGAGGTGATCACGGGAGATCAGGAAGACCGATGGACGAACGGATGGAATCTGAGTGAGCAGGATCGAACGAGGATCCCGGCTCGGTGGAACGAGGAAATTATGGCAGGGTCAAGGGATCTACTCTGAACATTCTTGTTCGAGCGAACCGGCGAACCTTTAGGCGACAGCCGGTATTTATCGTTCGGCAGTGAACTTCCTTCGGCGACACTATTGAGCACCGATTAGTACAGCTCGTCGCTCCGTCGACGAGCAGCTGCCGGTGAGTTTTCGTGGCGCCGTTTCAATCGATTACGATTGCCGATTACGTACAGAACATGTAATACTCGACTTAAAGGTACACCGACTTAACGATAATAATTACGAGCTTAGTTGTTAAGCGTAGCTGATATAAGAACACCGTGTGCGTGCGGAGCTAGCTGAGGAGCAGCTGCTCGATCCGCGGCTCTTCGTCGTAATGAAGATGGAACGAAGAGCCGCGGATCGGGCAGCGATCGCCCGGTCGTCGTTTAGACGACGACGAGAAAAGGAAGAGAAAGGAACGGCGTGAAAGAAATTCGCTAAATGGATGATGATCGACGTCCCGCGGTCCAAGGACCTGGTGGAAAACCAAAGTTCGTTCGGTGAGAGGTGGACACCTTCGCTACGATTCCTTTCTGTTTCGTCGGGGCTCTACCACGGGAACGATCCACGAGATACCACGGACATTCGTCTGATCAAGCGATTCGATACCCAGGTAATTATTCGAAAGTACTAATCACAGTTGGCTCGGTTTTTCGAAAGAAGACGTTGGTCATGTCACAAACACTAGTTGCGAACGCGTACCAGAGCTCGGTCTGTTTATTTTTCGGAAGGAAGACATCCATTACTTCATTTCCGTGTTGCCACTGTTGCGACAAGAGTGTACTGGAGAACTGTCACGATTATCAACGTATTCCAGGCGTCCCTTTTCGAGGAAACAGATCATGGTAGTGCTAAACTGTGCACCGAAGGAGAGCAAGAAGAACTAGATTTTCGGGAAGACAGGAAGGAAGCAGAAGAAGAAAGAGGAAAATCGAAAACGCCGACCGTAGTAGTGAAACGGGAAAATAGCAAGAGGAGACTCGACGGCGAATACTGTGGATATCGAAAATGATTCCCACGAGACGGAGAGTGGAGGAAGCGTGCAAACACTTGTTAAACGTGAAATCGCAAATAAGCGATCAAGAGCCGACATCTTCTTTCGAAAGAGCAGACCGCAGTGCTAAAATGGAAGAAGAGCAAGAAGAGAATCAAGTAGTGAACACTGTGGGAATCAAATACGATTAACGCCCACAGGAACAGAAAGCATGACAGTCCTGATACCAAGGCACACTCGCAAAACGTGGAGACTTCCGATATCACTATACATTGATCCTAGGTATCGATTAGGCTTAGGTACGAGGATCGATCCCGGGGGTCCCGTGCATACGCATAAATTAAGTTTGATTCGTGATCGAAAGGAGGACTGCTATAGCGCTGCTTTTTAAGCAGCGATGATTGGCGGTCCTCGTGTGCCGGCGCGTGCAATATTAATTAGGGATATTACATTATAGCTGATCGAATAGCCAGTTAAGAATGGGGTACTAAGGTTTAAGCGACAGGTTACGCGAGTATCCAGGTGAATCGTTACATGAAAGTGAGAACGAGAGTGAGAGAGAGAGAATGCTCGTTTGCCGATTCGCGAGCAATTTTTCAGTAGCGACTTTTCAATTGACTGTCTCTGTCTGTCTGCCTGTCTAGTTTCAGTTTCCCGGCCCGCTCGCTACAGCTCCGATAAGTTTCCAAGCGTTTACGACGATTTTGTACTGTTCGTCGGATTTTCGAGTACTGTATACTTACGCGTACATAATCTACATACACACATGTGCATACATACCGTGTTTCCGTGGTCCGAGCAGTTGGGAATCGGTTGGGATTTTCTGTTGGACGATCCTTAAAAATGATAGTCCCTCGTCTACGATTACCAGCTTCTCAAACTTCGCGATAACACACTCGATCGTTTCTAGATTTTTGATATTACTCCCGTTACTTCCGCTGCTCCTCGCGGAGAGGAAGCCACGGTCGATACCGCGTTCTCCATTTCGATTGTTTAACACCCGCTATTCTTCCCACACAGCATACACGAGCACGCTTCACACAGCATACACATACAACACACACAAATCGATCTTTCTGCCCCAGGAAACCACACGCGCGTCGCTTCGGCGAGGAAAGTAAAATTTAGGTGCGAGGCGGAAGTGGAAATCGTTCGCGAACAAGCATCGTTCGAGCATCGTCGCCGCAGATTTTGTACATATTTTTAATAAGAAACGGTACGGTAGGGTGTGAACGGAAGTCGCGAGGCGGACGTCGATCCCCGTGGAGGAACGTGTTCCTTGTTTCTCAACGAACATGATCTCCGCTGAAGGCAAGATCAAACTCCAGAGATCTCTCTTTCCGGTTCTCTTAGAAAAGCTCGCTTGTCCTCGAGGATTCTCGATGTCCGCGCCGATAATCGACCCCTCGCATTCTACTGAACGAGAAGACGACGACGTCGCGATTATTCGAAACGAGATCGTAACAATTATGAGAAACGCAAGAAAATCCTGTGACGAACGCGCGGACCACTAGCTGGGCTTGGGAACTGTTATAATTATCGATTGTAATTGTGGAAATGGTTGCGAGGGAGCTTTACGATGACTCACTGTTAAGAAAAACTGATATTTTCAACTAGTATCTGTTTTGGTACTGTGTTGGTTAACAAAAGTGATCCTTCTGTTAATTCTTGTGCAATTGGTGTCACTACATTGTTGACATTATGAATTTATCGCAGTGCAACAAGGTGCTAAATAAAATATTCATTTTAACAAAGGTTACATCGATTCTTTCTCTTACTTGCAGTCAGTGACATTCTCCATGACGTGGATGAATTATTAGTTTTGATTATTAAGGCGTTGACTTTACTAGCAGTCTTGATTGTCTACGATTTTTATTCAATTTAATATTGTAGTTCATTCATAATTTTTATTTAACTGAATGTTGCAGTTCAGTTAAAAGATAAGAGAATGATTGAACAGGTTGCATTATTGAATTACATGTTTTAATACTCGTTTTAATACTTTTTCATTAAAGGTAACACACTTTTGATGATCAGTATATTCAGTGTTCGAACAGAAAGCAAACCTAGAACCAACAAAATGACAACGACGGAGCAAATATTGCTTTCCTAAATGGAATAGATTCTTGTTGATTCGTGTCAGAGCTTTTTAACACGGAAGTAAACAGACGCAATTATATATTCCTTGAAAATGGTCTTAAACTAAACCGAAACGTTGAAAAAAGTTATATTAATTTACAAAACGGCATAGTAACATAGGATCAAATCTGTGCGTCGAAAATATCAATTTATTCATTGACAATTGTCGATCGAGATAAAAAAAAAACAGGAATAGACAACAATTGCAAAATGTTTAATTTCTTGCACCAATAACGCAAGATCAAAGCTCCTTCAGAACCGTCCTGTAACAGTTCGAAACTCTTTAGGACCGTTTCAAGCTCGTCACAGAGCCGGAAGTTCCGTCGCGTTAAGCCGCAGAACTTCCGGGGCCAGGCGAGAGCGTTCAGTCTTCCGGATTTGGTTCGTCAACAAAGGGGAAAAATTACAAAAAGAAGGGGGGGTGGGCGTGACGGAGGAAAAACTCACAGAGATAGAAATTATTTTCTAAAGAAAAAGAAACGTGAAAGAGTGAGAGAGCGAGAAAGGAACCGCGAGAACGGGAAAGCGTGCCAGAGAGTGAGAGAAAGAATGAGTGCAAATGATAGTAGTAGCGAATCGAGAACGAAACGTGGTGAAACGTCGACGACGAGTTTGCGCAAGAATCGCGGGTGCAAGAGAGAAAGCCGAAGAACGAAGGTACAATTGGGAATCGAGCTGAAGAGAGAAAGAAAAAGAGCTTCTTTTACGTTTCCTCGGCGTGTTCCGCGCGACCTCGTGCTTGCGACTATTTTCTATGAAGTGCGTGTGTGTGTGACGAGAACTAAACTGACCGAGAAGGCGACAAACAGAAATGCGAAGAAGAGATTGCGAAATTCTAAAAGAGAATTTACCGAGCGCGCCTGATTTCACCGTTGTCATAGGATACGCGAAATTCTCGCTTAGGTATTTGTAAGCATCGTTAGGATGGGGGGAAGAAGGGCGGCAGCCTGCTGATAATTAGTTGCTCCATTAGTTGCAATTTCCGAACGAGATATAATGTATTCGATTAGTTGGCGATTTCTATCTTCGGGAGGCCCGTGACTTTCTTTCGAGCTGCGGCTTGCGTTTGATCTCGAGAAAGATGAACGGAGTTGAACGCGCGCGTAACATTCTTCTTCGTTCGACAACTTAGGGTTAATTAACTAGGGTAAATCGTTCGAGTATATCGTGCGCTTCGAAGCCACCGATTTTACTTCTCCCCCTCCTCCGAAGGCTCCTTTTCCCAGCGACTCTGTTCCACCCTCGTTCTAGTCATACACGTACAGAGACACACCCGCGTGCACACGAGATACAAACACACGTGGCAATGCATGTATAATCTCCTCCCCGGTGATCCAGACAATGGATTCGTTCTAGACGTAGGAGCTCTCTTCTTTCCATCGAATTCGTTTCTATTCTAGCGTTTAAAAAAGGTTAATCACGCGATATAGCTCGCGAAATACTTACCGAGACAAAGGCTGTTGTTGCATTTATTGTTTATAGTTCGAACGCCAGCGGTGCACAGCACACTCCACGCGTGATCCTCCATGGATCGAAGTTTCTCGAGATCAGACGCGTGTACGCGTTGGCGCGTCGATCGCCGCGATACATTTATTGTATCGTAAGCTTCCCTCCATTTTCATCGGAGGCTGCACGAGAAAGATCAAACAGGATAATCTATTTACAATGACTTACTGTTTTTATATGCTATTATACATTTTTCAAATGTTCGCAAGGTAGAATTTTCGTTGAGAATAATAAAACATTCGAGATAAACTACATTCTTCCTGAAATCAGACAGAGGAATCTGAATGGTGTGGATTCAAGTGTTTGGATACTCGTGCAGCATTCGTTTGAGATTTGACACTTTATTACTGGATCGACGGATTCGATGCGTTTATAACGAAAATGGAGCTGCAAAATTTCACAATTTGAAGCTTGAAGTATTATGAATTCAAACGATTGAAGAGAAAATTGTTAGGCTCCTTCATTTCGCAGAGTGATCCACGGTCCAGCGATGAGAAATTCATCGGCGAGGGAATGATTACGACGAGATTAGGATATTCTTACAGTTTCATGGACGGCGACGATCGACGCGTTAAGGAACGGACGCGTTTTCCATCGAAGCGGTGCATCGTCGCGCTCGTTTCCGGTCCCGGTGGTCCGCTATTCACCCTCGCAAGCCGTTCTGCATCTTTGAAAAGGCTATTATTCGCTGGGGACTGTTCTCGATGGTGAATCGATCGGTCTCCGGCAGCGCTTTTCTTCGCAGAACGAGTCAGCCGAAAGCTACGTGTAGAATGGAACCTTGTTGATCTCGTTCCGAGCGGAATCGCTCTGTATAAGCGTTGAATAATCTGTGAAACGCCAGCGAGCAGAGTGAATACAGTGAGGAAGAATCGGGTTCGCCTTTCCGGGGGCTGATTCGAGCGAAGAACGAAAGCCGTGTTCGTAAGGCGAAACAGATGTACTATAATAGCGCGCCGCATAACGATTCGTTTTGTTCTCGAGCGTACACGAGGACGTTAAATATGTAAAAGATCGTAAACTATATAGGTTCTTTCCTTCGTAGTGCGTACAGTAATTCATTGATTCCGGCGCCTCGTTCGCGCGCACTGTATAAAAATCACTATACATAGCCGATGGCAAACATGATTCATCGATCACGTGACCGGCTCTCGGACCGAGACAAAAGTGATTCGCAGGGGAACACGTTGCTTCTGTTTATGGGGTCAGACTCGGGCACGTTGAAAACGCTGTAAAAATGAAAAATGAAAAAAATACATTGTATCTGTGCTGCCATTAGCGTTTAACGAAACCGTGAGTGAACGAGGGGTGTGTGTGAGTGAGAGAAATAGTGTGTGTGTGTGTGTGGGAGGAGGGCGAGTGTATGTATAATGTATGTGAGAGAGAGAGTGAGAAGAAGAGTCAACACAGTGGACAGACGAAGCCAAAGTATATAATTAATGAAAATACACCCGGGTCACACACCGATCATGTACACGAACACGATGGAACGTGGACAGAGGAACATGAATATATAAATATATACATTATACATATTATACATACATGTATTGTATACACGTTCGTACAGCCATACAGAAGAGAAACATACACGCAGCCACACGTATACATACATACACACACCCGACGATTGTAATTAATAAGTACTTTAATCCCGAGGAAAACATTCGTTTCGCGGTACAGAAGAATGATTTTAGGAGCCTTCGTGTTGAATAATTAGCAGTCTCATTCCATGTATCATGTAATCGAGAGATCGAGTGACCGTGATCAGTACGTATATAACGATAAAATCATTAAATGAACAAAAAAATGATGATAAGAGAGGAGCGATGAAGAATTAAGATGCGAAGCGACGACGTGAACCAACTCACGATGGTTCGTAGTGTGTACTGTATTCGAATGTGATCGATTTGTTATTTATGTCCCTGATTATTGTTACGTTATGCTTTTTATTATTGCTATTGAATTATTATTATTATTATTATTATTATTATTATTATTATCGTCTTGTTTATTACTATTGCGAGGACTATATAATGTAACCGCGAGTATTATTAGAATTATTACCGCGATCATTGCTATTGCATACTATTTATTACGATCATTATTATCACTATTTATTATCATTATAATCATTATCGTGCGAACCGCAGAAAGACGAACCGCCGATTTTTCTTTTCTAGTCGAATTTCTCTAGTCCCAATTAGAGTACTGTCGATACTCAGTCTCCCCCGTCCCCGATGTATTTGATTTTCGTCGAACAAATCCCAAAAGGACGATGCCACGCGTTGCAGGACACATAAATCTTGCGTAATAGAGTGATGCATTTACCTGTGCTACAAAATGCAGTATACAACCCGTAAATATGAGGTCAATGTTGATTTGTTTAAATAAATGTAAGTTTGAAAATCCACGGTAATGGCCTAGTCATTTATACACTACCCAGGGAAACTGAATTTTATTGATTTCATGAGATACCGTTGATTTCTTTTTTCTGATCATCGATTTCAGTATGTTTTATATTATTATAATTACATACGTGAAACTCATTCTTGCCACTTTGGCAGGGTCTTTTGTTGCGTAAAATTTATAAATACCGCCAATTCTCCTAGCGGCGGAACGCTCAAGTTTGTGGCAAAAAGTTACCAGCAGAGGAATCTTCTTGGAAATCAACTATCGCACCACCTGTGATGAAACGCTCAAATTGGAAGACAAATGGTAGTTATCAACAGTAGGCAATTTATATGCAATATTCTGCACTACCGAATCTGTAAAACATGCTCTGATACCGACGGTATTCGAGTTTTTCTAATTTCAAGTTTCGAGGTTTCACCGCTAGATGGCGAGTGTATTCAGAGCCCGTGGATTTAAAAAATTCTAATTAGCCACAATTATAGCAATTTGTTGTGTAGGTTCGATGCGCAGCTTGAGTAAAATCATTCTCATACTAAAAAAAATTAAATTTTACACTCTGGTTCCTCAGATGTTCACATTTTCGTTGTCCTAGATTTGTCACTTGACTAATTGTTTAGGGTTCAAATCAACACTGGAAAAACGAACTTTATGATAGATTCATTTTACTTTCGAGAAAAGTTCAAAATCGTGAGACAAAATCAAAAATTTCCAGTCGACAGGTGTGAGAAAAGTAATCAAATCTTGAGGGGTGATTTCAAAGCAATTCCAAATTGCATTTCCGCTGGGAATTCTCGCATGTTCGAGGACTCAAATTAAAGCTGGAAGAACGCACTTTATAATAGTCATTTCAGTATCGATTTTATAAGGATAATAGCTTTCACATTCATTTTAAAGGAAAACGGAAGAACAACAAATTTTTACGAACTTCCTCAAGATGTCCAGCAGCTACGAAAAACATTAATTCCTACCATTCAGTCGAATTTTCGGTAAAATTGGACGACCGACGATAGAACAGCATAATTTCGTAAATCCCTTGACTGATACGGGGGTGTCGGTTTTCCATACGGAACCGAGTGGTTCCATTTATAAAGATATAACGGGAAGCACTTCGTGGCGAGAAAATCCGCTTAGCACGTGGCGCAGATTCTCCAGCAACATCGTTCGAAGCTTCCTTAAGTGGTTATGGCGGTTTGGCTTTGTATCCAGCGGCTTTCCGGATTCCGCTAAAGTACCGGAAATAAAGCTCCATCGATGCGCCACCTCTTGTTCAATTCTCGCGCATCAAAAGTCCAGAGAAATTCTCTTCAAAGAACTCTCGTGTTCGTGTAAATCGTGATCACGCGTTTATCAAAGTCATGGAAAAAGAAATCGACAAGCATCAAACTATTTCTACAGAGTAACCAGATGACAAAGGGGCGCGTTTCACTCGCTGGAACCGTTTCGAGCGAAGAACCACGCGGGAACGGCAAGGATATCGCATTCGTCTCCAACTAAATTTTGCGTCTACTAGGTGGTTAGGGGATGCTCGCTCTGTGGCTGTGTTTGTTACCCTCTGTCTCTCTCTTCCGTCTCTCTCTCTCTCTCTCTCTCTCTCTCTCTCTGCGTCCCTTCAGCCACAATAGCATTAAAATTACCAAGGAAATTCAATTCCCAGTTGGAAATGTATCGTGCACGTGTAGGTCATACCCGTATAGACGATGTTACGGAGCTAACATAGGCGAAATTCAGGGACGGAGGATCCCAGACGGGTCCCCGAGACTAACAGTACATCAAACTAAAAAAAACAGTACTTGGATCTACGAGAAACAAGATTCACAAGGAACCCTTCACCTTCAACGTTTCGAGATGATCTGCTTGAGAATAATCATTTTTATTCCAACGGAGGCGTCATTCGTTCACCAGCATTTTTGTCATAAATGCAGAAAATCCTATGTACTCATCTACAATGTAATCGTGACGTCATTGATCACTGAATTGCATTTATAATGCATTTTAATGAATTATGCATTTATAACCAAGATTTTCAGTATAGTGCTATACTATTCCTGATCCATTAACCCCTTGCCCTACGATTTATTTTACTGTATTTATTTTATTTGATAAATTTATATCTATCGTATGCCTACATATTCTCCAATAATTATACATTGACAAAACCTAAAGAGAATTTCATCTCGGTTTAAAGGAAATTAATGTAGAATTAATTAAACTAACACAAATTAATCTAACACGATACTGTAGAGTAAAGGATTAAAATAAATAAAAGGAGAAACGTGTTTAACGTTGAAGCTTCCGATCGCCGAATACCGACTGTTTTTAGTTCCTCAGGGTGGGGTGGAACGAAAATTTGTTGGTTTTCGAGAGTGAACCAGCATTGAGACGTCCCTGGTCGTCGACATAGCAGCACACGCTCTCGGATCCGCGTACGTACGCGAGACTCGAGCCCGTTGCGGATAGCTTAGGTTGGTTAGTTAGCGTGCAAGTACACGTATCAAAGGCACTCAGAATCCGAGCTTAACAAAGCCAGCTTCGGGTTTACCAACCGTGTCACGTAGTACGTGTATACCTTACCTGCTCACGCTTCGCGAAACCTAAACCTCCTGTGGCCCGTCCAACTTTGGTCTTAATGCGTCAACGGGGAAGGGATAAGTTTCGCCGGGGGCAATTAAAACTAATTATCCTGTTTGGTGCGGTATCGGCTAACCAAGGGACCCTGCCGCCATGCCGGGGGGCCGATCGCTCCTAATTATATGCCAGGGAATAGACATTTCTCGGGATAATTGATGCCGATTTAATCAACCAATTCGCCCGGATCTCCTGGGGATCGCGAAACTTTTCGGTGAAGCGTCGCCGGAACGAAAACCAGCACAAAGGTTATTGATAGACTGTCGGGAAACATATAATCTCTTGGTTGTGTTACATGCGCAAGCTTGTTGTGAAAAATATGAACATCCATTTTGCATAAAACATGCTGCGGTTAAACATGTATGAAAAAAATATTAATGTAAAAATAAATGGTTGTCTTTCCGTAACGTAGAATATTATAATAATAGAATGAACAAATAGTTTAAAATCATTCTGATTTATTATCTTAATAATTACGATCGAAATAACAAAAATCCATTAAAAAGTATTATAATACTTATTATTAGAAGTACTAATACTTATTGTTAGAGGTAGACAGTTCATTATTTTATATTTCATATATAGGTATTCACTTAAAAATATAATAATTGTATTATTATATTTATTATATAAAATATATTATATAATATATAAAAATATAATAAATATAATAATTGTTTTGATACCGACCGTCGGCGACCAGCTGATCAGCTAATAAACTACATTTAAATAAACCTCCTATAGATACGAAGGGTAATTCTTTTAAAAGCATCATTAGCTTAAGGAGCTACCATGCTTCTCATATTTGATGTACATCGAGATAATTAATTTAATTAAGCAATTTAAATACAATGTAGGAAATAATATCCGAAAATATTTCAATCAATGATCTCGATCTCCAAATTAGCAAGTTGCGAAGTTGGTCAGCGTCTCCGGTAGCAAAGACACCGCGATATTATAGGTAATATAATAGCCGCACATAAGGCCGGCCGAATTTGCAGGAGATTAGCGTGACGCTCAGCGGCCAGGTATCAAAGTGTAGTGCATCGTTCTCATCTCGAGGAGATAGCATCGCGAATTCAGGCTCGTTTCGCGTCGCAGGATCGGACTGTGTAGAGGGGGCTGACGGTAGTTCCGAGCCAAATGTGCAACTAAGTAGCTACTTAGGTCCCATTTGACGCAGGGGATCGAGATCGCATTTGAATGGGAGATTTAGCCGGCGGATTTTCGCCCCGAATTGAGCCATTGTCCGCTCTCGACCGGCCACCTGACGGCTCTTGACACGCCACCGTTTGCCTTTCTGCATTTTAAATACGTCTCGTTTTCAGCTGGCTGCTCTCTGTCGTCGCGTTTATTAAGATGGCTGCGTGACAACGCGATGCACCTTCCATCTCCTTCGAAACGTCCACGAAATTCATTCCTCTGTTACTTGGACGTTATTCTTTATGGATTTGGATCACTTTTCTAGTAGGATTGGAAACTATGCTCGTCAGGGATTCTGGGTGTCATAACGAGCTCAAAACTGAGATTTTTATGAAAAATAAACCAACAGCAATGGTAATTTCGATGAAGAACCAACGTTATCCAATCGGGCGCCCTCGGATTATTTCTTAAAAGAAGATTTTCTACAGATTTTATATATTTTTTTTTATTTATAAGCATTCGAAACCCTCTTGGGTTTATTTTGCTTTACATGAATAATGTAGGTAAATACCATAACGTGGATTACAGGAATAATACAATAAGAGTTCTATGAAATACAAGTGAATATAACAGCAATATCCGTTGACGCTAAATATGTAGATTACAGAGATTTTATATATTTATGACTCGACAACGTTACTTAGAGGTTATTCTTTACGGACTTGGATCACTTTTCCAGTATTATTGGAAACTATGCTCGTCGGGGATGCTTGGTGTCATAACGAGCTCAGAACTGAGAATTTTATGAAAAATAAACTAACAACAATGGTAATTTCGATGATTACCAACGTTATCCAATTGGGTGCCCTCGGATTATTTCTTAAAAGAATCTTTATGCAAAATAGAAATGTTCCAACGGGATTGCAACAAACTGGAGTGATATACAAAATTTTCTTTCTCAATATGTTTAACAGGTTGAAGATAATATAACAGTATTTTTAAATTCTTCGAATGTTTTCATTGTTTCGAATTACACCTACTCGTTTGTTTTTACGACAGAAATAGATAGGTGCGATGTTCCTGTTTCATTAAACAATGTCTATTCTACATAAAGATATCCGCTGTTTAGAAACTAGATAAATTGTTTTAACTCAGTGGTCGTGGTAACTGGAAAAAGTTGAACCGTTGTGGAAAAATTCGAACGTTTTGGAATTATAATAACAGAACTATCATACGCGAATGATCATCTCGTCCTAATCATTTGTAGCGTCGATTCGATTGTTCTGGCAGCTGTCTGGACCGCATTTTCCAAGCCACGGCATCAATCTGCCCCGAAGCAAGGCGAGACAATCAAATAGGCAGTTCCACGCCCAAAAAATTAGCTCATATGAATAAATAGGACCACACTCGATCGCAGAACTATTGACTGCCGTCTCTCCGGCGATGGTTTTACTCCTGTAAACGTAATCGGAGCCTGTCGATGTAATCTTTCACTTCAAACGACAGAGTCGTCTTCTTTCATGACGGCGTTAATTCGTTGTTAATATCGAATATGGTTTTCATAGGAGACGCAGGGAGAGAGAGATGATCGGGCCGACAATATTTCCCCTAGAAACGGCGGATGTTTTGGCACCCCAGCGCGCAGAAATGCTCACCCCTCTTGTAAAGGGCGCACCCCATCTATCGAATTATTTTGATTCTCCGATAATTCAGCCGGCCTAATACGCCGATTCACGGCCCTTTCATCGGGGAGTGGGGAGAAGGTGATTCCACCATTTTGATGGAAATTCGAAAACACGATACGCTCGCCGGCCCACCGGGGTGGTTTTCCCTTTCAGAATCCGGACGGCGAGATTAGCAGGATTTATCGGCCACCGCGGAGGATCCTCGCATGAAAATGTTGTCACGTCGATGAACAGAAGGCTGTATATTGTTTAAAATCGGCTGACGACGATCATTCCGTTGAAACAGCGAAAAAATATTCATAGCAGAGAATATTGTAACGAATACATCAATTGTATGGTCTCCGAAAAGCTCTGAGTACGAAATCATGCTGCTCGAGAGTGCAACATAAATTTCTCAGGTTTTGTTCATACAAACTAGAACCATTATCTGCTCGAAGAATAATATTCGACCAGAGCATTCTTTTTAATTTAATTAATAATCATATTGATTGTTCTTCTCTACTAGCGCAAATCAATTTTTATGTACCGGAATTAATTAATCCAATGAATCGCATTATTGCAACAATCATGCACTATTTATAACAGTATTGATTTTTTCATTGAATCTCTGCAAAATTTTCAAATGCAACTACGCAGGATTATATGATAATATCTATCGATTGTACCAGTATTATTTTGTTCTTTTTTCTTGGCTTTGTGCGCATGTCCCTTCTTTCTTATTTGATAAATAGTCTTGTATCTTTCTCTTTTTTTTTCTTTTCTTTGTAAATACTTATGTAAAAAGGGCTTCTGCCCGCCTATAATAAATAATAATACCGAAGCCAGAAGAATAAACTGAAAATTATATCTTACGTTAAGAGTCTGATTTCGTGTCGCATTTAATATTTTTTTAACAGAACGACCTCAACCATTCAAACGCAGACAAAGTCAATTAACAGTTACTATATACGAACCACGAGATGTATCATCATGAAATTCGATCCGATGATAGATAGGACTATCAGTTCCAAGTTGCAATCGAAGAAACAGCAGCAGCGTTTCCATCGTAAGAGGTAGAAAAAGAATTCGACGCGAACCTGCCGGCTGGAAAAGCGAGTCCGGAAGAGTGATTGTTCGTAGCGGTTGTTCGTAATTGAGAGAAATCGATCGGGTAGCAATCGTAAGAGCTGTTTTCGCCAGTTTCTCTGACGTTCGCGTCACCGAAGGAGCCAAAACCCCTCTATCCCGTCTCGCCTCGTCCTCCTCGGGGTAATCATGTAACTCGATTGAAGAGAACGAGCGAGCGCGGGCCAATAAGAGGCTCCCTTTAATCGGGTTACTTCGTTACCGTGTTACTCCGTTACTCGGTGCGGTGATATCAGCGGAATATCAATTGTAGTGATTAACCAAGACGCCCGTCGCGGCCGGAAACTTCGCTTCTCCCCCGTGGGGTTGAACAGAAGGGCTTGGGAATAACATCTTTTGTCGGTCGCGAATTAACCCGCCTGGAATATTCAAATCGTGCAACCTGCTCGAGCGAAGCTCTTCGTGGCATTCCAATCGGTCTGCTGTTTTAACACGGTCACTTGGGAAACTTTCGCCATTTTCTGTTACGCGATCCTTGAGGGTTCTCCAGCCCTCAGCAAGCAATTTTATTCTTGTTCCCACTATCTTTCGTAGGCCGAGTCGCTTAAATCATTTCGGGACCGAGATGTTACTTATATCGTGTATAATGATTACAATTTGGAAAGCAGAGGTTCCCCTACAATGTGGATTAAACGAGTAAATTTTTTTTTCTTTGTCAATACTAATGTAAAAAGGGCTTCTGCCCGTCTATAATAAATAATAATAATAACTGTAATTCGAATGATATCTTGGTTGGTATCATTTTGAACAGAAAAGAGGGACGAATATGTTGGATATTCTCAGTTAAACTTATCCCGTTCAACTATTGTCAGTATAAACAGGTGTAGATCTGACCACTATCATCTTGCTTTTTCTCTGGCTCTATGACAATGCAACTTGTACAACGAGGAAAGACTCAAATTAATGAATAAACTCAGCAAAATAAATTTCCAGCTTCCAATGGATGTCTCAATATTAATAGCTAAACCAAATATCAAAGCTTGTCACTACATGTTATCATTTTTTAAGAGTTGTGGTGTTAAAGCAAAAGTTTTGTCTACACTGTTCCAACTATTCATATGTCTGTATTAAAATATCTGTGTATCTCTAATAATCACATTCTATTTTGTAATTATTATATTCTGTTTTGTATGTGGTGTATTTCGGTTTTTTTTTTGTAATTATGTTGAAATTAGAGATTTTCTAATAAAAAAAATATGTTGGATAAAGATTCGTGAAGAAACTGTTGCAAATTACATTTCGATCCTGAAATTTCGGCGTTACCGGTTTCGGTAAAGCGTGGACGGTCCGACAGCAGAAGGACTGAGTTTATTGAAACGCATCGACGGTTGTCGAGCGGAAATCGTCGAAAACGCGGCCGCGTACAGGGCGAGATAGCGGCGTGGAGCATTTAATCCGTGAGTTTCAAAGGTCTCGGGGTGTGCTGATCGGCTTAACACGTTGTCGGCACGTGTGGCCTCTGGAAGCAGAGCCACCATTAACGCGATTCGAACGACCTGGCGAATCCTCGCCGCGTGTCGAATCGTCGGCAGTGGGATCGGCTGGACCCGATTCCGATGTAATACACGAAAACTGCCGCGGCAGTCCCGGAGACACGATAATCCAAGGCGGCCGTTGGCATTGTCGGCGCGAAATTGAATTTCGTCAATTAGATTTTCGGCGTTTACGGTTGGTTAGGCTCGGTACAATAGGCCCGCCACCGCCACTACGCGTCTCTCCTAACCGGACAGCTGTGTCGAGTGTCCGCCTCGATACTCCGTCCGATCGACAGATCTCGCATTATTATAATGTGGCCTCGGGCCTGATTTTACCGGATCACGAGGCCGTGTCTAATTCATTGTCCGGCCTCGTTCTACCCGAGAACGAACACCACTCGAACCGGCTAATTGCTGACGAGTCTACATCGATCGCAGAGCTTCCGTGGAATCGACGATCCACGGATCAGAGTCCGTTCGATCTTCACTGGCTCGAAAGGGAATTAATCACGACGCTTTGCAACTTTTCCGGGATCAGTTAATGATGCTTTTGATATATTTCATTGCTGTCTTCTAATTAGAAAGTACCCGATGATGTATAAAAGTGTATTTATTTATTTATCACTACATAAAAAAATGTGTAGGTGTAATTTAAAGCAGACGACAAATTAGAAGGATTTTGGTATTTTGTTATATTATTTTCGATCGAATCAACATATCGAGAATGAAAATCAATTTTTATTTCGGGTAGAGAGTTTTTATTTTGTATAATGATTCGTTGTCATCACTGAAGTCTGTAATAAGGCGTTTCACACGCGTAGATGATTCACGCGGATAAATGTCGCGACAAAGTCCCAGTGTTGCGATCAGAATTAATCACGACGCTTTTCAACTTTTCCGGGATCAGTTAATGATGCTTTTGATATACTTTAAAAGTGTATTTATTTATCAGTATATAAGAAAAACGTGTAGTTGTAAGTTAAAAAAATTAACAGATCAGAAGAATTTTGGTATTTTGTTACATTATTTTCAATCGAATGAACATATCGAGAAAGAAAATCAATTTTTATTTTGTACAATGATTCGTTGTCATTACTGAAGCTTTTAATTAGGCGTTTTATACGCGTAGATGATTGACGCTGATAAATGTCGCTATAAAGTCCCAGTGTTGCGATCAGACAGAAATGTCGAGGCTCGGAGGCAGTGTTTATCGAACAGAAGGAAGCCGAACCAGTTGGAAAAAGTTCCGTGCGTTAAGAGAAGGAAGGAGCACAATGAAATCTGTACAATTTGCGGGCGGAAAGGAAGTGCGGAGTGTTCATGGTTCCCGGGACGCGTTCGTTCCCTCGGACATGGATTCGTTTAGCAGAAACGTATCGGCGACTTCCGGCGAGCGAAGCCAACTGGCCGGTGAATCCTCGTCCACGCTGCGCCGCGGCTCACAATGCGTCCAGTAAATGCCACTTTCGGGAAAAACTCATATTTAACCATTATCATTTCGAACAATTTTCTTCCTATACATTCATTATAAAATGCCATGCTTCCGATTGCATACTAGTACCCTTGAAACTCGAGGCAACTCGCTACCGCGCACGTGCTTACCGAAAGCGAAAACATTTGTCTTCTGTGCTGACCATCTATTTGTTCTTTACATGTATATTTACTAAATCCAACACTTCAGGTATTCGGTGTAGAAAAATATACTTTTGGAAAAATTGGGCAGGGGTAAGTTTTTGAATTTTACTTTGGAGCAGGAAGAACGTCTCATAAAGCTTTGATCACTTTGCCATAGGACAACGGTTAACTTACATTATTCTTTATTTTTTTATTATTCTAATCTTATTATTCTTATATTTTTTTATTATATATTTTTTATTCTTGCGTAATTCCTATGCTACAAAACTCAATTAATGCATAAACTCAATTTTTTTGAAATTCTAACAAGCGGTGTTTTTTATTGTAACCACAGATATTACGAAATTCTATGTAATCTGAATAAATATATGTTCTCGTTAATAGTGTGTATCATTAACACTGATTCACTTTACTACTCGTTGCTCCCACTTCATTAACAATGACCGAGCGCATCGCAAAACAATGTTGCTGCACGTAAAAGTAGATATTTCGATTGTTGTCGATCGATCGCAAAGATCTAGTGGACTCGTCAAAGCTAAATCTGGAAAAACATCACGCGAGGGGGGTCGCTGGAGTACGGGCCGCTGATTTCCGACGTTAATGACATATTTGCGACAATAACGTTCTGTGTAAACGAGTATATTATATAATGACGGAACTAGCGGGCTCTCGCGGCGGAGAGGTGAGGGAGGAGGGAAGAACAGAGAGATGCCAAGCGTGTTCGGTCAACATCCATGTGCGTTCCGTTCTGCGTGTCGACGAATCGGTCGTTACGTGCGCGGTCTTTGTGCTTCCTGGTGTGTGCAACCGCTTTGCGTGCATACACACGGACGTAAACAGACAGAAGTACACGAGAAAATCGTGCGATCGCGATCGCGAGCACCGCCACGATGGCGTTTCTTGCCGACGTGTGGGTGGAGGATACTCACGGTCGCAGGAAACAGCGCATCATGGTAATAACCGTCATCAAACGACGACCACTTAGAACCAGGCTAGCCTCCTCGTGGAAAATTCGTCCTGCGTTGTCGCACGGTGCCTCCCGAATCGGGATTATGCCTGCTCTGAATCGATAGAGAAATAGAGGAGTACAAGACAGCCATTATTTACCACGTTTTTATTAGCTCGCTTTCTTGTTTGCTTGTTTATCTGTCTGTTCGGTGACAAATTTCTAAAAAATTGGATACATGGCTCAGAACTAAATATTATTTTTTTTTAAATTTTATAAAGTCTATACCGCTTTAAATCTTACATCGATTTTCGTAGCAATTCAAAATTCACAATTCGATAATTTTCACCAGTCTGTACGAGGTTAGGAATCAGTACGCGACTAGGAAAAATTATTTTATACTTTTTAGTCGATTTTTAAAAACGTGGTATTTTTTAAAAATTTATTTTTATTTTATTAATTACTTTTTATTGTTTAACCTTCCGATACTCGCAAGTGTCTCACAGATGCGTTGCTCATGTGAAACATCAAATAAAAAACGCAAAGTGTATTTTTCAATAAAAAATAATGCATAATTGGCTTGTCTATCTAAATTTATAGATTTATAAATTTTTTCTGATTAAACATATGTGGATCTGAGAGATACAGTGCGGAAAATTAATTATAAAATGTGAAGGAAATTCGTATGATGCTGCATCAACGTAAATATTGTAAATCTTACAAACCTTCTGATTTCCTGAATGCTTTTTCAACGGAGTCAAAGCCTAGCGGGGAAAAGCAGGTATGAGACGATGTTGCTTTTAGTAACAATAAAAAAAAGCTATAACAGTTAAAAATACTCGTTAAGAGCGTTGGCACAGTTCGGGGATAAAGAATCAAAGAATGTAGATTTCGCGTAGTCGCCATTGTACAGTTGATTATTCGAAATGAAATTCTCGAACCAACAGGAAAAACTCTCGAGGTAAAACGAAGTTGTGGACCGCTGTGCGTTGCATCGTAAACGCGATTCCTTCTTCCTGTCGAGAAATCGGTAATCTTGCGTCTTTCCCCTTGGATTTTGTCGATTAAACGTCCACGGTCGTTAGAAAGTTTCCGAGCGATCTTCTGACGTCCGCTTCCGAGTCTCGCAAAAATTGAGGGACGACGAAAAGTTTCGCGTTCCCCGACGGTTTTGAGGAAATGATCGTGGCTCGACATTTTCAGATTCGCTGGATAAGATTATGCCCTCCGAGAATGCGACAGAAACATTGACATTTATACCACTGCGGAGAAGAATAGTCTGTTAATCGATGGAATGCCTCGTTAATTCTATGCTAGCCGTGGTTCGTTATTCACGGCCGCAGGAAACAGCGTGTCACGGTAACAACCGTCATCAAAAGCGACCGCTTACCACTTGTTAGTACGGCGAGGCATTTGTCGTAGAAAAGTCACAAGACGCAGGACAATTGGAACTACCAATTTGCATTGTGCATGGGAAGTTTATTGGAAATTGCAAAGCGGTGTTTACGCCGGATCTGGCTAAACTGCGTTCAATTAACAAATCTATTCTTCGAAAGCTTAGTTTTATTTATTTTAACGAACCGTTTCCTGGCTGTTTTCTAGCTCGCTGTACTCGATTTTTCCATTGTTAGTGATTTGACAAGCATCGCTCAGCGGAAAAGCTTCCATTCTAAAGCGAACGTTTCCGTTACTGATCGTTTATGACAAGTGGAACACGAGTGTACCCTAATCCACGTCACTCCTCGGGGTTGCGAATGTACGTCAAACTTTCCCGGCTGTTTTCAAATGGAATTAAAGTATCGTGCGCTAACGAGCGTTCGTGACGGCGACGCGGTATTAAACTGTCCGCGATATCCGCCATTTCGAAACGCGAGCGAATCGCTAGGGGAACAGCGGATACCGGCAGAGGCGAAAAAGGCGACAGAGACGGATAGTGCAAAACAGCCGGGACAGGGAGAAAAACAGAGGAAGACAGCGAACGATGGTGGAACAACGGGGAACGGAGAACGTGACGCGCCGCCCCCGAAGAGGGAGAAAGAGGGACGGATGGACAGACAGAGAAATTACAGCCGCATGCTGCGTTCAGGAAACGGCGCATTCTATTGTGCTTTTGTCATAGTTAAACTGTCAGGCCAATTTCGCGTCGAGCCAATTTATGCTCACGTGGCCTGATGCGCGGCCATCCCGCGACTACCGCCCCGGCGAAACGCGAAACGACACGTTATGCTGGCCCGCATAATTTTGCAAAATCTTCCGACCACGGGAAAGGAGACCGATGATGAACGGGATTATTCGCGGACGAACTTCCGCGAGTCGCGATCCCGCCGTTTACAACGTCTCTTGATTCTTGAAATTTGCTTTACATCAAGTTTCAGGCATGGTACCTTTTTGAGAGTCTGGATTATATCTACTATATATATATTCAATTTCACTTACTCATTTTTCTGATAAATGCATAAAATCCCCCAAGCTAGTTATTATTAATATGGATAATATTAACTAGCAGTGATTTTATCGGCGCACGTTATTTTTAATAGCAAACGTGGTCTCGAACCTGATGATTCAAATCCGAATCCAAAACGTTTGGGTAATTCCTACAAAATACCTATATGTATATAGTGTGTAGAGTTTGATCGAACCTGTGCACCGATAAAATCTTAAGACGATCGAAATATCAAAAATCCGTTTATGGATAATATTAATGGACAAAAACTTAGTTTTCTATAACTGCTTATTATTTTAAAAAATTCTTTTGTTGCCACAGCAAGTACGTGTGCTATAATTTCATTTTTCTGAGATATTTTTACACAGCTGTGCCGCAATATATTTTTTCAAATTTCAATAAAAATGTATTATTTTTCAGACGCAAAAATGTCTGTCTCTGAGATGATTCATATAGGGATCGAAACGTTGAGTTAAATTAATTTGCAAACTTGCTGGTAGTCTATTAATGATCAAACCATGCGCCGAAAACACAAAATTTAATATTAGTAATAGTTTATGAAGTCAATATCAGGAATATTGCTAATTATTGTTTATTATACTTATTTGAATGGCCTACAAAAAGTTCTGAAAGATGAGGGTTAATTGTTACATTCTGATTTCATCGATTGCCAAATTTTCAACCGGTGTGCTCGGTAATTTCGCGATGGTCGCAATGATTCACGGTTCAGTTCTTGCAGGATTCGCGTTACTCACCGGGACGAGACGACTCGTTAAGGTTTGAGGAAAAGTTCCGACCGATCCGACGATCTCGGCAATTCTGGTGCTCCGTGGGGGGACGGGCCACGGCGAGGCAATTAGCGTAATTAAATAATAATCGAAAGGAGGGAACGGTTGGCCGAGGGAGCCGGTAACCGAACCACGCCCCGAGCATTCGTGATATGCCGACCAATCGGCCGGGACGATCGTTTCCTCTCGACTCCTCTTAATAAACTTCTACGACTATCCTTTTAATCGAAGAGATCCGCCTCGAACGCCGACAGCCGAGCCGAGGATTGTATATCGTTTCATCGGCGACGTTACCCGGCTCGGTAATCGTATCGATCGTTCGTCGACGACGCCATCTTGGATCTATAATCCGTTCGGAGAGTTCGTCCGGATAGAGACAGTCGGAGAACGATTATCGCCCGGGCGACGATTTGCCGGGGCACGAGCAGAGTTTTAAATTCTCTCATGCATTATGCATAGCGAGAAAGTGAAACAAGCTGCCAGCGAAAAACTGCAGCTCTTCCATTTTTACAGGCTTCCATGGGCTTGCCGAAAATCGATACCGCCTCGATCGCTGGATCCGACCAGTTCTGTTAAACGATTTCACCTTTTAGGGACGAATCGCGCTTTTGTCAATGAATTATTAAATACGTTTTCATATTTTCTTCGGATAATAGAAATTCATTGACAGACTCTTTTAGTTTACATTGAATTATTGTGTAAAAAAATTTCTGTATATGAAAGTATAGAAAATTTAATTATAATTATTTTTTTATGGAACGTTTACATTGAACTCTACTCTTTTAGTTCACATTGAATTATTGTGTAACAAAATTTTTGTGTATGAAAGTATAGAAAATTTAATTATAATTATTTTTTTATGGAACGTTTACATTGAACTCTACTCTTTTAGTTCACATTGAATTATTCTGTAAAAAAATTTTTGTATATGAAAGTATAGAAAATTTAATTATAATTATTTTTTTATGGAACGTTTACCACCAGATTTGTATCTGGTATCATTTTAATCATAGACAAATGGCGAATGTGTTTATAAAAGTTTCACTGTTAGTTTTGTTTTCTCCTTTTCAGTTGGCTTGTCAAGGAATAGTGAATGTACACAATACGAATAACATTTCGCTCCAGAAATAACTGTACACGCAATTCCCCATCAAAAGTATAGAATCAGATAATTTCGAAGCACAGCAAACACGTGTTCCGTGGTTGGTGGTCATAGATCGTCATCGCGATTCATCGAAAACGAGCGCAAAAATGGCGAAAGGACGTAGTCGGTCGGTCGGCGGAACTTTCATTCGCAGGGCACGTATCCGGCCAATTAGTCGAGGCGTTAAAGTATTCTATGGTTCCAAGGAAAGGCGGTTTGCGCGCTTAAACGCGCTCGACTCTCCGCTCGGGCCGGGCTCGGGCCTGGGCAACACTTTCGATGCCCGATGCGCATGAATAAAACATCGGCTGAGGAGGCAGGCGATGCACGAGCGGCTCGAGTACACCAAAAAGAAAATGAAAATACAAGAAGAAAGAAAAATAAAAAATACAGAAAAAAGACGAGCGTTAACGACCGAGAAGCAACGACACTGGACGACGCGCGTACCTCGGAAAAATCGGCGGCGACTCATCGGAGGAGATTGGTCCCGGGGGCGAGAGGAAATTAGAGGACCGATGAAAATTTTAAACGCACGGCAAAACGAATTCCCGTGGCCCGTTACGGAGGGTGGCCTCGACACCTAGACCCCTGTTTCGAGATAATTACGTTGCGCCACCGGCCTTCTCGCTTTTGATTCCGCTCGATGACGTCAGCGGGTTCGCTGACGGGTAATGAAACATTCGACGGATCGTCATTACGTTAAGAACTGTGGTTAAATATTAAACGATAAGGTCGACGGACAGGGGCGACCCGTCATCGTCTGGGAGCTGACTGGCGGGAACTATGGTTCTGTTAAAAATTTATACAACAAGGAGCTAGAGCAGAACAATATTGTGCCGAACATTAATAACATTAAAACTACCTTAAAGAAGCCTAATGTATATTTCTTTATAACAGGATCGAATTTATTCAGATTTCATAGGATTTTTATCTGCACCTGTTTTTAACTGCACCAGTGAATGAACATTTAAGAAATTGTTCAGGGAGATATTTTATTTAAAAAAAAAAGTGAATTAAATGAATCTCATATATACCAAATGGTTCCCTATACTCCATTTGTCAAAAATAAATGAACACAAATAAAATGAAATTATTAATATTTTTCTTTATTAAACGTTAAATAAAAATATAAAAAATACCAGTCAATGCACACTACATTCTAGTAATTAATGGTAATAATTATTATTATTGATATTTATTAATATACAAAAATATACAAAAGCGTTCATTTACTGGTGTCCGTTTATTCACTGGTGCAGTTACCCTACTTGAATAAAGGAGCATAAAATGTTTGTATAACTTCATTCGTCGTAACAAATGAATTCCCGTTTACTGTCGCACAGGATTGAACAATCCTCCATCGTCCTCTGCAAACATGGAAGTCCAACAGCTCTGAATAAGCAATAATCCGTTCGATCAAATGCATTAATCGTTCAACGACCTGCGTGCGTAAACAGTTCCGCGAGGATGCGACCATTTTGGAGTGGCCGCGGTGTCAGAACAGGGTGATAGTTAAAGTATGTGCAGTGTAAAGTATTTTCTGGTGTCTGGCTGACTGGGCTGGCGCTGGTCTCTCGTTTCTACGAAAACAGGAGTGGATGTCAGGCTGGATCGTGCGGGAGCGAGGTCGGGGTGGTTGTGTCTTCGAGTGTCGGCGCTCGGCGATCTTCCAATGAAATTGCAGTTGGTCTACACGTATATAGGTACGTGTACGTATATATATAGACGCCGGCGCAGACGCCGAGGGTGCGTATTTCCACCCTCGACTTGGGCTGGTAACGGCGTGGCCGGGGTGTGAAAATCAGGAGCGAGGCGGAGGAGGCGGAGGAGCCGAACGGAAAGGGTGGCTCGGCGAGGGTGGCGAAAGAGGAGAAAGAGGGCGAGTAGGGGTGTAGGAGACGGTGTGGTGGGAAGAGGGTGAGAAGCTGAAACACCCCTGGGTCCAGCTACACAGAGAGAGGATCGGAGGGAGAGTAGTAGAAAGAGGGAGAGAGAGTGGCAGCCGGGGGCGGATGGTCGAGTGAGAGGGAGAGATTGCCGCCATTTTACAGTGGCGCGGATCTGCATAACGATCAGAGACTGTCGTGTTTATCAAAGCTTTTCTCCGCCATCTGCATAATTTTCTGCCGCGCCAGGATAGCTCTGGAAACGAGGAATATACGGGGGTTGTTGCGATGGAGAGAAAGAGAGAGAGAAAGCCGAGTCGAAGGGGTGGAAGAACTCGAGTGCATTTTATGTGCACGACTTATGAAACTTTAACGCCCTTACGAATAAATTACTCGAGTAAGCGCCGGTCGCTCCAGCCTTCCGGACGCGTGATTGGCCCATTTGCATTTCAAGCGGGCCGAATTAATAAAAAAACATTTGCCCAACTTCGAAACCGGAGACCCGTACTCCTTGTCTCCGGGAATTGAGATGTTTCTGGGCTAAAGCAGCCGAGTCACGGAAACCAGAAGAGGGTGTGCGTGGGAGGAAGAACACGGCCGTTAGACGAAGGAGACACGTTTATTTGCCATCGATTATCCAAGGCACCCCCTGAAAGGGGTGCCAGAGGAAAATCGCCACCGTCTAGATGAAATATCGTGAGAAAGAGAGAGACAGGGGATGAGAGATGGATCAATGCTTCCCAGAAATACGTCACCCGTCCGCGACATATGTATCCGCGTATCAAAGCAGCGCCACGGCCGAATTCCCAGAGCAACCGTTCGGCAAGAAAAATATTTAGTGACAGCCCCCTGGCTGCCTGATGGGGTGGCACCCGTTATTAGGGCTCTTATTAACCCAGCATATGGACCAGAAGGGCCACTTCTGATAAAGATCTACGTCTCTATCTCTCTCCATCGCTCTCGCTCTCTTGGCGGTGATGATCCCGCGGCCAGATACCGCAGTTTGCAGTAACAGGTCCTGTTTCAAGGGATTACTACCGGCCCCACGTTTTATCGGCTCGCCTCTGTTTTCCGATCTATCATAATGCAAATGCTATACCCTCGCACCGCGACACTTACTGCCAGGAACAGATATGCACCGTGTAACCTTACACTTTGATGGTTTTAAATATTTCGGGTACTGCGATAAGATCGGCAAACGACTCCGTGGACGAATTTTAGATTTTGCTGGAAAAGTCTGTCGCTGTAGGCGATTTTATTGAATGATTAATGAACCCCTGATCTTTATGGCAAATAAAAATGTTCTGTATTAATTGCAAATAATAGAATTCAAATAAAAAGTTCTGATTCATTGATCTTAATGAAGATAATGTATGCTTAATGTTATACATTTTATCGTATAAAGTCATAGTACACAGCGGAATATTCAGAAAGGAGATACGCTGTAATTTATAAGATCATTTAACAATGAAGATGTGCAACGAAAAAAAGTTCCAGTGCGAAAAATGTGCGAATTCTTCCAAGATTCAAATAAAAAGTTCTTATTCATTGATCTTAATGAAGATAATGTATAGTTAATATTGTACATTTTATCGTATAAAGTCATTGATAAGATCTTTTAACAATGAGGATGTGCAACGAAAGAAAGTTCCAGTGCGAATTCTTCGAGGATTCGAATAAAAAGTTCTTATTCATTGATCTTAATGAAGATAATGTATGGTTAATATTATACACAATATCGTATAAAGTCATAGTACACAGCGGAATATTCAGAAAGGAGATACGCTGTAATTGATAAGATGTTTTAAGAACGAAGATGTGCAACGAAAAAAAGTTCCATTGCGAAAAATGTGCGAATTCTTCGAGGAATCCAGGGGGAACAGTTGTTAACGCGTTAGTTCACCTGATTTGGAGGCTTAACGAGCCCGTTGACACTGGTACGCGGGGCGTCCCGCGTGTCGCCGGGGAATTGCCAGCTCAATAATTCAGAGGCTGGCCGTAATGGAACTTGTCCGCGGGACTCGATCTATCATAGGAAATTGCACGGAGCCCTTTTACCGGCGCTCATAAGAAACATACATATTAGAAGAATAACAGCGGGCCGAGCCCGTCTCTGACGTGTTCCGTTTTCCCAGAATTGATTAGACACCGGAAATAAATCCTGTATGCGCGCGTGGCCATCGCTTCGAAAAAGTATCCCGACGTTCAGCGAACCGGGTGTGCTCGCAAAAACCCGAAAATATTGCCGGATTATGTAGAACCTGTCCGAATTGTTTCAAATTTTTCGAATTTATTCAAGTATAATATTATAAAGACATCAGTCTCGTTCAGGACATCGATTCCGTTTGCGCGAAATTTTTCTCGGTGTTCCTGCCGTTTACAACGTAATTCTTAATTAATATAGATTAATAATGATTTATTATTAGTAACTTGATTCTTGCGTTTTTGTTGTTTTAATGTAGGCTTCACATCAAGTTTTAGTCATGGTACATTTTCGAGATCCATTTTCATTTTCCTGATAAATGCATAAAATGCCGCAAGATAATAATTATTAATATATATAATATTAATGGACGAAAACTTAGTTTTCTGTAACTCATTATTCAGTTAAAAAAAGAATTTTCTTGCCACAGCAAGTACGTATGCTATAATTTCTTATTTCTGCGATATTTTTACACAGCTGTGTCGCAATATATTTTTTCAAATTTTGCTAAAAATGTATTATTTTTCGAGCCGAAAATATTGCCGGATTATGTAGAACCCGTCCGAATTGCTTCAATCTTTTCGAATTTATTCAAGTAGAATCTGAATAAATTCAATCCTGTTAATTTTACAAAGACATCAGTCTCGTTCAGGACATCGCCGGTGAGCGATCAGGCAAGCAGGAGACCCGGTCACGAGAGATAATCGTCGATTCCGTTTGCGCGAAATTTTTTCCCGGTGTTCCTTTCCGTTCGTCCGAAACGATGGTTCCCGCGAATCCGGGGGAACGAGGCGAACGAGAGCAAGCGGGCGAACGAGCATCGTCCTCTCCCGACAGCGAGAAACGCCCGACGTCAAAAGCAAAGCTCAGAGGCAATCATGAGCTTTCGAATGCAAAACAGCAGCTTTCGCGTAGCAGCACTCGGCACTTTTACATTTAAATGTAAACTCGCTGAGTGCGCGCCGCAGCACCCAGCCGCCCTCTCCTGCTGGCGAGGCGCGTATCCAACCGCCCCCCTTGTACCCAGCAGCCATCTAGCAAACGGACCCCATCTCACACAGCCCTCTTCGCACCTCCTCGTCTCGCAGCCCCGCTTCCCTCCCTCATGTCAACCAAGCACCGTTTCCATTCCGCCGCCTCCACCTCTTTCGGAGGACGTAGGCGATATGGCGGAGGCGGCCGGATTTAATATTTTACACCTCAAATGTTGGGCGCCCGCGCGCTCGCGAGCCAGAAATGCAAAACAGCCCGACGAGTATCCCTCGTTCTGCTATCCGCCCCGACGATTCCCTCCCCTTCGCCTCGGATTGGATTTAAAACGCGCTAATTTGTCGAGCACGGCGCGACCCACGCTCTCTCGCCCCCTTCTTTCTCTCTCTCTCTCTCACCCCCTAAGCCTCTCTGTCTTGCTCTCTCCTTTTCCCTATCTCTCTTTCACTCTGGAAGCTCTCCCCTCGCGTGTCTTCAGCCGTCCGTGTGACCATGCCTACTTCTGTAGTCGAAACTGCAAAGTAGTCGAAGAGCTCTGTGCCACAAGGGCGCAGAGCCGTGTGGGCACGGTGGGCCACATCTAAATTTAAAATCTGCTTTGCATAATGCCCGACCTCGTCGGTGCCTCGTCGACCCCGGGACCGCCTAATTGCGGCCTCGTTCGAGCCCCGTGTCCCTTCGACACCTACGGCAGCCATTCTCGAAAAACCGGCTCCTTCCGCTCACCCCCGCACTCGCTTCCGCCACTTTGAATCGACCGAATAGATAACCGG
Organism: Lasioglossum zephyrum; assembly: GCA_028455615.1. Lineage (NCBI taxonomy): Eukaryota > Metazoa > Arthropoda > Insecta > Hymenoptera > Halictidae > Lasioglossum > Lasioglossum zephyrum. The sequence continues at coordinate 7,074,001 of CM052330.1, read as the reverse complement.
CACACCACACCGGTTCCCGTTTGCGTTCACATTTCACGTTCCCTCGATTCGACATCGATCCTACACGCTGCTCCGGTAACGATGTCCATTATCTCTGGACACTCGCAAGATCCGCGAAAAGAAAATTTTCAAGATGCCTGTATTTTATTTCACCAATATATGCCTTTATCTTCTTCCAGAACTGAAGACTTTGAGGAAACTATGTCCTCTATAAATAATATAACTTTTTCGACGTTCCGGTCTAGCTTAAGACCATTTTAATAAATATAAGTCATTAATAAGTATTAATTATAAGTAATTCTTAATTTAGTCATTTTTGTTTTAATAATTTTTATCATTTTTGTCATTATAATTTTTAGTCATTATAAGTAATTAATTATATAAGAAGATATAATTGCGTCTGTAAAAATTAATCAATGTAAATTATATAATTCCGTGTTAAAAAGAAAAAAGAATAAGTATAGGAGAAACGAAGTTCTTTTTGCTTTTTAACACGGAATTATATAATTTACATTGATTAATTTTTACAAAAAAAAAGTTATATTAATTTGCAAAACTGCTTAGTAACGTAGGATCGAACCTGTGCCTCGTAAATTTCAACCTATTTATTTAAAATTGACGATCGTGATCAAAGAAAACAGTTATGTCCTCTATATTTGAACAAATCTTCGTTCTCAAACAGTTGATGGTTCCCGAAGCTCGCCTCGAAAGAGTCTCGCGACGAGTTTGATTTACGGCGTTCTTAATCACGTTTAGCAAGGAGGAATAAATCACTGGAGGCTCGAAAACGTGTTCCAGCCAAAAAATTTGCCCCTTTCTACAAAGACCGTTCAATTATCGATTAAATCAATTACGCGGCCCGCTAACGAGCTCGATCGTCTGACGAGCGATCGTGACGCCGGAAGTCGATCGAAAGGAGCTCTCGTTTCCATTCGTTCCTTTTGATACATAACGATAGGCCTAATCTAGCTGAACGCTGGGCGATACAATTTGACATGAAATATCGCGGGCCCGTAATGACGGCGAAGTGAAACTCTGCTCCCGATCCCGTCTCAGGTCCGCGTGCATCAATCATGCGCTTTTCAAATTGATTTCAACAGTGCTCTCCCGACGAAATCGAAACCTGTACACCCGCGACGAATATATCGAGGGATCGCGCAGGGGTTGTTTACAGGCTCGAGGAAATGCGACGCACGTGCGTAGAGACGTTTTCCATCCCTACGACCGTTGAGGTCCAGTCGCATTGTCCGGGGAGACTTTGTCACGGTGGTCACCGGGGTCGATCGGCCGGCATCGTGTTTAATGTAGTATTAAACGCAGCCATTGTGTCCCGATCACAAATTGACTTCCTTCGTTCATCCGTCTAGCCTTAGAATGACCGAGAAGAAAAACCGGGAACACGTGCCACCCCTATTCCGAAGGAGAAACTCGAAAGTAATGCGATTTTTCTCGTTTGATACCGCCGCTCGGTCATCGGGCCGTGTTTCGGATTTTTATTCACGAGACGTGCCGGGGGAGAAGTCCTTTTCAGATTCTTCGTTAAGGTTGGATCTCCTTAGCGCGTCTGATAATTGATAATCATAATCAGCAACATCTGTCAATTGGAATATTTTCAATTTTGCACCGCATCCGAAAAGATTGTATTGTATACTTTTTGTATTATTTTAGTTAATTTTATTCACAGTTGGTGTGTATTCGTATAAATCAAAATTAATTTTATTAATAGTTGGTGTGTATTCGTATAAATTAAATGGAAATTATTTCATACTTTTTTTCATTACTTTTCGCGGCAAATGACTCTGTTGTAAGGGATTTGCGTTACCCAGTACAAACTTGCTTGAACATAGATACGATTGAGAAGACACAATTGTGAAATTCTATTCTAGGAATTCTAGAAATTTTATACTTACAAATGTTTCTGATTCGATAATCAACGACGTACAAAAAATGTGTTCGGGAGACCATTATTGACAATCGTGGAACATTCTAGAATATTCGTTTAGAATAACGTTTGTATATTTTGAAATCATATATTCGTTCTTTTCTTTAACCCGAAACTGTGTGACTATTTCACTAGAGCAAAGATTTAATATGCTCAAGAATTCAACCCTTCAGGATTGTCCTGACCCATATACGGAAGAATGGAAGTATGAAGGAAATTAATCGATTCCAGGTTCAGCCTGCACGATAGGAAAGTATTGAGCGAGTATGCGATCGGAGGAACAACGGGGGATAAACGAATCGAGCGTATTCGGAAGAGTATGCGCCTCTTCGAAGTCGTTACTGGCAGTTTCCTGCGATAACCCCGGCATTGTGCTCACGGCCCCCGGTTAACAGGGGAAGTGAATTCACAATGGGCCACAATGACTGAGCCAACATCACGAATTAGGCTCGGTTACGCGTTTATTGCCGATTCCGGTCCAGGACAGTGGCGTCGCGACGCATTTCCCTCATCGTGGACGGTCCGTGGGGCCAGCCGTTCGCGAGAGGACGCCATTGCGGAGATGCGAAGTATTAGCATTGGTTAGCTTTATGGGGCGTTCAGTTCCGCCGTGTGTTCCCCTCTCTTTCCCTCGCCGGTCAGATCAATAAAATCTGTCTGTCTGGAAAAGTAAATGGCAAATCGACTATCCTTTCACAGCGGCGACCGAAGAAAAGCAAAACCTCTCCGAAAAGGATGGACCCCAAATAATTACGCCATTTTTAAATGTTCAATCAATTTCATTACGTTCGATAGTTCCACTGTTTTTTTTTTTGTCGAACGTCCACTATCGATCGTATCGTGATTTCGTGGAGGTATCGAGAAATCTGACGACGCCGAGGGCATTTCTTTTTTCACGGTCCCGTGACTAGCACGAGCGGGGACACGGAAATTGGGGCGCAATAATTATTAATCAATTTCGTATTAATTGTTTTCTGGGCGTCAGGCTTAAGTGGGATGTTGTGTTCTGGCTCCTGGCAAGCTCTGCCCTGTAACCAGCCAAAGTGTCATACAGGAAGATTAATTACGCCACGCTACGTTTTATGTGGGCCATGCGTGCGGCCACGATTCTCCTTAGCCGGCGGATACACGTAAAACTAGTTTAGCCATCGAGGAAAAATCCTGAATAGCTCTGCATTCCAGCGGAGTTTCGTTCGCAGGCGTCTCTAGTGCAATCTTCGAAAATTAATCTCTCGAATCCAAAACTCTCTTCCGTCTCCTTCTCGTACGTGTCAAACATCAAGATTTGTTTGTTACATGGGCTTGAGCTTTTTATTCGAGGAATAATTATAAAACTTACAAGTTCGAAGATGTAACAGCCCCGGCTACAATTTTCCCTCATCGTCTCTAATGTCTCTTTCTCGAAATCGCGCAGCTGAAGGAAGAGTATTCGTTGGTTGAGCTCAAAGAACAATTTAAAAAAACTGACGCGTTCGATGAAAACAGTCTCGTCTATAATATTTTCGAGTACAAGTTTCTCGAGTTCGCCTGTTTCCCCGGTGACTGTCCGCTTTTTCGTGATTGCGGCCAGGAAAAAAGGGGTACGCGAAAATAAAAGAGACCCGAGGGAATAAGATTTCGCCGGTACTCCGTTCCCGAGCCACGAAAGAGCCAAGTTAGTTTTATTTTACAATCCATCGGCTCCCGCGACACGGTGGGGTGAGTTTCCGTCGTCTCCGTCGACTGGTGCCTCCAACCTCCAGAAGGAGAGAGAGACGTTCGACTACGAAGGTTGGAATCCTTCAGGATGGTTGGACGAGCGTCGAGAGGGGCGGGGCGGCTGCCAACTAGTGTTTTAAAAGTTTGCGACAGCCTACAAATTGGCTCGCTCAGTTCTTTTTAAAAGCACCGGCAACCAACCACGTCGCGAACCCCACCGTGTTCTGTCCTTCATGTTCACAGCCGTATCGTTCAGCGGAGAGCTTACGGAAACTTTCCTGCGAGCGTCAAATTTGTACACGTTCCCGTCTATCTGCTGCCTGGCAGACACTGCCGACCTTTCACACTTGTCTACCGATCTGTATTCACATCCAGAAAATACTTGAACACTAAATTTTTCATTCGACAGACATTCTCGATCTCTTTTTAAACTCTCATCATTTTGTTCATAGTAGTATTCAAATACTTTTCAACACACACGCACATATATACACACACACATCGTTTAATCGTACAACTCGCAATCGAGGATCGTCCTTTAATGACGCGACCATCGATCGAGTTGCAACGAACGTTATAATTGCCTACAATGTTTAGTCAGCACTAAAAGAATTAAGGGTGCCACATCAATAGGAATCTTTTGCAATCTTTTTTTAGAAAAAGTTAATAGACGTTTTTTATCGAGCTGTTTTTGTAAAAAAAAAAGAAGAAAAATGCACAACAAGGCCCATATTCTAGTAAACGTTATATAGAAACTGACAGTATTTAGTGTTCCTCTCCAACTCGATATCCTTGTTTAGTCAGCCCTAAAAGAATGAAGGGTGCTTTCTTAGAAAAAGTTGAAGTTAATCGAAGTTTTTTATCGAGCTGTCTTGTAAAAAAAGAAGAAAATGCATAATTTATATTTACACAACAAGGACCATATTCTAGTAAACGTTAATATAGAAACTGACAGTATTTAGTGTTCCTCTCCAACTCGAGAGCCTTGAGATCGTAATTAGCACCGGCACGCCTCCAAGAAAAAAGAAAAGTAAAATACATTGCTCAAGATTTATACAATAATGACTACCTTCCAAATCTATCTCCACCTTGATGCTTCGATTGAGAAAACAAAACTAAAATTACAAAAGGAAGTATTCCCCACTCTAAGGTCCGAGCGTACCGGAAGTTGCGTTCGCGATATTGCTCGTAGATCGAGCGGTCCCGTGGCAAACACGCGAAATAAATCGACGGCGGGGTTTCTGCTATCGGGCTATTGTGCGGTCTCGATCATTATTCTCGGGAGTTTCGGAAAACTTTTCCGCGAGCATTTTCGGACAAATCGACCTCCATCGAGGAGACGGCGTCGCCCCCGCCAGGGAATATGCTTGCGCGCGATTCGAATCCCGGAAGTTTAAAAGTATTTCGACGTAAAACGCGGCCATTCCTCATGTTTTCTATGCAGCCACGCTCCACCGTGGTCGCATTTGATACACTCTATTAGTCGCATCCCGGGGCTGATTTATCGAGTACCCGGCCGCGTTATTATACATTTTCTCCCCGTTGCGGGGCCGGGATTCATCGTGTTCTGGCAGTTCGACCGTTCTCCAGCTCACGTTCCATTAGCCCGCGGAGTTGATCAATGGTTATTACGCGGATTTAAGGTTCGAATCTTCTCCCGAGATCGTGGAGGGTTCCGGTAGAGGTTAGACCAGCTATGGAACGTCGAACGTTTAATCAGTCCATCGTCGGGAGATCCGTTGGCAATACTATAAATAAACACGCTAACGATAAAGTCCAAGTGAGTCGACGTCACGCGCGAACGGAGGTTTGCGCATCCAATTAGCTTCGCGAATCGTTCTCGCGATAATAGTTCTCCTGCAATTCTGTCAGTTTCACTATTTCGGTAGGATCGGCGAAGGCTGCGGCGAATAAAACATCGCGAAGTTCTGCGAGATGAACGACGGCGTCTTCGGCTCGTTGCTGATGTCCGTCGGTGACGTTGCTTCCATCATGTCCATGTCGTTCTCGCCCTGACGGTCGTCCAACCACTCTTTTCGAGCCACTTGCACCACCATCCAGATGTACGCGCTGAACACTGACAAAAGGAAAGATTCAAGTCTATTTTTATTGAAGAACCAACACACTCTTTACAAAAGAGATGACCATCAGCTCGTAAAACGTTGGGAGAATATTGATTAACAACACTGTTATTTCATGTTGTTCATTTATCGAAAAATGCGAGAGCGCTTCGACGCTGCACGGTGAAGTTATTTTTAAAAATAGGATGGATCGATGCGAAAATTTTTGCGCGATGAGATAAGTTGCCATTAGCTCTGCTTCCGATTCGTGTAATCGATATAACGCTAATTATCGCGGCTGAAAATTACCGTACATGCTTTTTATAAAATTCGAGAGCACGTCTCGATTGCGAAATCACGGCCGGCAATCGACTCGCAATCGTGGTGCGCCGAGACGCGCAGTAATACACCTGTGTGTACACCTGTGTTCCAGGTAATTCTAATGTACTTACGTAGATAGATGCTGGACGCTGGAATGTACCATACTGATTTATCGTAAACATCGTACTGGGACTCGTGCGTCAGATGAATAGTCAGCGCCACAGACTGATCTATTATGCTAATCATTTGCAAATACATCCAAGGCACGGCGCACTTCGGTCTCCTCTGCGAACGTACACGGAAGTTAGCGAGATCGTTAGCGAGTTTAAGCAAGGCTGCTACGTGCCGAAAATACGTTCCGCGAATAAAGAAGCAAATTCATTCATTTTCGATACACGCCGCGGCGCTCTCTTCCCCTCCCCGACTCTAACTTTATCATTCTTTTTTCTCTTTCTCTCTTTTGTTCTATGATTATAAGGAACATCTCTTCATTCACCACGCGACCTTAAACGTTCTCGAACATGTTTCCGTCGAACTGTAATATCACATGATTGCTTGTACAAAGACACTTCACCCTCCGATGATTTTTTAATGTCTTATTCAATTGTTTACACGAATATTAACTATGCAGACGGACTCTATTTACGAGTTTTTATTCATTCATTCCAGTTTTTTAACAAGTAAAAGAAACGAATACTCGTGGATTCTCATTTAAATGAAATTATTTTCACAAATATTTGTTTTACAGGCTTTTTTACACGTTTCTCGTTCGAGTGAAACGAAACCACGTGGTACGCGTATAACACCTGTTACTATATCTAATATCTTCGTGAATAATATATTGAAGAATGATTTAGATTAAAGGGTGGTAGCTTCTCGTAAACATTTACCGTAACATACTTACCGAGATCGATCCCAAAGCGAGATACACGCTGACCAGCAAGAACGAGATCGCGTACAAAAGTAGAAACACCACTGCCGTTTCCGCTGCGAATTTCAGTCATTAATTAACGAATGTAACGAGCCTTTCACCATACAAAATTCCATCGCACAGTTCAAACCTCAATTCTCGAGATAAGTGCTTTTTTCCCATCGAGGTCTCACCTTTCCTTTCCACGTGCAAGGTTCTCAGTATCTGCATCCAATTCAAGCCCAGCAGAGCCCAATCTGCCACCGTGTCGAAGAAACTGTTGTCTGTTAATCTTGAGAAATAGTCGCTCATCAGCACGTTTATTATCAGGATCGAGGTCGACTGAAAGCACAGTTATATTCTCTTACTAACATAATACCCGTCCAAAAGTCAACGGCTAGCTTATTTCTGACTTCACTTCGATGTTGTCTTTCTAGAAATCGTGCAACGCATCCTTCTGGCGATTACTAATATTCTAGGATCTTCAGCCGTGAATCATTTTCAATACTACGAAATACGCTCATACTGTGTCATTCTCGATCGTCAAGGCAAATTCTTCAATTCGAAAACGCTTGAAAACTGTTCTGAAAATCGTTACAAGCCTACGTGCAACATGTACAGAGTTCGTATACAACGTACCAGCGAAATAATTGACTATGATTCAACAATATGAGCACGTTATCATACACGAACAAATCAGAGAGGTTCAAGCGAACCGGTTTAAATCTGCATCACAAAGAAGAATGAATAATATACTTGGCTCTATCAATTCTTTTCTAATTGTACTCGACTAGAAAAATTTCAAAAAGTAAAACCAAGTTTCATCATATGAAGTACGACATATTTTATTCCTTCAATTCACGATGTAATTGTTAGTAAAATCAATCGACGTAACACGTAACAAGGAAAAGGATGAATCTGTTTGGAATTTTGCTTGCTATCTATGATATAAAATAGCAAGATAATAGCCCATTGCTTAGCAGAGTAAATCTGCATCACGAAGAAAAATGAATAATTTTTTTCTCATTGTACTCGACCAGAAAAATTTCAAAAAGTAAAACCAAATTTCATCAACCACGTGTGCCGGTGGTTATGAAAATAAAGGACATATTTTATTCCTTCGAGATACTTAGACTCGATATATGTAATATATAATATATAATTTTTCAATTCACGATATAATTGTTAGTAAAATAAATCGACGTAACACGAACCAGCAGAAGAATGAATCTGTTTGGAATTATTTTATTTTTATTTTTATTTTATTTTATACGGACTGATGTCCTT
>CM052330.1:7004293-7065683 GCA_028455615.1 Lasioglossum zephyrum | reverse complement strand
GTAAAACCAAGTTTCATCATATGAAGTACGACATATTTTATTCCTTCGATTCACGATATAATTGTTAGTAAAATCAATCGATGTAACACGTAACAAGGAAAAGGATGAATCTGTTTGGAATTTTGCTTGCTATCTATGGTATAAAATAGCAAGATAATAGCCCATTGCTTAGCAGAGTAAATCTGCATCATGAAGAAAAATGAATAATTTTTTTCTCATTGTACTCGATCAGAAAAATTTCAAAAAGTAAAACCAAATTTCATCAACCACGTGTGCCGGTGATTATGAAAATAAAGGACATATTTTATTCCTTCGAGATGCTTAGACTCGATACATGTAATATATAATATATAATTTTTCAATTCACGATATAATTGTTAGTAAAATAAATCGACGTAACACGAACCAGCAGAAGAATGAATCTGTTTGGAATTATTTTATTTTTATTTTTATTTTATTTTATACGGACTGATGTCCTTTTGTACAATTGTATATACTTTATACAGTATAACTAATAAACAAAAAGAGAAAAAGAGAAACAAGAAAAGCCTTAAATTTAAGTCTTAACCTAGAAATAACATACGTATGGATCGTACAAAACTAAGTAAATCCAAGTAATATTAACGAATAGTACTGCGCAAATTTGTTTTGAATGCCTGTAGCGTGCCATTAAAAAAATCAATATTTCTAAAAAATATGTTTGAGGTTGTAATAATGCGATTTAATGGATTATGCTTGCTATCTATGATATAATAGCAAGATAATAGACCAGAGCAGAGTAAATCGATTTAAGAGAACCGGTTGGAAACGGCAATTATGCGATCGGTATGTCACTCACCATGGTGTACGTGCTGATGATCCTGGCCGCCAAGGAGTAGCCGATGCAGCAGAGTTTACTCATGATTACCCGTGATTTCGTCCAAACGCTGCGGATCACTAGTGGAAAATGCTTGCCGACGTCTCAGGATTCTCGGTAGATCACCGACGGATCATCGATACTCCGTGAAAAAATGTAAACACGCATCGCCGCGAGTAAACACGTGGATCGAGCACCGGTTCGGCTCGGCGATCGACGCCGATTATTCGATATAGCGATAAATCCCGGTTAGGACATCGCTGAGGTGCGCGGACGATTGCGCTGATCGATCGTGATCGACGACGTAGCGGCCGCGCTCGAACCATCACGTTTCGTTATCCTCTATTCGGTAATACTATGCTAATCGTTCGGTAATCACTGAAAAAAGTACTTTACAGAGAGAATCGTGTTCTGTCATTGAGGAAACCTTATAAAAACGGTCTGTTTATGCCATTTTGCAATCGTTAATAGAAAAACAAACCAACGCGGTTTTAATCTTAGCCTCGAAACCAACGCGCTACGAGCCGCGCACGCGCTGTGACGTCTGAATCAGTTCAGCGGTAACGTGCGAGTGACACATGTGCTTGTAGGTTAGTTCTCGTGTTTTCTTTGATATCCTTGTTGTTCGATCTAGATCTTTGTGCTGCAGGTGGTTTGATTACGAAAAATAACGTCAGGAAAACGTGAGGAATACTGAGTGAAGGATGACTGTGCAGGATATGGACATTTCTTTGAATATCTCCGCGGAGCCTGCTGCTCACAAGGTAAGTGACGTTTTCATGGGTTAGGACAATGTGGAATGCTGTTTGTCTATGAAAATTATGGAGTAAATTAATGTATTAGTCGTTCAGGGTTTCAGGTTGTGGTGTAGAATTACCCACCTATTGATTTTTATGAAATCATGGTCGTTTGATAGGAATACATGTTATCAACCGTGCTGATTTTAGTGTAGCGCATTTGATTTTTATGTCTGTCGCAGTATTCATTTAGCAGAAGCGAACTATGTTGGTAGTTTCATTGTGAAATTTGTTTCTTTTCTATAATTATTTATATCAATTGCTGTAAGTTTCAATGTAGTATCATTATTGTAAGCTTTTCACGTAATCTTTGTTGAGTAGACTTATACTATCAGGTTTTATATTTCTTTTATATTTCCCACTTTGTAAACTAACGTTTGGCATAATTAAAAATCCCGTCTTTCTTGGCCCTTTTATGCAGAGCAAGGCAAGCAACGATGACTCGATTATCAGTTTAATGAGAGCGCAGAAGAATAAGACACAGAAAGTCAGAATTATCAGCAACATTCAAATAAAACCAAAATCTGGGAACACAGTACCTGTTGGCCTGAAGAAACGGGTTAAACAGAAGTCTCTGTCTGCCATTGTTGCTAAAAAGTTGAAAGGAAATACTAGCCAGCCTTTGAAAGGGAATAAGATTAAGAAAAAGGTAACGTTTAATTTATCACCTGGGGAAATTCAACAGAAAAAGTCTAGCCAGAAAGTAGATAAAGCACCTTTAAATGTAGATAACAAGGATAAAGAAGTAAATAAGTCATCGTCTAATAAGGACAGCGAGACCAACAAACCACCTGTAATATCCTTCACTAAAGTAACAAAAGAGAACTTTGGTACCACAATATTAGCAAGGAAAAGGCCTATTAAAGATGCAAACTCCAAGAAGACTCTCTCTAGCATATTTTCCAAACAACAAGACTCTAAGAGCACTGAACTGAATTTATTGGGATCATTGAAAAAAGTGGATACAAATGAAGATGTAGTACCGAAGAAGAAGGCTAAATTAGAAGAACCCAAAGAGTCTTCATCCACGACAGAAAAAATAGGCAGTAAAAAGAAAAAGGAGCTTGTTGGACCAAAAAAAACAGCATCCACAATAGACAAAGAAAAGAAAACGAAAAAGAAACGTTCAGAAACATTCACAGATGTATCTCATACACATGGAAAAGGAGCAAATGCTTCTCACAAATCCACAGGGAAGATATCTTCTCTCTTTGGTCATAATCCAGAGATACCGAACATTGGTCAAAGACTAGTGAAGCCGATAAATGAGCCAGTCTTCACAGGAACAACATTCGCTGACCTAAACGTGCATCCCTTTGCCATATCCAATTTGGAACAAAATATGAGCATTACAGAGATGACAATAGTACAGCAAAAAGCAATACCACGGATACTCTCTGGAAAAGATGTTCTCATCAGATCTCAGACAGGGTCTGGGAAGACTTTGGCGTATGCTTTACCTATAGTAGAGTTCTTGCACAAGATCAGGCCCAAGTTGAATAGGAATAGTGGCTTGAAAGCTCTCATAGTTGTGCCAACCAGGGAACTGGCTCTGCAGACGTATGAATGCTTCTTGAAATTAATAAAAGTGAGTGTAACAAGGAACTTAATGCGTTAGAGATATATTAGGTTGGTTCCTTGTATTTTCATAGAATGACAGTTCAATCGTTTTTCATACAATTCTAGCCATTTACATGGATCGTGCCAGGATACTTGGCAGGGGGCGAAAAGAGGAAAGCTGAGAAAGCTAGGTTGAGGAAGGGGTGTAATATTTTGGTAGGTACACCTGGCAGATTGTTGGACCATATTCAGAGAACTGAAGCCCTGAAGCTGGGGGACGTCAAGTATTTCATTTTGGACGAGGCTGATAGGATGTTCGACATGGGCTACGAGAAAGATATTTCGGGGTATGTGTTCTGGCAATGTATATCACAAGTAGACTGCAGATTTTGTGCATTTATGACAAAAACGAGTAGGTGCAATTTAAAACAGTGAACATATTCAAGGATTTCAAGAATGTCAATATTATTTTCAACTAAATTTTGCACTAAAATTTGGGACTACTCGTAAGATGATTTAATCATTAAAATGTTTGTTCTTAAAGGCTTGAAAAAGTTACAACAGGTGGGACTAACTCTTCTTTCAGAATAGTAAGTGCTCTAAAGGTATCCACTCCGAGCGAGAACACAGATTACGACGCGATGAAGATGCTCCGACAGAACGTGAAGAAAGTATTCACGGAAGAAGAGGTCGAAGCTCTAGACCAGGATCCAGATAAGTCCCAAAAAACGCAGAACGTTTCCGAGTCTGAAGACAACGCTGACAAAGCTGCGAATCGACAACAAGAGTATCACTCTAGTAGCGAAGACGGTTCCGATGACGACGAGCCATTCGTTAAATCTAAAAAGCTCGATCAAAAGAAAATTACACCGACGGAGGAAAACGACGAGGATGAGGATGAAGGGACTGTTAATGATCAGTCTCGGAGGCAAACGATCCTGCTTTCTGCTACGTTGACCCAAGCTGTAGAAAAGCTAGCTGGTCTCGCGATGGAGCGGCCAATCTTCGTGGACGCTGCGAAGGACAATTTGAAGCTGACTGGTGACAAGATCAGCGATGTCAACGAGGACCTGGTGGTGCCTCAAAGCGTGATGCAAACTTACATCGTCACTCCACCTAAGCTGCGGATGGTCACCCTAAGCGCTTACATCGCTGGAAAATGTCAGGTAGGTCTTCCCGTTTCAGTTCTTAATCCTAAAGCAGTTGTATATTTAACGATCGTTACCTTTCGACTCCGGAGACCTTTAAAGACTTCTAAGACTTCTAAAGATTTTACTTCTAAAGACAGTAACTATCTATCTATAGGAAATTAAACGGCGTTTGCGTTTTGTATAGAGTCACGGGCAGCACAAGGTGCTGGTCTTCATGGCCACCCAGGACATGGTCGATTATTACACGGAAATTCTGTCGTCGGTGTTGGGAAAACCGGTCGACGACGAGGACGAGGACTCGGACCCTCTGGTGGACGTGGAGTTCTTCAGGCTGCACGGCAGCATGACGCAGAAGGAGCGCACGGACACGTTCAAAACGTTCCGAGAGGCAAGAAGCGGCGTCCTCCTGTGCACGGTGAGTTTTTCGTGTGCGTAATGTACCTGGTGGCCAGCAACTGGTGATAAAAAAAGTAAAAATATAGAGTAACTTTGAAGATCCTGAATGTCTTGTAATAAGTAGAACCGGTAGTGTGTTCACCGAATTTTCAAACAAAGTTTCCGGTTGTACCGTCAGTTACTGACCACCTTGTACATACATATATCCACGATGCACAATTTCGCGATTGTTTCGCGTAACGTCGCATGAAAGCAATGACACTGTTCTCACTCCACGAGCCGGGGAATTAGTATGGCGGGGGCCGGGACCAAAGAGAACGAAAGAACAGAAGAAAAGCCGGGGTATAGCCGACGGCACTCCCTGAGCAGTAAATTACCCCGTGGCTTATTCTTTCAGGGCGGAATTTAATATCTCTGGACCCACGCTGCGTCCGGAGGTTAAAAATTATGCGCGCGCGTATGAGGCCTTCGTAACGAGTATAATTATGATTGCTCGCCCGTTATGTGCCGGCCCCTTCTTTAATTGTTTTCTACTTGTAAAATAGCGAATGCTTAACAATAACGATACCGCTACCAACACAGGAGGAATCCCGCCGAGGGGACTACGCCTCTGGCATCACAACTATGCTCGCGATACGCGCGCACTCTAATTTTGGTGCACGTCCGTATGAAACCGGGACGCTTCCTGCACCGTGCAATTACCGAACCGCTCTCTTTCGTTTGCTAATTACCTTGGAAACGATCGAACGCCGCGCCGCTAGAAACCTTGCGATCCCTCGTGATCAACGCTCTCGCAAATACATCTATAATAGAATAATCAACTGAGCTTCTTTATTTCAGCACACAAACAACAACTTTAAAACAATTGCAAGTTTAATCGTATCCAGTTCTCGGAAATCTAATCCCAATAGATTGCCTGTAGCTACCGGGACAAGCAGTCGATCTCGTCGGGAGATAACGGTCTCGAGGGATTCAATAATAGCGATGATTAAACCGATTGTTATTAACATTATCGCTTCCCGGTCGGTTAACGCGAGGCTCGCATGCCGGCTCAGCTACAGGATAACGCTAACAGTCCAGGTTCCAGTCGAAAATTCATACCCTGCGACACGCAACGAGTGACACCTTCGCTCGCGGGGAGGATTAATTCGTTTTAATCAGGCGAGCGGCGCCGTCGATCTGACGCATGTTTCACTGCGACTCACCGTCGGTGTTCCTGTTCTTTCGATGCTCCGTTTAATTGCCAACCTGTTTTTCTGAATGGACGGATTAAAGGACACGCGAACGCGCGTTCCGAACGGCCCACGAATCAAAGAGCTTTCGAGATAAAAATCAAATTTCGAGTATTAAGTCGGGCCTACCTGCTCGAACGAATTAAAACGTTCCAACCTATTCGAGAATATTGTTGCAATCTTCGCTCTTACATTTCTACAGGATTTTTATACATTTATTGTTAGTCTTGCTATTGTTGTTACTAACCCTGCTGATTTTATGGTTATTATTTGTTCGTGATAATAATCTTGTTTCCTAGGCTTCTCTCCTTTCTCCGGGAGACTTTCTCCAGAGTCAGTCAGTCTGTTGATCGAACAGTTTCGCAAGCTGGCTTTCCGGTGAAATTTTGGATCGTCTTTCGGGCCCGGGGCATGAACAAACGATGGCAGCCGGCCACATTTCACCGGCGTCACTTGCACGGAGGATTCTATGGCAGCGTTATTAATTTCCACGTTGAAAACTCACGAGAGCCCCCGCGGATGGAATGTTCCGCGGCTCTCAGCGGTGGTGGATCCGGATCCACGGGGTGATCTATGGCCCGAGTGAGATGTTTTGAGCGGACGATCCGTTCTCGATCCTACGGGCCACGATCGCGGCCTCTCTCCCCTAAACGATCGTTTGTCTTAATCGCTGCCATCGATCGCTCCTCGTCCCTGTTTTCGTTACATTATATCGCGCCGGTGGCAACTGCGATGCTTGTTCCATGCGAAGCACACGTAGGCGTTGCCCCGACCGGCTCGCATTATCGAGCCATCTTTTTCGGTAAATCCTAATCGAGCCTACTACCATTCCACGATCAATTATCCCGATCACGAACTCGATCTCAAACCAGTCTGAGAAACATCGAAACGGTCTCGATAACTCAGGACGATTTTCTGTACATTTATTGAAAATTATTACCGACTACTATCAATGAACACTGTAGATCTTCATGCAAAATAAAATTTTGTTCGTCTATTGCAACAAACAGGAGCCAGATAAAAATTTGATTCTTCGAACTGCGTCACGTTTGGACGCATTCTAATCAGGAAAATGTCATTGACACGCTCGCGAGTGTTTCCTCAAAGGATAACATAAAAAAACATGAAAGTTTTGTTGCAACAATCACGACGCTGCCGAGAGTATTTGCAGAAGAATGCATCGATCTTTATTTTTGTGGTCTACGGATCCTTCACCCCGGCGCCTGAGTCGCCGGCGTCGTAGACCGGCGTCGAATTAATTCAATAAAAAAGAGAAGAAAGGGTAAAAAAACACCGTCGAGAAAGGAAAGATAGAAGTCGAGACGCGTCCGTATCGTGCCGCGAAAGAATTTTCGGGGCCAGAACGCGCCCGCCCCCCACTGGTGGTCCGGGATTAGTCTCCAGGGCCGTCAAGCAGAACCTCGATGTGTGCTCGGTTCGGTAAATCATTGGTTAACCGAACGCAAGGAAATCAGGGCCGTGCTCAAACGTTCGCCGTTGGGGTCCCGCAGCGGGCGCCCGCTGCCAGCCGCGCGCGTTCACCTTTGTACAAAACGAGAAATCGACGCGGTTTGTAAGACATTTGTACCTGGCTTGATCGCGCGCGCTATACTCCAGCTTGCCAGCGCTACTCAATAACGCTGTCAGAATCGGTTTGACTATTGTTGGCAGCCGGAGAATTGGCCTAGACGCGATGCAAAATTGTAGAAGCTTATCCTCCATTACGAATTGCTTTAATTATTGCCAGAAAGTCGCCATTATTTGTCGATTATTCGAAATTCAGAAGTTCATATTTACTGTAACACAGGGTGGACCAGCTAAATGGGTTTCACCTTTAAACATGTATTCAATTTCAAGTCTCTAGCTCATCAGGAAGTTAGTTTAAAATCAATTGCAAAATTTGTCACCGAACAGACAGACAAATAAGAAAGCAAGCTAATAAAAACGTGGTAAAATAAGTCTGGGTAGATTATCTTAAGCCTGGAAATTAATTATTGTATTCGAGTTGATTAGCTGACGAAACGCGTTTGTTTCTGTCTCCCCAGGATGTAGCAGCTCGGGGATTGGACCTGCCGAGGGTGGACACCGTGGTGCAGTATACCGGGCCGATTTCAGCAAGGGATTACGTGCACAGAATCGGCAGAACTGCGCGAGCCGGTTCCTCCGGATCGGCGACGATCTTCCTGACCCCGGCCGAGATCGAGTTCGTTCGAATGCTCGAGTCCAGGCGCATTCGAATCAAACAGGAGAGCATGGACGACGTGCTCGGCAAGCTTCTGACTCCCCTGTGTAAGCACAACTCTGCTTATGCCGCGGCGGTTGCGTTGCAGAACGAGTTCGAGAACTTGCTGCTCGAAGAGTCGAAGCTTCGCGGCAAGGCGATGAAGGGTAAGTGGAATTTTTAATTATACAATTGTACGTCGTAAAGCATTAGGAACCAGACATTTGTACTCGTATGTCTAGCAATTAATGCGAGCAATTTTTATTTTGCACTCCACATTAACTTGTTGATTTACATTACGTTAATCGATAATGTCAGAATTACGGGGTACGTGACAACGATTGTAGTATTTCTCATCTATTTTACGTAGGCCAGGGAAGCACGAAGGATGGTAAAAGATGAAAATCGTCGGATGGTTTTCACGTCTTTATTACGTGAACGCTCCAGTTCGACTGTTTATCGATCGGGTGTGTTTGTCGGTCGAACGAGGCGACGCGTGACGTGTCGCGGCAATGGTGTCTTGAAGGGCACCGCTGCTGCTGCGCAGAGGTCGGCCGCGGCAGTAGAAAATTGACGCAATTGAAAATGTCATTGAACTGCGTAATTGCCGAAGCGAGTGGTGAAAAATGAAGACGTCGCTGATCGATGGATCGGACGAACGGGAATGAGGCATTGCGCAGATAGATTCTAGGAAGATCGGTACTGCTCGATGTAACAACGACTAGAAGCGGTTTAATAGAAAGCCGGATCAGCTTTACGGTCTTCCGGTTAACGCGATTCCGAGCGGCAGCTCTCCCGTTGAAACACAAAGTACTCATGAAATTTAGCGAAGGATGAGGGAGCGGCGCCCATTCCGATTCAGTTGGATCGGAACGAAAGCGAGCTGACTTCGAACCCGGGGGGTAGCTACGCTAAGCCAATTCCAACGGGCCACCCCACTCGCATATAAAGCAACCCCCATACGCTCGCGTTCGTAGAGAGAGCCTTCCACTTCTGTCTCGATTCGAGTTCTCCGGCTACGATATTTACATACTCTATGGACGAGGAAGGATGATCTTGTTTGCCATGCCACGGCCCTCCCTATTAGGGTCGTTAGGCCACCGAATTTATTTGCTGCAATAATAAATCCATTAGGACACGATCGTTCGGCCACCGTTCGAGGGGAGTCGAGCTTGTATTCGCGACCGTGTCGCCGTGATTAGGCAATCTTTGCGGCGGTCTCGTGTTTTCGTGGAATGTGGATGAAAGGCTGCTCAGAAATTTGCTTTACCATTTCTCGAGTTGAGAAATATACAGTGAAGAATATACCGACAAAATATTTCAATATTAAATTTCATATTCTCGACAAATCCTCAATATTTGAACTCTGATCATTTTATTTACAGATAATAATGCAAACTTTCGCTGTACATCGTTCATTTTTTTTACACGATGTAGCTGGTTAATTTGGTGATTCCCGCTGGCTCTTATGAGAGGCGAGCAAATCTGGCGAAGAGACGACGATCGATTCGAGTATCTTATCCATCTTTCTTTTCCGAAACCGTTCCCGTGCCTCTATAGCACACCGTTCACCCCTATGGGCGAGTGCACCGGCGACAATTAATCTATCAATCACCCGGGGCACGTAGAGGAACGGTCAAGTGGTTAACTGTGTACCGTCACTCAAATCTGGAGCGGCTAAGCGCTCAAAAACCGTGGCTAACCTTCGTGTAAAGCCACCCCTGACGCGGGACAACCTGCGAAACCCCGAAACCTCTTAGAAAGATTTATGGTCTTTATTTTACGTTTCGGAATGGATCACGGTCAGTCTCGCACCCACGCCCCTTGAACGTTGCCAAACACGAAGAAGGACCGGAATGATCATCCGCGATAAATATGCGGAGACCATGTGACAAAATGTGCAAAAAATGTAGAGAACTTGTGGTACTGTTACTAATGACGCAAATGGGTCAACAAGAATATAAAGATCGCGTCAAGAGGAGGAAGCTTTCTCAAAGGAATTGAGTTATGGGCCAGTGTACGGCCACACAATACGCCCTTTTCTACTCCCATGAATTTATTTAATTCCTGACCGATGTAGGGGCAGGCCAGCGTGCGGGGAAGTGGAAATCTCGCTAATTCGTAACATTATCACCCCAATAGATCCGAACAGCCCTCAATAGCGGACGCAAGTCCATGGAACAACCCCCTAGACTTCGACCCCTGCCACTGACCTAAGAGATTCGTCCACTTCACTATACAGGGTGTCTGAGCTAACTCGTGCTCCCCTAATTTTACTTATTTATGGCACAACAAAAATTACTTCGTGACGATACAAGTATGCGATCTCGTTTAAAAAATATCAAAGAAGTTTCATATTTCCACATAAAAAACAAATATACTATCTTGACTAAAAATTCGTTTGGACTCGTTTTAATCAGAAAAATGTCGCGAGTCTGTTGATAAAACTTTCGTAAGGGAAATAATGAAAACAAACGAGTTTTATAAACTTTTGGGCCTTTCAAGACTGGAGGTGAAAATAAATTTTTCGTTTTACGAACTCGACGAACCACTGCATTTTCGCTTAGATATCTGCGCAAGAGAAATAGTTTGAGTCTCGAGTTAGATCGAACAGGGTGTACACCGGTTGTACACCCTCGGCGGTTCGGGGGTGGCCGACACAATCCAACCACTGAATGTGGCTTCCGCCAAAACCACTTACGCTTTGTGGCGAGAGACTCTTAACAATGCGATACAGGATACAAATACAATAAGACGCAGTTACATCACTTAGGAACAATGCCGCCCCACGCGACCCACTCTCTCTTCCTACCCCCTCCGGGTTGGCGTCGCGTTTCCCGCTGGAGAGATACCACCCCCGCGGCTGATTTATGTGCTAAATGGAGAAAAACATTTCTCCCTTTCGCGACGACGTTGGGAAACACGGGAGAAAGATCTCCGCGGAGTTTCTTCCTAAGAGACGGCTCCGGGATGGAAGGCAGACGGAAATCCAGCCGGAAAATGTCGGGTCATAAGGTCTGCCACGTGAATTATCGGAATTAAGGGCGTTTAAGTCTCCTTCACAAAAGTGCTCGCCCCTGGAAACCCCTTCCCTATTTTTTCTTAATTCACTGCTGAGCAAGGACGTTCGTCCTCTTCGCGATCTTTCATAAAATTTGGAAATATTTTCTAAAGGTCTTAACATTAGGTTCACAGAAGACTAAAAGTGACTATTTCTAAATTTATGGTACATTCAAAATATTGGAACCCGTCGACATGTAAACCTAGTGTTAAAGGAACCTGTGAGAAAATATTAAAAAGAATCTTGTTTTCGATTGAACAGCAAACGTTTCCGTCTAACCGATAATTTACGTGCGACTTTCGATCGAATCAGCTCGCGGCTGCGTGATCGCGAAGGGTTAAACCGCGTAACGAGTACGAGAACACTCGAAACGGTTTTTCTTGGTCGTCGAGCAGCTCTCAGAGCTTCAGCCACCATCGATAATTGTAGCTTTCAAGTTGGATAGCGAGCGAGTCGAAGGGTGAGCTACATTCGAGTAGCTTCATCCGTCAAAAGAGCGGGCGGTGAGCGTACTTCATGGTAGATTTTTCGCACGGAATGACAGTAACACTGGCACATGTCAAGTTCTCTCAGGATCGGTGAACCCCGAAGGTTCTCACCCCCGCGAACAAGCTACCTAGAGAAGCTATGGGAGGATATACTATAAGGGGCTGACTATTAGCCACAGCACTTGACTCGACCCCCGTTAATGCCTCTTAATAGCTCGGCTGGGGGGCACACACCCCATAGAACCGCGGACCCCGTCGAACTTAATGGAACCACGATTAATAAGGGCACGCCTAACACGCAGCCAATGATTATAGCTGCGTTACGGCGCGCACGTGGCCTCATTTACAAGGCCACCGGCATGCTACGGGAAACAGGATAGAAAATCGTGCCACCTATCGTAGAGAAGTGTCCAATCAATCTCATTCATCACTTCAGATACAATCGAAAACTTTCTTTTCATACGAATGTTATGTTACAATCAACAAGTCTCCCTCAGTGACGTCATCTAATTATTGTCTTTTGGTGTAGCACAATTATACGTGATACTATATATTTTCTAATCTCTGCAGCAGGGGTTGCAAGGTTCACAGATTAGCTTTCTAATTAGAATCCTCTGCTTTCTATTTCCAGCGTACACTTCCTGGATCCGTTTCTACTCGACCTACCCTCGCGACATGCGGGAGGTGTTCAACCGGAAGGAGCTGCACCTGGGTCACTACGCGAAGAGTTTCGCATTGAGGGAGTCTCCTCAGCGAATCGGTGGTATGGACAAGAAACTTCGCGGGAATGAGGGCAGCTCGAACCTGCACAGAAACAAATTGGCAAACGAGAAGTGAGTATTCTACGTTTCTCTATACAATAGATACGACAACTTGTAGTATCTCCTGACAATTCGAGAAGGACGCATCTCAGGCAGGAGATCATCGATAGTCGCAATGATCGATGCAGGATGATCCCGGTGGCTGGCCGGAAGCCATGATCCTGTACGGGGACGGTTCGCCCGAGACCGGTTGGCGATCGTTTGAGTCAGAGGCTCGCAGTATTAATGACGGATTCATGCGTGGCTTGGCGTGTTAACCGCGATGCGGCCCGATTTCTCCCTTCCTAGCCCGGTTTCCCTCGGTTCACGGTAACTGGCGGACGCAACCACGTGGAGAGCGCACGCACACCGCACGCACTCTCTGCGGGACAGCTCCGTGGCTCCTAGAGAGCTTGGATACGTCAAAACTGTCGCTTTGTGTCATTCGTCATGTACGACGAACGGGCGGACGTGGTATACGGTGGCTGGCAGCCATAAGCCATACGGCTCTCGTCGTGCTCATCCTCGTTTGTTCGCTATCTCGCTCCGGTTCCCTCTTGTCTCTCGTTCTGGTAAATGTCAACGCCAGTACCCCTCACTCTGTCTCTCTCTTTGTCTATCTCGCCGGGTATGCATTTCACATGGCATTCGGCTGGCTTCTGCCCTTCTCCAGGCTTCTCCTGTTCTCTCTCCGACCGTTCTGACTCTCTCACTCTCTCGCGCGCTCTCTCCCTCCATCTCGCCATTGTTCATAATTATACAATACGGCTATTAAACAGACTGATGCGACCGCTGCTTCCGGCCCTGGCTGCGCCATTTACGGAAACCACGGGACGAGCACGAGCCTCCCTTCACTCTCTCTCTCTCTCTCCTATCCCTCTTCGTCGAAATCTCGCCAGTGCATTTACACTGTCGAGCTGATTTTCTCCTCGTTGTCTCATTTTTCGGATCGTATCAATTCAATCGACCAATTAGACTGCCCGCCAGTGCGGAGTTGTGTTCTTCTTGTTTAACCCATCGATGAGTGCATAGATAATTAATCATTGACGAACATTATTTACAAAGATTCTTTGCGCAGACTCTTCTCAAACAAATGGCTCTATTTTGCATGGAACGCAGTTTAACAGAAACACAATGCAAAGCAGTTATCCTGACGATTGCTGGCTTATAATCTCGCAGAGCGTGCGCGCGTTCTCGTCTTATTCGAAGCAGCTATTCATTAGGCCACTAATGAACGGTGCCGATCAAAAGGCTGATCGACACTCGGGTCGCTCGCGGGTTTCACCCCGCGGCCGGCATTCAGCATTGACTTGTTTAATGCGATTTGAATGGGCGTGCTTTCGGCGCGCAGAACGGGTACCCGACGGGTGCCCTCCGCCCGTAGCGAGAGAACAAGTCCGTTTTAATGGGTGAAAGGCGGGCACCGAGCTGACGGTCCAATGAATCGAGAGACCCGCGGTGTACGCCTCTGTGGGTGCGATTATGCTCGTTTCATCCACCTGTTTGTGTGTGTGAGCGTGGCCTTCACATGTATATCCGGACGAGAACCGTCGATGTCCCCGCGCGTCAACACTCCTGAACAACGTTTCTTGCACTTTGCTACTCGATCACTTCGGTCGAACTTCAGCTTCTACAACCACAGTGTCACACAGTGTCATGGGACACTCGATGTGTCTTCTTTCATCGATGGAAATCGCGATAGTTCAGTACATTTTTTGCTAATCATCTTAGACTTGCCGGACCGTATCATTTTCAAGATGTCGGATCTACAAATGAATTTATTGGAATTATATTTGCTGAACATGTTGATGGAGATCAGCTACAATCTTTAGCCTCTTCCACTGCGATTGCTTCTTCGTATGTGAACGAAACTTAATGTACTCATTTTGGAGTGTGCATCCACTAGATGGAATGAATTTATTGGAATTATATTTGCTGACCATGTTGATGGAGATCAGCTACAATCTTTAGCCCCTTCCACTGCAACTACCCCTTCCTATATGAACGAAACTTACTGTACTCATTTTGGGGTGTGCATCCACTAGATGGAATGAATTTATTGGAATTATATTTGCTGAACATGTGGATGGAGATCAGCTAGAATGTTTTGCCTCTTCCACTGCGACTACCTCTTTCTATATGAACGAAACTTAAGGTGCTCATTTTGGAGTGTGCATCCACTAGATGAAGTGTACAAAATGAACCTTTTCCTCTTCCGATCACTGGAGCTATTGAAATGCATCAAACATCCCGGTACCTTGTCCAACGCCTCGAAGATTTCGCACGGCCGCGAACACGGAGCGAATGATACGGATCGACGGAAGAAAAACCACGGGACGAGTGAATTCGGCACGGCAGTTTGTGCCGAATTCCCTCGAGGCGTGTTGCGCTCTTGGTATTCGAGAGCTCGGGCCCCGGTTTTTGCCGATTTTCGATTACCGCGCTGTCTGTCCTCGCCACATGTCGTTTACGTCGAATTACCGAAAATTGCGGGTTCGGACTAACGCGACGATTAAGCCCGTGCGATTTTCAGGCCCGACGGGGTGTCCACCAAGAGGCAGCAGCAACAACAACAACGCGAACAACAGCCGAGGACAGGCATGCTGAAGAACGTCCGGATGCTTAACACCTCCGAGTACGGAAGCGGCCTCGAGCCCGTCAAGAAGCCAAAGAAATCCTGAGCATCGCACTATCACCTCGACTGGTTGGTAAACAGAATGCGATTTCGTTTGCCGTGATTCCCACCTCGCGTGTAAATACGCACCCTCCTTTTAACCGTACAGTTAACCGTAACGAAATCAGGTTACCGACGGCTTTCCGCGAACCGATACTTCGCGACGCTCTGTTCGACTTTATTGCATCTGCGACGAGTCACCAATTCCAACGTTATTTTGTACATAAATTCGCATCGACAATTGTAACAGTGTTTCTACTCCGTTCGAAATACATATCCTACACGTAGAAGTTTCTTTCCTTCATTGTAAGATTTGAGTATTCTCAATGTACCGTACTCGTCAAGGTCAGCTACCTATCAACTATTACATTTAACCCTTGTGTAGCCAATCAACTAATTTTAGAAGAAATAATTCTTTCGATCACGAAAGAAATTTGAGGGACAACCTAATTCTTCAAGTGTCAAAAAATCCCTCCATAATGGGAAGGTTAACGGTACGAAAAGCTCGAATTAATTATGTACATAATGCACAGAAACGTGTGAAACGAAGAAACGTCCGAAGGATCGCGCAACAAGGACAGCGCAGACGTTTCGCAGAACAACGAACAGTGCACTAAATTCTGCAGTCGGTACGGCCAGCACGGATACGGAGTTTTTTGGTCGTAAATACGCGAGGACGGGGTGCGTAAGGCTTGTAAGTATGCCGGGTGCATTCGGTGCACCGACTGCAGCCGCAAATATCCCGGTGTGCGTGGTGAGGAAGGGGGTGAGGAGAGGGAGAGAACAGAAGCGGCGAACGAAGAAGGATAAGGGCGGAGGGATATGATTAATACGGCGGCATTATTTTCAGATTTTTTGCAGCGGGATCCGCGCAGCGCAAATTGCTTGCAAATAAAGGCGGCGTCGGGACTTCTATCGTCGCTGGTAGGACGACGATGTTGGAAATGGAAGGGATCAAGGGGGGAGGTAGAGGGGAGGAGGGAGGAGGGACCGAGAGCTCAGCCGGGCTTAATTTAATTTAATTATGCCTTCTTTCTTCGCTACCAGCGCGCCGGAAGATAGATGGCGAGCCCCGGAATCGGGTGAATTGCCTCTCGCGCCCGCCGCCATTAGTCCGAATTACGGATTTCCGTGATAGATTTCGGCTTTCCATTAATCGGTCAGCGGTCCCGATCGATCGTTTAACAACGGAAACCGAACATTCGCCCGCGGATCTGCTGTGGTCACTAATTATCTATAGTAGACGGTTCATCACCCTCGAGGATTGTTATACTAAACTCTAGCCCTACCTGTATCCCTACCTGTTTAACCCTCGTGTCAGAAATCAGGTGTCCTGATTTACTATGTTTCCTTTATTTATCCGTGATGCTAATCTTGGAGATACCGTTTCTCTATTTCTCATTTTCTTCAAACGTGCAAACTGAAATTAAACTTTCGATGAGAAATCGTAGAGTAATCTACCGAGGTACTGTTGGAATATGGGTATAAAAAGAAACTATGAAGACTATATAAACTATAAATTGAATTTTATTCGAATCTATATATTTGAATTCTCATAGAGAGGCACGTCTTTACTCTTCGAGAACTAGGACGAGAATGAGAATCGTTCTGGAAAAACGAATGACGATCTCAGAAACATTTGAAGGTTGAGGGTCTAAAGGATCTAAGTAATAGTACATTATTTTTGTGCCTTACATAAATTCCAACAGGTACAAAACTGGCATTGCAACCTCCTCAAGGTGTACCTTCCAGATTGCGCGAAACTCGATCGATTCCGGTCGATTCAGTGCAAAAGACCGGTGGAATCGAGGGAAGTTGACAGATTTCGCACGGTATCAGGGACCGAAAATTCGCACGGGGGTTAAGAAGACGAATGTCGTTTTCTCGTGGATGCACGCGACCGCAATCGCCGGCGTGCATAATTTAATTGAATCTAGCCGTGTTCGAGAGATCGAGCAGGTGGTCGCGCCGTTGCATCTTGCAACGAGCATCCTTTTTCCTCGCGGTTTCGTTTCTCTCGGGAGGCCCGGACGTTTGCGTGTGGGTGGAACAGATTGTTTTCGCGGGCAGCCGTGGAATCGCGAACGTCGCGCGTGACACGGAATATTTAATTAAACGGCGACCTGTCCGCGGGACCGTTTTCGAAACCCACCCAAGCGGTAATCATCTTGGGCGCAAGGCACATTAGACGGGACACGGAGCAAAGAGTGCGATATTTATTCGTAATGCGCATCGCAATTCGTCGTGGCTCCGCATCAGTCATAGTCATCGCGAACGTGCGCGCGCTCGTAATGAACCGTACGATTAGTATATATCC
Source organism: Lasioglossum zephyrum (assembly GCA_028455615.1). Classification (NCBI taxonomy): domain Eukaryota; kingdom Metazoa; phylum Arthropoda; class Insecta; order Hymenoptera; family Halictidae; genus Lasioglossum; species Lasioglossum zephyrum. Next base: position 7,048,130 of record CM052330.1, on the reverse strand, counting down.
CGTTCGTCGGTTCGAATGGGTTTCGTGCTTTGCTTCGATGCTCCGGAAAAAGAAGGAAAGGAAAGAAATTCAGGAGAAGAGAGATTTCGAGGAAAGGGGATAATTCTCATTACACCGGGGGATGCGCGCAGCATGACTCCGATTAACACGACGGAGAACGCGAACAAAAAAAAATTACAGAAAATGAACAGAAGTTTGCCCACACCCTTCTGTTCACATTTTTCGTTTCGGGGAAAAAAATGCGCGACTAATGTGCTCCTGGAAAAAAGAAACTAAGCGGGTATAAAGGGGGCCGATTAGCACGGCCGATTACCGATTTCCAGATGGTTAACGATCTTTTCGACTGCTGCGCTAGGAGAACCATTTCCTGCGATGCTGGACGTTCCATCGTCGTGCTACAAACGAAAAATCTGAAGTACAATTGTGAATCTTTCTATCTTCTCTATACTTCATCTTTTTTACTATTTAACCACTTGCTTGAAATTATTTCTTTCTTATGAATATTTAGCTGCTAGAGTGAATATAGACCTGCAGTGTATCTTAGAAAATGATTATGAACGTGTTAAGACTGAGCAATCCTGGTAATTTTCTAGAATTAATTCGAACTAATTTTTAATTCATATTTTTTACTGTGGTTTCATTCCACATCACTTTCTAACTCCAATTTCATTCATTGCTCTTATTCGATGTCATTATCTTATAATTTTCTAATGCCTACTTGATGTCTGAAACAATTTTCCTTCCCAATCCATTCCCAACAAGTTCATCCGGTACAATGAATAATAAATAACAATAGCCTGACGTTCCATGATGATACGATTGACTTTCGACGTCGGTCGAATTCCGATTCGTTGGTCGAACGGTGGTCGATCGGGGCCCGTCGATTACGCGAGTCGCGTGACACAATCGGCACTCGATTTACGCTGCTTTCGAAACACCTCGCAGGTGTTTCACCGCGACGACATCGTGTATGCACTGGGAGCGCATCACGCGAGCGTATCGAACGTTTTCGCCGAACCATTCCGCGAACAAGAAGCTCCTCGACCCCACGATTTCACCCTCGGAATTAAGGATAATTTATCGCGGGACCGATCATCGTCTACGTTCGACACGGTTTTCGACGACCGTGCGCCACTTTTTATCGTAACGAGCCCGATCTCGATCTCTCGATCGAGGCGAAAACACTGTATGTCACGGAGCCGAGAAATCGTATTGCGAGCGCGCACAGTCCGTGTTATCTCTGCGAATGCGAGCGATCGGTAAACGAAATACAACGTGTAATTGGAAAATGATACACGTGGCCGGTACGAAACCACGATTATTGCTCCAATTATCCCGATAACGATGCAATTAAATCTCTCTGTTACGTTCGACGCGCGATTTACGTCGACCAACGCCGCTCCCCTCTCGCGCTCTCTTTGTTTTCTTCCTCTCGATACAATGAAGGGAATCGTTTCAGTGTTGGCAGGAAGACGAGCGGGAGATGTTTCCGCAAGATGGTCGAGTGAAATCTGCTGCGATCTGCGCGATTAGCATTTTTATGCGAGCAAACGCTTTATTCGACTGTCGCACGAAACACTGAACTGTCGATTTCAGACTTTCCATCGATGTAAGCACGTAAATAGGCAAGAAACTGAGCAACATTCTTTCTGTTTCCTGTTCGAACGTCGTGTATAATTTGATTAAAGTTGACAGATTTTATGAGACAGGTTTCACTTTGAACAAGCTCTTGCGCACAGTGTTCGAGTATTAGAAAATTTTCAACGATTCAAGGAAGGTAAATTATGGTAAATCTTGTTACCATACTGTCGACAGTTGGCAATTTGTAAAAGAAATTAGAAACATTGAGAGTACAGCTCTTTTTACCAACGTTTCAATTGATTGGCCATTGCAAGTTTCAGAAAAAAGTTGCAATGAAATAAGTGTACATACTAATATCCAACGTAATGAATTTCTAGTGGCAGTCAAATTCAGACTTGTAGCTAATGTTTTCAGCTTTAATGGTATCTTTTATAAGCAGGTATTTGGAACAGCCATGGGGTTTCACCAATTTCCTCAGTAATTGCAAATTTGGTGATGGAAGAGTTAGAGAATATCTCGATTCCTAAATTACCTTTCAATTTAATTTTCTACAAAAGGTATGTCGATGATATTATCACTTGTATAAAATTGAAACAGCTACAAACTGTATTAGAAACTTTCAATGGTTTTCATGAAAGAATACAATTTAAACATGAAATAGAAATTGATTCAAAGTTGAACTTTCTTGACATTAGTATAATTAAATTAGGGAACAAATTAAGAACCAATTGGTTCCATAAATCTACCTGGTAAACACGGAATTAAACTTGAACTATATAATTTACATTGATTAATTTTTACAGACGCAATTATATATTTCTTGAAAATTATATTAATTTGCAAAGCTGCTTAGTCAGTAACATGGGAAACATTATTTATTTAAAAATTATCGATCGAGATTAAAGGAAACAGCGATTCAAGGAAGGTGTGCAAATTTGTACATTATGAAGTATCTCCTAGCAGGTATGTGCTACAATTTTCAAACAGGTTTCACTTTGCTATCGCGTATATTTGTTTAGTAATTAATATTTGAAAGTGATGAGGTATTCCGGAACACGGAACATCTGAAAAATGAACATTATCCGCATCACCTGCTAGGAAAAAAGACTACACAGAAATTATTTCCTTTCATTTTTTAATTACTTCAACCCTGGATGATCTTAAAAATGACTCGATGAAAAAGAATTTAGTAACGCATAAAATTCGCAATCCTATCATGAAGCAAGACCACCAGCGTTTTATGCAACTGAAATTTCTGTACAAGTCTGGGTTAGGTATACGTGCGGTGCAGCTAGCTCGTACATTTTTCGAAAGACCCCGCGGTCGGAAGAGAACATCGCTTGTTGAGGAAGCGCAGAACTTGTTCGCTTGTTAAACGAGTTGTTTAAATCACGTCGGATCAGATAACGGTGACGGCTTCTAATTTGTTGTATCGTTATTCCGTGTGTTTCACGGGGCGTGCGTGCGATAGGAATTGGTTCATCGTTCGCGTGTCGGCTTTAATAAAGGTAGAAGACGGCGAACGAGCTGGCGAGAGGAAAAGCCACAACACAGTCTTCGCGTCGACGGAAATTGAAAACTTCATTGTTTAGCCAATTTGTTAAAACAAAGTTACGATTCGCATTTATTTACATTATTAAATATGTTGGTATCTAACCAATTACTACACGTTACAATGGAATTACTCTAGGTCGGAAGAAACGTTTGATTTCCGAGTTGAAACAGCTCCGACTGCGAAGGGTTAAAAAGGGAGAAAATGCAGGGTATTTCGGTGGGGAATGGTGTTCGAGTCGCGGGGTATCTAATCAATTACTACACATTACAATGGAATTACTCTAGGTCGGAAGAAACGTTTAATTTCCGAGTTAAAACAGCTCCGACTGCGAAGGGTTAAAAAGGGAGGAAAACCAGGGTATTTCGGTGGGGAACGGTGTTCGAATCGCAGGGTGAAAATTACGGCGAGCCAGGCAAGAAATTGCGAAAAACGCATTACGCGGCGCGGCGTTGTGCACCGTTTCGAACATCGTTATGCTCGATTCATGGTAGATTTGCCGGTCGATAGGATTTCTCGTGCATTACCGCATTAGTGCACTCCATCGCGATAAGTAACAAGCTGTAAACTGCTTTCCCCGATGCAGGACTGCGCGATTTTGTTGCTCGGTACAAACGATAATAGCGGCGCGGCCGACGCCGACGCCGCTGCACCGTCGTGTATGCGCCGCGTATGCAGCGGCGGTTACTTAACGTTCATTATAATTAACACGCTCAATGCCTTAACTTTCCCAGGAGGAAAGCGAGAATAATGCGCGTTTGTAATCGCGCCGGGTCTTGCGCCGGCAAACCGGCGCGGCGCGCATACGCGTTTAATTTTTATCATTTCCTCGGTGTGCCGCTAATGACCGGGGAATTTATAAAATCCAACGCACCGTGTAAGCTACTTTAATCGATCCCGCCGCGCCGACGATGCCGACACCAACGCCTTTAACCCCTGCCACTTGCCCGGCACTCGATTCCGTTAGCTTTTAATTGAAATAATTACACGATCGAGACCGAGAGATTACGAACCGCTTCTTCGCGCCCCGAATTATTACGGACGTGTCTCGGCCCGGTCGAAAAGATACTAAAATACGATTAACGCCGAGATCATTATGGTTGCCCAATACTTTCACGCAGGAACTCTTCCTGCATTCATCGAAATCACTGGTTCCACGGCTTTACGGTTACAATTATTGTAAGGGCGCGCTCGTTCCTTTCTTCGGACCTGTACACTGAATTAAAGATACAGTGAATATTCATCAAAATACGCAGACTAATTGTAACTTTGTGATTAAGTGTTCTTTTTTAATTATTTAAATCCGTAGCATTTTTAATAGACGTATCTGGATCGTATAGATTTAAAAAGAATGGAAAGGGCGTACATCGATTTTGATTTGCAGTGGTTCGAGAGTGTTCGCGATTTTATTAGTCTTTTAATGGCGTTTTTATGTAACGTAATCATATATAATTAAAGTGAAAACTTTACTGGGAGCGTTGCCTTTAATTAGATCTAACAACATCGTGTAAAAATGCTATTAAGCAATCAATGAAGTTCAATTGAAGAAATTACCAACACTGTATATAATTTTTTGTTTTCTTAGATACAGTAAAAAACTGTTCTTTCAGCAAGTCCGTCGCGGTAATTACAAAGCAACGCGTCCGAAACTGGTGATTTCGGCATCTAATAATGAAGTGGTATTTTCCGATAAATATACTATCACCGATAGAAAACACCCGTGAATGCGTCGAAGGAATTATTTAAGTGAGCTATGAAAACATGTATGAACGGTGTGTTGAATCGAAACACAATATTTCAAGAATATGATGAAATCATTATGCTTTGATAAAGGCAACGAAGTTCTGTTCGCCGTGATTTCGAAACGCTCGAGCATAGACCGATTTAGCGATTTGCATCACGAAAAGGGATAATAATCGAGAAGGAAAAAGTGTGGCGCAAAACAGAAGCGAACCGTGAAAATCTGAGAATTTTGATTTCCGTCGACTGTTGGTCGTTGGTCGGCGAGAAAAGAAAGTCCCGGGTTTGTTCTCCCGTGGCGGATATTTTAAAATGCGAGGAAATGAAATCGCCTGGGTGCCCGCTCGTTTGAGAACCGGGAAGATGGTAAAATAAAGTAATTGTTGCTATTACCGGAGCGAGCGCGTCCAGGTGTTCGTGAATTGCACGTGTACATGAAGGAGGAGCGTGTTGGTCGGTGGTTTGCGCGGGAGTGGGTAACCGAGCGACGAGGATTCTCTCTCTCTCTCTCTCTTAGTCCCTCTATTCTGTTGCGGCTTGTGAGAATCCGGGCAATTACGTGTGCTTCGCTCGCTACGGAATATCTGGCTTGTTTATAACGAATTAATTTAGATGTCTTAATTGCCATCGGTTAATTGTTGTGGAACCCGGTGCTCGAACACACGGCCGCGCCGCGATCCTCTCCTCAAAGACACCCGGAATCCGCGAAATGGGATTGCGTTGCTTTCACCGAGTTCCACGCTTCCGGTCCCCGCGATCGTTCATTAAACCCCGCGGTCTGTGTACGCGACAAGCGTCGCTTCTCCGCCGGAACATTTATATAACAGAGCAAGACGTTTTTAATGGAACAACCATTATATTCTCTGCGACGAATATATTCCGCGCTCTCGCTAATCGCTACATCTTTATGCGGATTTCTATGCGAGTGAAAAATTACAAGATACAAGACACTTATCTATTTCCTGAATTACTTCAATTGGTTGGAAATGACACGTAAGTGTTGTTGGGATTTTTAAACAACCACATTTTACACCACGTTAACGACTGCAAACGTCTGTCGCTCTCGCGAGTGACACAACAAATCTTCAAGTGGCTTCTTCTTACTGCACGATCTAAGAAGATCATCAGGATTCATTAGACAATTTCTACCCATCGTTTGGAACGAATAAAATATTTGTAATGGATACAAGGAGTATCTCCCAAAATTTCTTTGAAAAAATTGATGAAAGAGCGAGGTCACAAGAATATAGTAGAACTGTACAATCTAAGAAACAGCACGGTCCCGGGGACCTCGATTGGAACAAATAAAATATTTGAATGAATACAAGGCGTATCTTCAAAAATTTGTTTGATAAAATTGATGAAAGAGCGAGGTCACAAGAATATAGTAGAACTGTACAATCTAAGAAACAGCACGGTCCCGGGGATCTCGCCTGGAACGAATAAAATATTTGAATGAATACAAAAAGTATCTCCAAAAATTTGTTTGAAAAAATTGATGAATGAGCTGGGTCACAAGAATATAGTAGAACTGTACAATCTAAGAAGCAGCACGGTCCCGGGACATCGATTGGAACGAATAAAATATTTGAATGAATACAAGGAGTATGTCCAAAAATTTGTTTAAAAAAATTGATGAAAGAGCGAGGTCACAAGAATATAGTAGAACTGTACAATCTAAGAAACAGCATGGTCCTAGGGATTTTTCTTAGATCGTATGTTTACCGTGTCTCGTTCTCGAGTGGATCAGGGATCTTAATGTTTGTTTCAATTATCCGTACTGTCTCCAAACGCGGCCGCGAAGTTCATTAGCACCGACAAGAAAGCCGACAGGTTTTTCCTCGCCGCGCGGCACCGACTGTTTAGGCTCGAATTAAGGCGCTTGTTCGCTTGTTCGCCGCATTTAGAACAATGCGCTGATTAGGCCGCGCGCGTATCGTTCGGTATTTATGTCTCGCGAATCCCGCGGCGCTGCGGAGCGGCGGCGAGCGCGGCACGTAACGATGGCCTTAATTTGACGATCAAGATCTGAGAAAATTATAAGTTACCGTTTCCTGGAACAGCTTCCCGTTTGCCGTGTAATACACCGAATTGAAATTGTAATCCAGCCGTGCGCGAACAACCGCTCGCGTTATTTGCGCCTCGCGTCTACTGTACGCCGCTGGTTCGTTCTTTTTCCTTGTTCGTTCTCGTTCCTTTTTTCTCTCCGAATCGAGAGATAAAGATCGGTGGTTACATGGATCGATTAAGGGAAAAACGAACAAGGGAGGGGTCGAGGTGAAGGGAACGCGAAGATAAGGAGTAGCGCACGAACGAGTCAGGTCCGAGTCCGGCTTTATATAATAATTTCATTATTGCGCTAATCCGGACGGCTTCCTGATGCCGCGACACTGTGTTACGAGATAATTGCCGTTTTTCGCGGTAGTTTCTCCGCCGGCGATTTTTCTGCTCTCGCGGGACGGTGACAACTGCCGAGAAGTTATTTTTGTAACATCCTCGATCTTTAATGCAGCTGATTGTTGGAATTTATGCAAGAAACAAAAATAATCTCCTATTACTTAGTGAGTTATACTATTGCTTTACTTTTGTAAAATTCAAAACGTTTCTGAGATCGTCATTCGTTTTTCCAGAACGATTCTCATTCTCGTCCTAGTTCTCGAAGAGTAAGGACGCGCCTCTCTACGTGAATTCAAATAAAATTCAATTTATAGTTTATATAGTCTTCATAGTTTCTTTTTATATCCATATTACAACACTGATCGTTGTCATTTTACGTTGCTGTTTCGCAGCTAACAATTTTCCTGCTCCACAAGAATTGCTTTTACCCCTGTGAAACAAAAAATCGTCGCTTTTTTTCCCATTTCACCGAGTCGATAATTTCGCCGCTAATTTCGTTTCGCGGCTAATCATTTTCTCCGTGATGGTTCGTTCCCTGTTTTTCGACGAATTGATCATTTTTCCGATTCCAGTGGATTTTGCAATCGGCGCGCGATCGCGTAACGTTTCTATTATCACTTTCCCGGAGCGCTCTCGTTTCCCTCCCGCGGAACAATGTCTCGCCGTCACGCAGAAATCGTAATTTTTACGACATTAGCCGGCCGTGGCGGCGATTTGTCATTGCGTTCATCACCGTGGATCGTTTGCCGGACATTAATCACCTGCGGGACGGCGCGGTGCGGCAATGCGAAGGTAAGAGAGAGAGAGAGAGAGGCGAGAGGAGAAGAGAATCGCGCGAGAGAGCTAATCGCAACGTCGATGCGGCCCGAGAAACAAAAGTTTCACGGGTAGTCGTCTCTCCCGGCCATGATGAATCCACCGGTAGCCAATTAAGTCGCCGAGAGTGTCGTTAAACTACTAGCACTCGTTAGCGATAAAATGTCGGCCCGGCGAACGGCCACGACGGCTTAAAACGAGGAAACGGACGTGAAAAACGACAATTAGCGGCCGCGGCGCAGCGTTATCGCGCCAGGAAATTTCGCGACGACGAAATTGTTGCAGACATTTTCGCAAACCATACACCGTTGTTACGACTGTGATTTTACAACATCGATCAAAATCAGAATCAGACTTATTTAATATGCTCGCTGATTGTGTTCGTTTCGATGACACGTTTAATGCAAACAGTCTGGATAATGTGGAATTATGTAGAAGCTCTATGTACTAGTTAAAACAGCTCCAAGTGCAAAGGGTTAAGAATGTACATATATTTTCAATCCACCAAAATGATGGTAGGAATGACATTTTTGAAGTAAACAGCTCCGAGTGCAAAGGGTTAAGAATGTACATATATTTTCGATCCACTAAAATGGTGGTACGAATGAGATTTCTGAAGTTAAACAGCTCCGACTGCAAAAGGTTAAGAATGTACATATATTTTTAAACCAGCAAAATGATGGAAAAAATGACATTTTTGAAAATTTTTATTTCGAATAAAGATCAGTCGTTCTATCCTCGATCGAGTTGCCTAGTTACTCGGTGGCGTTTAGAGTGTGGATGACATAACCGTTCGCTGAGCTGGGGCTGAAAACGACGGTTTTGCAAAAGGAAGAAAAAGGGGACAGTCGAGTGGCGGGGAGGGGCGGAAGGAGGGATGCTCGAAAATTATTCCGATATGAAATTCATCGCGCGGCGTATCGCGTCAAAGGAGCCAATTTAAAACAGCCCTTTCCAAGATTATCAGCGGGTTGTTGCGGTGGGATTAATATATAAAAAAGACGAGCTCTCTCTCTCTGGTCGAGTATGGTGGGGAATCGGCTCAGAGGAAGAGAGAGCTAGTAATGGAAGGAGTGAGCGAGAAAGAGAGAGGGCAAAAGTGCGCGCAGGATTGGTAAACTTCCCGGTAATTCGTTCGTCACTCGCTTTGAACCTCTTTCAAGCGACCACTGTTCCCCTCCAGACTTTTTTTCCCGAAGAGACGAAAAAGGAAATTATTGCAAACTCGACGAAGGGAGGAGAGAAAGAGAGAGAGGCAAGCGTAACCGGGGTTGAGTTTGATGGGGGTGGGAACGAAAAACTTCGTGATTAAAGGTGCTTCCGCTTGTTAAATTATTCCGTAAGAGAGTGGCCTCGCTCGCGACGGCATTAAAGATTCTATCGCGAGAAGTTCCGGAAGATATTTCCCCCGATCGCCGATGAGTCTAATGAATTAGCCTCCCCCGTTCTCCACTCTCAATTTATTTCTCCCCCGAAAAAAACCAGCTACCACCCTTGTACACGATGGTTCAAACGTTTCCTTTCTTTTTTTTTTGTTCGTCGAATAATTATGCGCATTCGGTTACGTTTCAAGGATGAGAAAATTGTAATAAGCGATTGTTGCCTCGAATTCTTAATTGATCCACTTTTATACATCCTGGACCCGGGCATTAACAGCACGCGAGGCTCGCCCGAAGTAACGAACGCACATCTACCGCTTAGCTCTATCTGCGCCTCCTCCCTTCTCTCTCCCTCTCTCTACCTGCCGGCAATAAAACGTTAATTCGGTGCGCATCGACGTCCTGAAAGCAACTGGACGGGCACGATAAACAGATTACACGATACCCACCGACCGTGGAACACGTTCGCGTTTCTGAGCTTGTAACGCATTCAAATGGGCCGCGCGCGCGAGACCGTTCCCCTCCGCACTTTTTCTTTTTCTTTCACCGACAAATTATTAAAACGGCGAAACAAACGCGAACAGCTGTATCTTAATTCCGTACGAACTCGCACACGTGTGCGATCCTCCAGTGAATGGGGTCGGATCGTGTAACCGGTTGCAAAAATCGAACTCTTCCCTGCACAGGAATATACGCCAAGTATTATCTCATTCTCCGAATGTCCTTGTTGAAAATCGAGTCTTGAAACTTAAGGACTTAAGTCTAGCTTGTCAGAAAGAAACACTAATTTCAATAAGAGAAATGTCACAATGAAAGTTTTATAAAAAAAACAATGGAGTTTTATAATTGAATAAGTATTATACTATTTACTTGATGGTTCGTGCACATAACACAAGTGACAGAGTAAAATAAATAATGTGATCCAAAGAAGCTTGTAAACCTTTCTCGAATAATTTCAACCAGAATATATACCGCATCGTTACTTTTAAATTCATGTTTGTAACAAACGCATGCCGCGGTCTGTAAATGAAATTTCCAAGTTTTAGATACACGACAGGCGTTTGTTCACCGTCATTTATCTTTTCCTCTAATTTGTCAGCGATTTGGTCCCGGCGGGTTCGCTCGATTAATTAATCGAGTGTTTTCGCGCGGCGCGACACGTTTCCATCCGAGATTCTCGTATGTCTCGTTTGTAGCTCCGTAATTAACGCGTCGGATTGTTCCGTGGGGCGCACGGGAACGAGGAACGTTGGAATGTACGGTTGTGTTAGTCCCTCGTTTGTGTCTGTGCGCGATCGAAACGCATTGCTCGGTCCCATGACTCGGCTCGCGTCGATCGTATGCAAATCCAAATGCAATCTGCCGGTGCTGGGTAGAGCCGGTGACAACGAATAACGGTCGAGAAACCTTAGGTGATCCGAGGCGATCGAATTTCGAAATCGACACGACTGCATAATGACCGAGCGCAGTTACAGGTGTGCCGAATAGCGAACGTTACACCTTTTATTTTACCCGTAGCCCTGGGGCGCGACCGTGTACCAGATCGAGGAATTGCTGGCTGGACGAATAGTGGGGAAATTACTATAGTCTGAGCTTCAGTGACGTCACCAAGCTATAGTTTCGACAATGACGTAGCGACTCGAGAATAGAGCGGGGAGTTCCTATCGATCGCAACGACCGATCTGAAAATTTTTAATTACACGATTGCTCCCATTGCAGATGATTAATTACATTCTTTCATTAAATTAATAAATAAAATTTTCATCATTTGCTGCAGAACTGCAGCTTGAAAAGTATGAACGCGTAATGTTGCTCGTAAACTTCCCTAGGTTACAATGAACACCTCTAGATCGTGACCCGTGCACAAGAGAATCATTCGACGAATAAATGAATTTCATTAGAAACAGTTTACTTAAATTCTCGTCTGAAGTCCACAACGGAGTTCCACACGGTAAATCAAAACGCTAGTTAGGTACCTCGGTCCTCGGCTCCGCCATTGATATTTATCGTAATTGAAGATTGTAAATCATTCTAATTAAAGAAAATGTAGCTTTACGATCGCCTGACGGAGATACCCGCCTATAATACCGACGAAAAGGAGAAAGAAACACTCGGATTATACCGATTGTTCGTTCGTACACGTTGCACTGATTAGGCTTTCTTTTACAAGCCACTTCCGCTTTCACTGCGCCGGAAGTGTTTCCATAATTAATCCTCGGCAAAGAGAGAAAGAGAGAGATTCGTATCTCGCTTAAACGAGCGGTAAAGCAGAGGCGATTTCTTTCTCGGTTTCAACGTTCGCATCATTTCACCGTTATTTTACGCGCGAGGGAGCTGCCGGGCGAGTGTGCAGGATGCATCGGTAAAGCTACGGTAAAACCTCGATCATTGATCGTGGTGGATCGAATGCTTCGGTAACTTTTATTTTTTTAGAATTGAAATAGGTTCGAAATCTCGACAACAATGAACACGGTGATTCCTCAATAAGTAAGAGTACTATTAGCGAATATTACTCGGAAGACAAACAACGAGGCACTTCAGTGATTCAATGTGAAATCAGAGTAACGGGAACATCAAAGCCTCGATTTCGATGTTCTCCAAGCATAGGTAATATTAATTGCTACAGGTCCTGGTGCTAATAGGTCGAAGGACAGGTAGCGAGGCGTTTCTGTGATTCAATTGTGAATCGAAAAGGCGTGCGGCTCTGCTCGATAATTGGAGGAGGAACGTTCGTCGCCGGTGCTCGGCGGGGCGTGCATGCGCGTTGTATACGCGGTGCGACGTTAGACGGTTTGATTAATAGCGTCAGCGCTCATTGGTCACGCTACTAATAAAGGAGCGTTCACACGTATTAAAAGTTCGCGCCTCCGCTCCGCTCCGCTTCGCGTCGAAAGCGGCGTGGCGCGGGTCTCGAACCGTCCGCGTCCCCGGCCGTTGCGAGCCGAGAGTAGCGCGATATAACGAGGGAATGGCGTGCCTCGCTCATAATTGAAGCGAGCACCTACAATCCAATCGTTCTTAATCATTCGAATTCATCTCGCCGGCGAGTTCCGTTCGCCATTACTGCCTGTTCCCGAGCCACACCGCGAAACTTATCCGAATCCACTCGTTTCGTACCGCGAATCGACCAACACCCGAGCTTCTACAATTCTTCGTATTGTGTTCCGTGAATTCACGAAAAAAATTATCAAAATATAGTGTACATACATTCTTCAAATTTTGAATTTCAAGTTACTTTATTTCCAGGCTATCAACCCTTTTCAGTCGAAGCTATTTCAGCTTAACAATTAAATACAGAACCTTGACACTGTAGTACAATCTGATTTTATTATAACATCTTTCTCTGTTATAATTTCAGACGCAGTTTTCTTCATTCTTGAAAATGATCCACACAAGTATAGAAAATTATTTAGAACCGTTGCGCTGAAATTATTAATACTTTTTTTGTTTTAACAATCATACGATCAATAACAATAACAACATTTATAAATTAAACTTCTCTTCCGACCTATAATAATCCCACTCGATATGATTCTTTTCATTTCATGCATACGAAATTGATATAGTATATATTTATACGTGGTTTGAACGAGGGTTGAATTATTTAAAAACGAGAATATACGTAACAGCTGTTTAGTGGGAATGCTTTCGGTAGTTTCTCGATGACAGTCGAAAGAGGACGCATTGTGTCGGTCCTTTTGGTAAAACGTTCGCGAGAGCCGGCCGTAAATTAATTGCGGCCCCCGTTCTTCTGAAAAGAAGGGTGAAGAGGTTCGCGAAGAGCGAAAATGGCGGAGATTACGCGAAATTATGCAAATACCCGGCATTGTGAAGGGGGGGTCTGTTTTTCGTTTTATTGGGCCGGGGCTCCCGCGGTATCCTCGGTCGTATAACCGAAACAAAAGCTTACCTAACGCAGAAACAAAGGGCGTAGGGGCGAGCAGAAATCTCTTGAGGACACACATGCAGCGAATTTAACTGCTTCCCCAGGCATTACTCTTGCCGGGTTTCTTTTATTCTCGAGTGTTCTCCGACCGCGCCCCCTTTCATCCCCCTCTTTTTCATCCTATTCTCGTTCCGCAACTTTCCTCCCTATCGGTCTTCGTATCCTCGCTCGTTTCGTTTTTCCATTTGTCCGAAAATTCCCGCGTCACCCGAAAAAATAATATTTTTTTAAAATTCTGTTACAAGGAACAGGAGCAATTTTGTTTTAATGAATGGAAGGATCGATCGCGGGACTACCCCACTCTCTGCGGACGGGATATTCATTATTTCCCCGAAGGTCCGGAGTCCCTGTAACAGCTTTTAAAAGGTGACAAAATCCCTTTAGACCGGCGCTCGCGAGGGTCGACTAAGTTACAATTAATTAATCGACTTCGAGCCCCTGTAATTCATGCGGTAAGTCAAACTTAATTAATTACCCTTCCGGCACGGAAAGGACTTCTCACCTTCTGCGATTCGAGGGGCGTTCCCGCTCACCTTACTCTCGCTTATGAACCGTTCGAATAGCATAAGGGGCCGATGGGCTCTCTATTTTATCGTAGAATGATTGATAAAAGCCCCGTCGCATCGTCTTGTAAATTCTTTCTCGTTTCAATTAATTTCAGACGAACCTTTCAGTTTCTCCTCTTGCATTCTCCAGCCTTATTTCAGATTATTTTCTGCTTTTAGACAACTTCTCAAATAAATTAGCTTCAAAACGTAAAACGGTGATTAAATTGACAAAATTAAATTTTTCAAAGTTTGTCATTCAATGATATTAAATTTAATTATTAAGGGAAATTATTTTAATGATAATCTAGTCGGAATTAAGGTCTCTAATTCATAGAAATACAAATTCCTAAGTAAAAATTTTGAAGTCAGCTTGAAAGTGCACCCTACGTCCACTGAAATAGATTCGAACGACAGCCTCCGTGAGGACAATTAATTACCAACACCCCCCGGGCCATTGTAACGGCGACGATAACTTCGCTATTATGCTTTTAAAGGGGATTCGAGGCGTAGACGTAATCCGGCGCGTCGTTGTCGATGGGCCATCGTACACGACTTTTACATCTGCTGGCCGAGTCGTCTAATCCGGAAAAAATGATCATCAGCTGTCGGGATCGATGCCCACGTTTTAATACGAAAAGCTACGCCCACAGATGTTTCCTCTCGATCCGTAAAGCCGTCTACTCGAACATTCCTTCCACACGTGCATCTAGATTTCATGAAACGTCAGTTTCAGTTCTCAGTTATAAAATATGAAGAATTACATACTAGAAGGAGCCAACTATATTCACGAAAGCGTGAAAGAAAAAACAAAATGTATTATTTTATCTTGACACTAACGACTCGTTAGAATCATTTCCTGTGCTATCCAGCGATTAATCGGATCGAATAAACAGTCGATCACCTGCTTGATCGTCCCCAGGAACAATGGAACAGTGCCATTAGACTAACCGTGGTTAGCTTCCAGTCAAAGCGGCGCAATTAAAAGTCGAAAATTGCGGTTCAACGATGTCGCAGACAAAAGAGAGGAGATCAGCAAATTGCAACGATGGCCTTTGCCACGGCATCCATTGTCGATGGTAATATTGATTAATTGCAATGCGAAAGACGGAGAGAGAGAAAGAGTGTATGTATGTGTGTGTGTGTGCCGGCTCGTCAGGTAGGCAGACACCTTCGGCGATCCTCCGCAATCATCAAGCCTTCCATTAGTAACAAAGAAGAAGCGAGGGCTCGCGCGATCATCTTCCTTGCTGGACTTTATCTCTCCTCGAACGGGAAAATGATCGCAACCCCTACCGTTCCCCCGTACACGTTGCCACGTAAAAGTGCCCATAAAAAGTCACATGGTATCAGAACAGCTTATTCAACCCTTTATAATATTCATTTTTCCCTCAATTTTGCTCCCCAACAACGCCCTATCATTTTAAGTTTTTTATTTGAACTGTGCTTCGAAAGACGCTCGTGTTTGATCTTTATGAAATGTTCATGAAAGCCTTTATAATAATTTCTTCGGAGCATAGTTGCGTGTTTAATCCACGATTCGGTAGAATTCTTTATTACCCAGATAAGCAGATGAATCTAAAACGATTTACAGTATTTTATCGATAATTGTCCCCAACACGGGTCTGCCCAGGGACAATTATCTGCCAGGGATACTGTTCTTTGCCACGAATGCCACGAATATGTCGGTGAAAGTTCTATAAAAAAATACAATGAAATAATGAAAAATAAAGACGTTTTGTAATTGCATTAGTGTTCGTAAACGTTTCATAAAAGAATTATTAAAAAATAACATGGTTTCATAGCGATTCGTTACTTGCCCAAGATCACATTTAAGTGACATTTCGGGGCGAAAATTTTCACATGTGTATACGAAGACACTGTAATGCGAAGCAGGCAGAAGAAAGGAAAAGACGGGTTGTTTCTAATGATCGCGGAGGATCGTTATTAACCCTTCTGGTCCCCGGACGTGGCATTGTCCATTCCGCTGGGCTCATTACGGTATTCGAGCGGAGGTCGGGGACGGGGCCGAAAAAATCACGGAGGTGATAGAAAAATAAGAAAAGCTTGCGGGTCAGAGGAGACCGAACGGCTACCGTGAATGGCGAAGGGCTGCCGGGCATCAAAGGGCCTCAAAAGGGCCGCTCGAACCTCGGCTGTCCGAAGCTCATTTGTTTCCACCGGCGCACGGAAAGATCGATCGACCGATGTCTTAACCCCGGACTCTCTCGGAATCGTCCGCTTTCGATAAGAAAATCGGCTGGCCGTTAATTAGATCGTCCGGTTAATAGAGTCGTGATGGAAAACTGATTGCGTGCCGCAAACCGCGGATCCTCAATTTTCAGACGCACGCTGCTCGTCTCAAATTTTTCAGTAATTGATCTCGCTAATCCTGGATTTACCTAGATCATAGTGCGAGCAACTTCAATATCAAAAAAATATTTTTTAACGGTTCGATCAAATAAACATTATAAAGCAATTTTACAAATTAATTTGACCTTCAACGTTTCGATCCTTGTGTGGATCATTTTCAAGAAAGGAGAAATACTGCATTTGAAATTATAACAGTGAAAGATGTTATAATAAAATCAGATTGACTACATTCTCAAGGTTCTGCATTTTCTACTGTTTCAATATCAAGCAGTTGGAATTTTTATTTTGCATTAAGTTTTATGGGACTTTTTCAAGGATGATGGTACAGCAGTCAACCTGTTAAAAACACGGTGGACGGCCTGAAAATAATTCGCAGCCTCGTTCCCCGATTGTCAAGCAACCCTTCGACGTCCGAAATGACAGAAAATTCTTTCATCGCTTTCGCCTCGCGATAGACCATGTCTAGCGTTCTCACGCTATTGGTGGGTGCATTATCGGTCCGCGATTGAAAGGTGGAGAACGGGTTCCGCGAGCCGGTGTATTCGAAAAATCGGATGAGGAAGAGGCGCATCCTAGGATTGCATTCACAAGCAGCCGGCAGCACGGTAGTCGAGAAACGAAGCGAAATTATCGATGCGATTGCCACTGGAACGTCTACGGGCGAAGGGCCACCGACAAAGGGTCGATCAACGATCCCCCTTCCGAACTCCCCGTTCCCTCCCCCTCTCCTGTTCCGCGGCTTTTTTCCCGAAAGATAACCCCACGGTGGCCACCTTTTTGTTTGCACAGCGAGATTGCTTGCCTCTTGCTCGGAAATTGACCGAAGATTGCGGCCGACCGACGTTTGCTCTGCGGCTACGGCCTTAACTTCGCGCTACCACAAAAATATCATTGGCTTCCTCCTTCTCTGTTTCGTCCCTTTTGTCCCTCGTCCTTCTCGCGTTCATGGGATTTAGGAGACTCGCACCAAAAACCGATCGCCATTTTACGCTTTAGCTATTCTCAACGAAAATCGCGAATCTTCTCGTAAACTGCTAGAAGCTCTTCATTTAAACTTCTTCGTGACGTGTTCAATAATGAACCTTATGCCATTTTTAAAACTAGTTAGTTGCGGTATAAATTTTAGTGTCGTGCAACGGTTAACGATAAGACTTCGGATTTTTATTAAATAACACTCACTCGTTTTTACTGCAAATGCATAAAATCCAGAGTCTACTTATTACGTTATTAAAATTGTTTAATTGGAATTAATTTTATCGGCGCATGGTTCGATCAATTTCTACACACTATAGCAATTTTGTAAGCATACCAAAACGTTTCGATTCGGATGTGAATCATGATGCATTGATTAAAATTGTTTGATCTGTTTTCAGGAAATTCCGAATGAAGCAGATGAAATGTATTTGGAATGATTTTGGGAACGAAGTCCGTTTGGTAAGTTGTATTTTTAGCCGTTCGCTTGGCCTTGGTAATTTGGTAAAAAAGAATTGTACGGAGATGATGTCTAAGCTTATTATCGGCTCTCTCGTGAGAGCTCTCTGTCTCTCCGTCTCGCTCGTACGATTTGATCGAAGTTGATGGAGCGAGCACGGAGCTAACCGCCCAGAGTATTATGTGTCGAAAAATATTCAAGAAAACCTCTTCGGCCAGTCCTTCGAGGAGCAATGACTTTTGTCCGGCACGATACTGTCAGAAGTGATTATTCGTAATGGATCCGGCTCTTAACCCTTTTGCGGTCTTGGCAACTTTTGCTGTTTCGTTCCAGCTAATATTTGTTTCGCCATTTTCGGACGCGTCGCGCAATCTCGCTGTTCGAAAGACTCGAAGAAACGCGCGTTCAACTCGTACCATAAGTATCCATCAACCCTTATGTCAAAAATAAGATGTATTGATGATCTCGGCGCAAAGGTTCGATCGGAGATATAAATTAAAGTAATTTTGCAATTTAAATATTTAAATCCGTTGTTTCAGTACATTAATATTGAAATCTCTATTAAAATTTACAGACCCAGTTTTTCTTCTTTCTTGAAAAGGATCCACATTAGGATCGAATCGTAGAAAGTTTAAATGAAACTTGCAAAATTGCTTTAATTTATATCTCCGATCGAACTTTTGCGCCGAGATCATCAATACATCTTGTTATTAACAATAGGGTACCTAGCCCACGTTGAATTTCTTTTTAAAACTTTAATATTTTCGTTGGCCAACAGCTATCTGTTTTTCACTCACGAATCTACTCAAACAACTAAGGTTCAAAAACAACCCGCTAATTTTTTGTTATTTCTGGAATTAAAAGATTAATTTGCAACTTCCGAGAGTTCGTACGAGAATCAGATATCAGAAATAGTGATTCGAAAAACACTGCTGTTGCATACGAATCGATTCGTAGATCGAAATCGACTTGGATTAGCGAATACGTATCGAGCCAGATCCGATTCGCAATTATGTGCTCGTCGAAGTGTTAGGAACCGGTTAATCGTCGTCGCGATTATTGATAAGAAGAGCACCAGAGACGGATTAGCTTCTCGTAGCAGAGGCTAATTACGAGAGGCATTAATTAAGCGGCAACGACGACGGATTATTAACGGACAAATCGGCTCTCCTTACAAGGGGACAGGGCTTGATCGACGAGCCGCGAGAGTCCGGGCCGGGGGCAGAGAGAACGACAACCGATCGATCCGTCGATCGATTCAACGATCGATCGGATTACCGATCGGCGTGCACGATCCTCTCCGGAGCGGCCGGGAATCGTATCGACGACGCAGGATCGATTGCAGAACGAAACACTGTGAACTAATCCGGCCCGAAGCACCGAGGCGGGCCGCGGCGGAGGAGCCGCGGGAACGGCGGGATTGAATTACCATAAAACGCCATGATTAACGTAAAGTAAACGAATATAACGCCGCAGAGACCGCAGCCAGTTCTGTAGCTGTTAAAGTATGTCCCCGGCACGGTTTCCCGCGATGCTTCTCCGCGTTTCTTGCACCCTGTGCACCGATGCAGTCGCGTCTCCCTGGAAATTCTCTTTCCATGATCCTTAGGGGATCGTCAAGTATCATCTCGGAACCCAGAGCATAAAATTGGCTTGAAAGTCTTAAAAATTCTCAAGAGATGGTTAAGTGTAACCTTGAGTCAATAGGCAATAGGTAACGTTTTGTTAATGGTTTCCTGCAACATATAACCAAGAAAAAACATCCTGCAATACTGAAAAAAGCGTTTGTAAAAATTAGTTTAAAAGAACTCTATTTCATTTTTAAAGAGCTACATGGGGGGCTAAATTATTTAAACTTGTCCGCTACCAAACACCATGGCCATTGGTTTAAAAAGTAACGGGCAAGTTTGAATGATTTAGTAAAATTTCAAACTTTGACAATTATTCCTCTGATGGTTTGTTATGGTGTACCTATGTACCAAATTTCAAGCTTGTAGGTCAATGGGAAGTACCCAATAGGTTTTGATGATCTGTCAGTTAGTCAGTGTCAAATTTAGCGATATTTGAGGTCCTATATCTCGGAACCTACTAATGTTGGAAGATTAATGTTTTATCAACATTGAGACATGATAGCATTTAACAAGTGTACGAAATTACATCTCTCTATCTGCCTCTAGTTCCGAGTTACAAACCTCTAAAAAACGGCTAAGTTGTTTCGTGTAAAAGCGTTGGAAATTCTTTTACAATCATTCTCCGAGGACGATTACGCGAAAGATAGTTTGATGATCGATTGGCCAACGTTTAGTCGTTTCTGTAAAAGGATTTCAAGGTGTCCTTTCCACAGCTTTTCCCTTTCTCCGCGGTTCCTTTACCTTTTTTTTCGGCGAACGACTTAAGTGGGCGACGTGCGTGCACGAGTGCGTGAGAATTGACACGCGTGTGTGCGTGTGCGTGCGCGTGACGGTGTACGGTAGGACAGAACATATGATACATATGGGAACGTTAGGCTCTGTGGTTTGAAGCCTGTAACGTGTGGCCAGGGCCGTAGGCTGCGCCGCGTCCGGACAAGATCGGCAAAGGGGACAAGGAAACGAGAGAATACTCGGAAACGATAAACGCGATCGCTAAGCTTTACACGCGGATACAGTCTGCGGGATAGAGGGAACGTGATCTTGTTCGAAATCGACGGTACGGATTCCTATTCGATCAATCAGCCACTCTGGAACTTGGCATGAAAGATAAAGTAATTCTAGTGGGGTTAGTTGCTATTTGTTTGTCGTACTGAATTGGTCAATTGTGTAACAATTTTCATAGAAATTAATTTTTAGAATAGTTACAGTTGATTAGATTTAATGCAGTGAGTTTTCTCACTTCAATCTCTAAGGAACCGTTGAGATCAAGATCCAAGATGAGTATAATATTCTAGGGGCAGTTCCAAACATTTACATGCTGAATTGGTCAATTGTGTAGCAATTTTCATAGAAATTTAATTTTTAGGATAGTTTCAAGTGATTAGACTAAAAAGACTGAATGCAGTGAGTTTTCTTCAATCCCTAAGGAACCGTTGAGATCAAGATCCAAGGTGAGTATAATATTCTAGAAACAGTTCCAAACGTTTACTAGAAGGAATCAATGCAAAGATTGAACAAACCAGTAGAAATTAAACCCTCTTCAACGAAACACAATGGTCCGTGCGGCGATGATCGGGCATAGAGACACAAAAGGTAATGTCAACGAGCAAATGGTCGAAGATCACTGTGGTTGGGAAATCACGGTGTGTGGCCGCGAGCGTACGCGCTTAAAAGAGAGCAATGGGGTGGCGTATCGATGTATCGTGTCCCATTCTTCGGTGCATTGCGCAAGCCTGTGAGAGAGCCGATTGGCTGATCGGTTACAAAGTCTCTCTTGCGGCAAGACCGCATTCCGCCTTTAACCGGTCCCTTCATCGACTCGTCGGCTCGGTCTCATCGATGAATTCGTCGATCCGGCAATACCCACGATTTTTACGATACCCTCGTCCAGGATCGGGCTTCACCGCTTCCTCTACGAGCCCCGAAGGCTGACGATGACCGGCACAAACCTGAACACCCTTCGTTGCTTGTTCCTTCAAACTACCCTTGCTTCCTTCATACTTCTTGCTTTCCTTGAAACCACCGTTCCACTCCTCATTACATGTTCATTGCTGAATGTAATTTAATAGTCCACATTTGCTGGTTATCGTGTCTGCACATTTTTCTTTGTTCATTGGTTAAGATGTCTGATACTGAAAGTGCTCTTCCAACCGTCCCGTAATATTGATATAAAATCAATATTAATATTAACGCGAACACATATATCTCATTTCTACGAGATGTGATAAGCGTTTATCATTGTTGGAATGTGGGTCTTTCTTGATCTGAAGTTTATTGCACTTCAAACGTTGCAGAGGAAATCGGCCGCCTCAGCCCTTGCCAGTCTACCGAGCCAGCCACAGCTCTCCTGTCGTTATCATACCATTTGTTTTTGTTCATATTCAGTATACATAGAAATAATAAAGTGTCACATTGTGTTATGTGCAATTAATCTTAAATTCACATCTGATATACGTAATTCTACGAGTGTAGTGGAGATTATATAAACACTTGTTAAACATAAAGTCCAGGTAACATTAATATTAACGCGAATACATATATCTAATTTCTAGGAGGTGCGATAAGCGTTTGTCGTCAACAAACGTTGCATGGAAATTTCAAGATCCTTTGATTCCGTGCGTCAGTGGAGATTGTAGATCCGTTCGGAGCATCATCCTCTCGATCTTCTGGGCCCTCTGTTTTGATGAATGTGCGTTTTCTCCGTTCGCGGGGCCCGGCCGCGGCAGGTAGAGCCTGCCAGGGCCCGTCTGATTGATAAAATACCGAGGATCCGCGTGCCAGCACGCATCTGCGTGAATACACGGCCGCGTTTTATCCGTTCCCGGCGCTTGTCTACGTGGTAGCAAACCCGCGAGAGAGAACCTTCTCCGCGAGCATGCAAATAAATACAGAAAGCAGCAACAGTCCCATGTGTAGACACGGGCCAGGGAGACCCAGAGAAGAAGAAGAAGAACGGGCACACACCGGTACGCATCGTATATTTTTTTTTCTCTTGTTAGTCCCGCCGGTTCTCGCTAATGACGTAATCGGCTAACGAGAATTCCAGCTGGCTCTCCTGGGTCCGTGCTCCGATCGTTTGCTCTCTCTCTCTCTCTCTCTCCCGGTTAGCGTATCTCGGTCCATCTCGTTCCTCAATCTCGGTAATCGTTTTAATCTTTCGGTGGAACTTGCTCTCCCAGTGGCAAATTGAGATCTCGCTACCCGCGAGCCTGAACAACATCGATCCGACCATTCGACATTCCCTTCGCCGACATTCTGTGCTCGCAATCATGCTGTGCAATTTCATGATTTTCAGTTCGGAATTCTGGGATGCACAGAATGGACCATGCGGACCACTAATAGGGACCACCTGGATTATATTCGTTATTAACAATCTTCGACCAACATGTGTGCCACGATTTTATGTAGATTGTCTCAAAAATGCTTCCTTGAAAGCGTTACTGATGATGTAGCTGTTTTGTTCCTAATTATTCTTCTATGAAACGTTCACTAACATATTATTCCGTGTATTTTATTATGTTAGTGAACGTTTCATACAAGAATAATTAGAAGAAAACAACTACATCATCGAATTGTTGTTGTCTAATCGTAAAGCGACAAGAGATCAGGGAACAGTGATGTAGCTGTTTTGTTCCTAATTATTCTTGTATGAAACGTTCAGTAACATATTATTCCGTGTATTTTTCATGTTACTGAACGTTTCATACAAGAATAATTAGGAAGAAAACAACTACATCAGCGAATTATTGGTGTCTAATCGTAACGCGAAAAGAGATCAGGAAGCAGTGTCTGCAGATGGTACACTTTCCCTACATGTGTCGAGGCAACACTGTACATCTAAAACCGAAGGAATAAACGTGGGAAATGGCCGGCGGGAAATCCGTTGTAGAATTCGCAGCATAACCATCGTAATCGTCGCTCGGAATCGGAACATCGGCGAGCATCGTCGCGTTTAAATCGTCCTCGGCTGGACGTAAAGCGTAATTTATCGGATTAGAGGCGGCCCGCGTTTCGTTACAGGGAGTAACGAGTGCATCGACGCGGGATACACCTCGGGCGGGAATAAAATCGCCGGGAGTGACGAAGGGTTCGCCGCAAAAACCCGCGCTCCCGAACAGCTAATTTTTCATTCGTCTTCTCGGTCTATTTGGCCCCCCTCCCCCTGCGGGGCCGCGAAGGGCACAGCCCCCTCGCATGCTACCACTTACGTGCGGATCGGCTCGGAGCATTCATCAACCTGCGCGGCGGTGGTGACTCCGAGATGCAGAAAAACTTAATTACCTTCATTAAGCGAGGCTGGCTGCGTGATCGCCGCTGATCAGTCCCCCGATTCCGTTCGTCTCGCGGGTCTCGCGCGCCGTCCCCGATCATTTTCGAGCGATTCGTCTTGGATCGCCTGTCAAATCAACATTCTTCGCGCCGCAACAGAATTAATGCCGGAACAGAGGCGGCGATCTCTCATTAGCAGTCGCATCTGCCCTGGTCCCGAACTGATTCGCGCGGAAACCTTTCTGAACAGGTCCACCACCGTTTTCTGGCCAGATTTCTGTTAATTCGTTACCCCCCTCAACTATAATTTATTTTACAGTTGCAGTGATTAGAATCCCAAAACCTTATTATTATAAATTAGGACGCGAAGGCAGCGAATACGTTAAAAGCATTTAAAATTATTGCTGTATACTATTTTTAGCTTATTAGAATTATTAAAGAAGAAAGTACTTTCCGTGTTCACTAGAAACGGTATAGACAAGTTTGCATGAAAGTCCGCAATCTACTTATTAGCAACAGCTGTATCAGAAGTTTCTGCACAAAGTAAATCGCAGGGGTTGAAAACGCTTTGATACGAAAGTTGGAAGCCCGTTCGGTGTTCGCCAGACACGAGAGGGTAATTGTATTTTCCAAGCTCGGTTTTCCGCTGACATTTTATTCGGGCATCGATTCGTTGGTCGGCTCGCGTTTTCCATCGATTAAAAGGGAAACGCACGCGATCGCCGAGCAATTACGAAGTTGGCTGGACGGCTCGTGCGTTCGGAACAGAGAAAGACAGGAGAGAACGAACGTCTAGGTGCGTGTGCCCTGCTCTACGTAGCAATACGTGTATCGTTTCGGTGCCGCGGTAACGCACGAGATATTATACAATGCCTTCCCCCTCCTTTTCTCCTTCCCCTCCCTCCACTTTCCCCTCCCCCACGAAGCTTAACGCTTAATGACTCGCCGCCGTGGTGCCGCCAAAGGGGCGAGCTTCGTGCCGTTTTATTTTTACTTCCGCAGGCACCCTATAGGCACCCGCTATTAATTGCCGTCGTTCCGCACCGACTTTGCCGCGAATCCATCTACAACCACCACCATCACCGGCAAATCCTTCTGCGTGCCCGCGGGGTTTCCGCGCTCGAACACACTTGGCGACCAAACGCCGTGCTAATTTTCTGCAGGCCGTGATTCGCCTGCTAGAAACTTTCAATTCGTTGCTGCAACCTGCCCTCCTCGCGAAAACGCTCCGGTTCTTTGTGCCCGCAAAACGGTCGATCCACTTGCGATTTTTGCGTAATCGTTTCCTGAAGATACCATTTTGCCGATTCTCTTCTTGCAATCATCGTAGGTCTTCGCAATGAACAAAGTTGCGATTTGTTTTCTCCATTTCAAGTAATTCTTCTGCGAATTCAACGTATTTATTTAACCAATTTCGCAAAATCGTTTAACATGGTCGATCCACTTGCGATTTTTCCGTAATCGTTTCCTTAAGATACCATTTTGCCAATTCTTTTCTTGCAATCATCGTAGACCTTCGTAATGAACAAAATTTCATTCTGCGAATTCATCAGCGTATTTATTTCGCCGATTTTCGCAAAATCGTTTGACACGGTTGATTCACTTACGATTTTTGCGTAATCGTTTCCTTAAGATTCCATTTTGCCAATTCTTTTCTTGTAATCATCGTAGGTCTTCGCAATGAGCAAAGTTGCGATTTGTTTTCTCCATTTCAAGTAATTCTTCTGCGAATTCAACGTATTTATTTAACCAATTTCGCAAAATCGTTTGTCTAGGATGTTCTTTCAAAGTTGGTGGCAAGAAACTCTGCATCGACTAAAGTTTCGACTGTTCAGTTTCTAATATGCGCCTGGACTGAAACACTTATCTCCAAATGTATTAATGAATTTTTTTTAATTATATCTTAAAAAACATTTATTACAACATTCGGTAATAATATACAAATAAAAATATACATAGCAAGAAGTATTATCAATATAAACGTAAAGGTGTATAAATTATCTTTTTCCTTTTAGGTGACACCTAAACACGCAAATTACAATTGTTTAAAAAATATGTAATATGATGACATGCCCCGATATTGAGTACGTGTAAAAATTTTTATAAAATGGAGGACGAGTGTAGAGATGATACCTGGGATTCCTGAGACCATAGCCGATCGGATTCGCTTCGAAAGCGCCTAGCTGAACTGTTGAAGCTCGCGGCTCCTTGTCCCCTGTTATCGACAGAAAATCTCCCATAAGCTTTGACACACGCGTTAGCCTCGCGGCAGACAATTAAGAACAGATAACTGTATCAGTTACTGTATCGTGCATTAGCCGGCGTATTGTCAGCAACGTCTTCATGGTGCCTTGAACGCGCATGCATAACCCGAGTCGACGTGAACGTTCTGTTCCCCTCCACGGTGGAGGAGATAGAGGGGGACAGGTGTGGAGAGGAACAGGCCGATTAAGGAGGTGTCTATGGGAATTTATGCTCGCGTTAATTCACGGCACCGAGTTCACCAGGCTCACGGGCGTCCTGTCTATGTACTCGTGTACAGCGTACGCGGCCGCGCAACAGCTATGCTTCGTTATAGTCCTTTGCTCTCGTTTAACGGCGGGCAATAACGAGCGGACTACCCGGCAAAAGCCAGCGACGCGATAATAAAGCAGCGAACGATAATGACAGCAAGAAGGGAGGGCCCCGGTCGCGCCATTACTCTTATCGTCATCTTCGAACGCGCATTCCCATTGTCATGTACTGGAAAATTGCCTCCGGCGAAATGCCGGCCGAACACGAAAGGGGAAAACGCCGGTATTCCTTCGACGACTTTGTGCCTCCTCCGCTATAACGCTTTTTCTCGGCCTCCCACTCGGTTCGTGGATCGATACGCACCGTAAACATCCCCCGAACATCGCACCTTCACTTTTCTCATAATTTTTCGCCTCTTAGAACAGCCACGCTTCAACAAACATTTTTCCGAACCTCTCAATAACATTTTGTTCACTTCAACACGAAAAGTGTTGACGGTTTCATTGTGAATTTTCTTCAGAATTGGAACTCATTAAAACTTTTTGATCAAGAAGAATATTCTCTTCTGCCTTCTACGTTTCACAATTGTTTATTTGATCGAACCGTTGCGTCGAAATCATTAATATTTTTCCTCTCAGTAGCATTTTGTTCACTTCAACACGAAAAGTGTTGACAGTTTCATTGTGAATTTTCTTCAGAATTGAATTTAATCAAGAAGAATATTCTCATCTGTCTTCTACGTTTCACAATTGACTTATAACAATTTCATCTACTCATTGACACCTGTTAGTACCAAAGATCGCTACCGTTTCGTTAGAGCACGGTCCGAGGACCCAACAATCCGCAATGTAGACACAAGTAACCACAGCTTTGGCACACAGGTGTGCGCCTATTATTTTTTGCAGTTCCACAAGCCAGAGTTCGAGAGAATTGGTCCGCAGGTTTTCCCGGTTAGCGGCACGATAATAATTCAAGATCGGAATTCGGTTACGCAGGGGAAGATGAGCATAGGGATCGCGAATCGCGTTCGTTCGTTTTGTTCGATCGACTCGATGGAGCTGTGCAAACAGAAAGTTCCCGGGACTGGTTTCCGGATGGTCAGAGGCGAGCCGTTTCAGACCGTTGTCGACCTTTGTCGGCGGGAATATTTCAGTAGCAATCATATCGGTAATTCGCCGGCTGATTGTCCCTGACCGCAGCCCCGATCCACGAATGGGCATCGTTCCTTATTTTATTCCGTCCTTATTTGGCGAAAGATAAACTCTAACGGGGCCCCCGGCCGGCAAGAGAAGTCCCAGACTACGTTCGCGAATCAACATAGAGAGCACGAGAGAGAGAGAGAGAGGCATTGAGGGTGGTGTGGCCGAAGGATGAGATCAAAGGATCAGCATAAACGATCCAATCAGTCGAGTAATTCGCCGTGATTGCGTGGTATTCGCGCTCTGACGGAACGTTCTGCTACCGTGCTGAATATCGTGCGGCTACGCTCAAAAACAATTGTCGAATTCCTCCGGCCCGTAAACCGAAAAACAAAACCGAATGTGATCGATCCTCGTTCGCGTACACCCCGCCGTCTGTTCCCACGCGGAATAACTTTGCTCTGCCAACGATCCACTTCCTCTCCTCGCTCTCGATCGTTTGCTTCTCCTCTCCCTCTCGTCGATTTTCTGCGCTCACTGAGATACTCGAGATGCACCGGCGCATAATGCGAAGCTTAATTAGAGCTTGCGTGATAAAGTCTTCGACATGATAGGGACGACAATAAATGAAAAGTGTCGAGCATATTTTGGAATGAATTTGAAATTATTTCGGATCTTTATGCAAAATAAAAAATGTTCGAATTGATCGCAGGAGACGCAGTAGTCAAATAAAAATTTATTAATTTAGCGTATAAATATTCATTGGCACAACCTAAGATTAATACTCAACTAATAAATAATAATAATAATACTTGTCTTCTCATTTTTAACATCTTAAAAGTTGGAACTTGCAAATGTGATCTGCTTTTAAGCGAACCTCATTTGAGATTTAAAATTGTTCGTAAAAAAATGTTGTCCTTTGGTCAATGTTGTGCTATCGTTAGTCGGTATTGATGACGATCGGTATCTCGGCGTAGCTATCAGGTCTACGATCGGTCGGAGGATTTTTCGAACGGTGAAGCTTACACCTCCACCTTGCGTGGCTTATTAAATTAGGATGATACGCTGTCCCACGTCCGGGACAATTACGATCCGGGGCCGGGTGTGTTTTTAAAGATCATCGCCGAGGCCGGCACGGTCAATTAGTGATCGAGATCGTCACCCGGGCCCCGCGTATCGTATTCCCAACGTGGGAGGTCCATCGTGTCTCTTCCGAAAGGATGAACCCGTGGAACTCGGTAAGAGGCTTCCATGATGTACACTCTCTCCTTCTCTCTCTCCTGCTCTCTTTCTGTCCCCGCGCGGCCAGAAATCTGCCTTGGATTACGTGGAATCCGGGGGAAAAATTTTCGCAACGCGCCGACTCGTTCCTTTTACACGCCTCGGTTCCACGTAGGTATCTACCTTATCGAATGTCGACGCGCGACCACAAAAAAGAATTGCGAATTCGATGGCATTCGATCCTGGTCCCCGTTCCACGATTGCATGCTCCATTCTGTCCCTGGATTTGGTTGGAGCTGGAATCGAATGCTCTTTACTCCCCAACTTGCTCCCACGGGCAGGAGAAAGACATTAGAGAAAAAGGAAACTCCCCGTTTTGAATCTTCCAAGAAGAAATAGTTCTATCTCTAAAGAAACTCGTGTGGGCGTGGCTTCGTAGCCTGGGTGGGCGTGGCTTGGTGGCTCCTGTTCTTCTCACAGTCACTGCAGTGCTCCCACAGCGATTTATGTTTAGTTTAAAGCGTCTACAATGGTTTTCCAGTCGATTCTGAATATTTCTGTTTGTTTTTGAATAATCCAAGTTGAATCTCGCTCGAATGGGCGTGGCTTGGTGGCTCCCGTTCTTCTCATAGCCACTATAGTGCTCCCACAGCAATTTATGTTTAATTTAGAGTCTCTACAATGGTTTTCCAGTCGACTCTGAATATTTCTGTTTGTTCTTGAATAATCCTAGTTGAATCTCGCTCGAATGGGCGTGGCTTTACGTGGCTCCAGTGTCCAGCAGAGCCAGGACGGTGCCTTATACAGCAAGTAGCAATTGATTTTGAATTTTTCTCTTCTCACAAGATCGCTCTAAGCCGATTCTCTCACGACTGGGCGTTTCCTCGCGGCTCCAGCTCTCCCGCGGAGAAATCAGCGATTGATTTAGGGTGTCCCCCAAGCGTGTGCGGCAATAAATCAGATATAGACAATTGATGCGCAGTGTTTCCCGACGGTGTAACGGTGATCGTCGATTTACCTATCAGCGCGGCCCGTTAACGAGAATCATTAATATACACCGTTGGATCCGAACGTCAATGAGGAGGAAGGTGTCCACATGCCCGCGACCGACGAATTCGGGTGCGATCATGCAAGAAATCTGGCCGAACGAACTGGAAGGGACGGGGATCCCGTAACACGATCGGGCCAGCCCCGATCACTTCGGTGATCCCTTGACGAGGCGCACGTATGTAAAACGTGAAATCGTGATACGAGATCGCCGTTCACGGAGAAACCGGGCACACTCGTCCTCGCCCCTCCTTCGTCTTTACGGGAAACGAGATAAGTGTCGAGCTGTCCCGAACGATTAGCTCGTCGCCGGAGAATACGGGACGACGAAAACCAGAATTCTGTGAAGATTAAACCCCCACCTCGATCACCGTCGTACGGTTTTGTAATCTACTTTTATCGCGCTTCAGAAAATTATATCGAACTCCGTCAAATTTCTTGTACTAGGTGGATCTACTCGTGGAGATATTAACAAATGTCGAGTGGGAGGTTTTGCACCGGCTTAGTCGAAAATGAACAATCCATTAACGTACCTCTATTAATCCCAACTGGATCGTGTTAAAATTTATTTCGTTAACCCTTACGGAAAAGGAGTATTCTGGGATTGGACTGGTAACGCCTAATTCATTCATCATACAGCTCAGGTATAGGTACTACAGGTCGCTGTAATGTTCCTTGGCTAAGGAACGTTTTCTCAAATTCGAGGATGTCAATACGCGTTTGTTCACAAAGTTTGAAAAAGATTCTTGAATTATATGGGGAACATTTTAATAAAAACATTGTTGACCCATTACCCTTTCTTACTAGATAAGTAGTCTTGTATTTTTCTCTTTTTTTTTGTAAATACTTATGTAAAAAGAGTGTATTTTATAACGAATGTATTTTATAAAAACATTTTATGATTGAGAGAAAGTAAGATAGTATTTCAGTATTCGAATATAGAGAATTAATTGTAAAATTGAAACGAAACGATTCTCTTTCAAGACAATTCTCTTCCGTGGCAGGAACTTTTCTTCTCGTCGTCGAAGCGTCCCTTCGAGACGATGCGTGCCTGAACTGTGTCCCGAAGATGACGTTAATTTCCCTTTTACGCTTGTTTCTCGATGCTAATGAACCGGGCACGGTCGTCGCCGGGAAGGGTTAGCATAACGCGAAAGGAAACGTGACTCCCCGAAGGACATTAGTCCGCCGTAGGGGGGAACATGACGCGTTAACGCGGCGAATCCTCTGGCCGGGGAACTGTGTTTCGGTGCGGTTTTCGACCGTCTCGAATCGCAGACAGATCGACGAATTCGAGCGAGAAAATTCTCTGGGGACCGTGTTCGCCTCGAGGGGCCCCGGCACGGAGCCTAATGGAGGGTGTCGCGACAAAAGGAGGAGCCCGGTGTGTCCCTCCACCTTGTTGACTAAATAAAGGATTGCAAATTTTCGATTCCAATGGCCACGGGTTGGCGCATTTGTCCGGCTAACGGTCGCCAATTTGTCACACGGCTTACGCGCCACAGTCGAAGACGGGGCCAGGCTCCTTGCGCGATCTACCGGGCTGCCTCTTGGCGAATAAACCATTTTAGACGCGGCTTTCTCTCTTTCTTCGCCGACAATGCCCCGGTGTCTGCCCCGTGGAAATCGTTGCGGTGCCGACACCGTAAACGAGCGTTTACCATAAACGATTCTACGCAAAGCGGCGCTGATCGACCTCGACGGATCTATTAACCCTATGGAAGACTCCTATTCACTTCCTAGAGAATAAGTTGGTTATGCATTGTCGAAATGTACAATTTTTTCTTCAGGGCGTAGGGTACCACCTGAATATTACTAGAATATTACTAGAAAAACAAGTGAAAACAGTGTTTGCAGGATTAAATTGTTCTTTCTTATAGATGTGTGAGGGCTCATTCTAAAGAGGAAAGATTTAACGAGATTATGTTTATATATTTAATAATATAAGCGTCCAAAGTAGGGGGAAAAATCGAGAAAAAAACGAGAAACCAACCTCAGATTCTAGCTCAGGGGTTGATTACCCTGACATAATATAATAGGATCATTAAAACCAATGATAGATCTCATAGAAAAGTTGTAGAGCCCCAGTGGAACATAATCTTCCAAATTAAAACGATTTCATGAATTGTATTCGAAATTGTAGAGCCAATGAAATATCTGCAGGTCCGTCAAAGGCCTCAAGACCTTTGAGAAAACCAGGTAGGTTCTTCGGAATCGTGACAATTGTATTATACTTAGAAAACTGATTTGGCATGTCACAACGTAATTGTTTAACAAAACCGTTTGCTTCAGAACGCTCAGTGTTTGACTTTCAAGTCGTGCAAGAATGTTCACAATAGAAACGCGTCCCAGCACAGTCTCCGCGAGATGCTAATTTCAGGACAGTATCGAATCACCTCTATGAACTGCGGATGTCCTTTCGCCAGACAGGAGTTTGAGAACAGCGGAATCGACGTACGCATTGTTGAATCGACGAGTAATTGAATCGGTCCCAGGGCCGCGAGGCACGTCTCTCCCCGGCCCCTGTAATTTCCCGCTAATCTCGCTCGCCGCTCGGAGAAAATGTTATCCCCCTTTGCCAATCGCGAAACGTAATCTTTCTATCTATTACAGAGACGACCTGGCGCGCAGCTCTACCCACCGTGTCTATGCCCGTCGACAGAGGTAACTTTTGATCTCCGGCATTGCATCACGGTCCAAGATGAGGCGCGTTATCCTGAAACGTTGCGCGAAATTCCGCGCGAGCCGCCTCGTCACGGCAATTTGCGATTCCGCCGTGGTTTTCGTCGATTTCCACGAGCGTCACCGACGTGTTAAGGGAGATATTACTTTCCACCGCGGCCGGGGACCGAAGTAATTTACAACTTTACTCGGAGCCGGGTCTTAATAAAGAACTCTTCTAATCGCGAAGGAGCTAATAAAACTGTGTGCGAGCGCGAGAGAGAGAAAGAGAAAGCGGGGAGGAGGAGGAAGCATTTTTCATTCGCGTAATCGGACAGTCGAGAACCAACTCGATTTACAGGGGCTTTCCTCTGATTGCCTTGTGCGAGGCCGCGCGTAATTTATGGAAATTGAACGGAAATAAAGTATATGCGAGTAACTGAAATCGTAAAGAAAGAAACAGCTGAATTGACCGACCGTTACCGAGGATGGACCTCCGAGATCTTATCGGCGCGACGTTTACGCGTGCTTCTGCGCAGGTGTGCACGCCCCTTCGAAACTCATTTGCAAGGGATACGTATCGGTGTACGTACGCGGGCCAGTGGCGCCGAAATTTCTCGGAGAAAAATCCTAAGCGAACTCCGAAATACGATGGTGAATTCATGGGAGCGCTGTACACATCCTATGAAAATTTTCATGGCTGGAAGACAGGGGACAAATTACACTGTCCAACAGTAAAAATGTTTTCATACAACTGTTGCGTGGATCTTACAGAAAAACATGACTTTGAAAAAACCTATTTTTCCACTTTAAACAATTATTCCGATGTTATTATAATAGATATTAAATTGTTCTTTGCAGCAAAAGATTCGATATGCTTTCCTGAATACAGTGATATCCAATAGTAATAGATTATGAATGTTTAAGCATTGCGTGAAAAAAAATTAAGGAAAAAAATGGAAAAACAGGAAATAGGAAAAAAATTAATTTTTTGGTTGATTTTTTCGGCTGTTTTCTGAAGCAAGAATGAGAAGTAACATGGCAAATTTTATTTGTCCACACGGTTTTTACCAACTGTATTTCACATTCGACACAAAGGAGCCCGATCAAAAGACCCCGCTCGAGAAATCGGCGCCCGAATCAAATATTACGCGGACCGATCGTGATCGATAAGGATCGAGTCGATCGGTTTGTCCGTCGTTGTTAACAGTCGCGTAGCTCGTTACACGGTGGATTCGGACGTGTAATTACGCGATTTAATTTAAGCCGGCCGAGCGGGATAGTGGTGCGCGAGCGGCGCGTTCGGTTTTTACGTCGCAGTGGTAAAATTAAATTAAGTAACGACGGCGTGAGTGATAATCGGCGGGCGTTACAGAGCTGCCGCCGGCTACAGATGTCTCCGGCTAATTAGCCAACCTCGCGGGCACCCCGGAATCGTGGCTTTCGGGACAACTGAAACGTAACACAATTCATTATCCTCTCCTCCTCCCGTACCTTCGGGCTCGTTGCTCGCGGAACAAGCGCCGCAGGACGCGCCTATCCTTTCCTCCGTTCGCATAATTGGGCGTTAGCCGCTGCGCGCAGCTGTTGGCCACGGGGCCCCAAAGGAAAATTCAAACACCTAATTACCCCGGTCGACGCTTCCCGAACACGATCCTGCTCCAGATTTCCTCCGCTCCGACTTCTTTTTTCGACAATTTGTTTGTTTTCTTCGCTGCAGCAATAATATCATTGTGAATTATTCTGCCCAGCCACAACGATCCACGATTCCACATTTTTTATTTCATAATTATTCAAGTAAATGGTTAAATTAATATATTTCGTAGAACAGATCTTTTCGCATAAATGCTTTTCTGTTTTTGACAATGCGTTTGTTTTCTTCGGCGCAGCAATAATATCATTGTGAATTATTCTGGCCAGCCACAACGATCGTCATGAAAACATGATGGGTTTCACGTTTTTAAGGTAACCAGGTTCCACATTTTTTATTTCACAATTATTCAAGTAAATGATTAAATTAATATATTTCGTAGAGCAGATATAATACAATCCGCACAAAGTTCAAATAAATCTTGGTATTTAGGCAACGTTCACTATTAGAAATATAATTAGAAAATAAATTCACTATTAGAAACAATATTAGAAAAAGAAAACAAATGGATGGGACAATCGCATAATCTTGAACGGTAGTGTAAATCACGAAGGAAGCTGGAAGCAATCGCGAACAGAGAGATATGGTTCATGGAGCAGTCTCGGAAAGTTTGGAAGGGGCAGCGGAGGGTGGGAAGGCAAATGTTGTAGCGACGGGGTTTCGGCGGTAAACAGGCGCAAACAGAGTTCCCTGGTAGGACGTGCTGGTGTCGTGGTCGGTACGCAAACAATTCGTCTTTAAATCCAATTAAGTCGAGTCTCTGGGCTTGGTCGGCGCGGCGGTCGCAACAATAACACTTTGCCCTTTACAATGCGGTGGCTTGGTTGCTTAATACCGCGTGTGCCACGCCTCCTAGCTGCTCCCTCATCCCTTCTTTCTTGCCCCCGGACTGGCCAGCCCCGCTCCATCTATTGCGCCGATGCCCTTTTGTTTCGTGGTTCATTTGTCTTTCTTCCTCCTCTCGTTCCTCCGTCGTTGGTTCTCTTTTTCCTTCGTTCTTTTCGTGCCTTCGTTTTCCTTGCTGAACCCTCTGCTCTCTTTCTCTCCCTCGTTCTTTCTCTCTTTCTCCGACTGGTAGTGATTCCGAGTCTCTGTTTCTCTCCCTCTAGAGCTCTTTTCTCTCTTTTCTGGCTGGCTGGCTCGGCCCATCGACTTTCCGATGGGGTTCTCCAGCCAGCAGCGGTGCACGGTCGCCTCGCAGCCCCCGAAAGGACCATAAAACGATAAATTAAGCCGCACCAAGTAGAAAGAGAGAGAGAGAGAGTAAGAGAGAGACGGAGAGAACAAGAACGGCCGTAAAGGCATCATTCACGGCGCACCGCACATTATTGCCGATCGATGAGGAAGATGTCACCCGGCGAGACACGTTGGCTAGTTCGCGGAGATTTACGGGGTGAAATATGACTCGTTCTGCCCGATCGAAGCCGCCCGGCCACAGAAAACCTGCTCTGCCCTCGTAAACCGAACGGCATTCGACGATAATTACCCTATCCGATCAGCGCTCGCGATTTTCTTGCTAGGATACCTTTACACTTTCCCGAGCAATCCGCGAGATCGAAGAGGTCACGTGTTCGCTGCCACGTGGGTCATATCACAGCGTTTATATTTTCCAGTAATGTTCTAATAGCGTTCTTAAAACCAACGACCAACAGATGGGAATCTCTCATAAATTATTTAAAAGCGACTGCAACTTTATTCGTAATTCAACAAACCTGTAGAATTATCACAATGGAACAACTTCGTCAAAAATGATTATTTTAAACAAGTACACATTTTCGACACATTGCCTCTTCTTATTCTCTTTCGAACAATTCTGCAAGCCCATGTTCGTCTCCTGCATTTTCCGAGGCAGATCAATTATTAATTAACTCTTCACTGCCACGAATTTTTCCTCGTTTACCTTAAACATTTATATTTCCCAGTAATGTTCTTAAAACCAAAGATCAACTTATGAGAATCTCTCATAAATTATTTAAAAGCGACTGCAACTTTATTCGTAATTCAACAAACCTGTAGAATTATCATAATGGAACAACTTCGTCCAAAATGATTATTTTAAATGATTATAGTAAACATTTTCGACATGTTGCCTCTTTTTATTCTCTTTCGACAACTCTGCAAGCCCGCGATTGTCTCTTCGATTTTCCGAGGCAGCTCAATTATTAATTAACTCTTCCCTGCCACGAATTTTTTCGGGATCTTCTCACGCGTGAATCCTGCCCGTCGCTCGTGCCTCAATTATTTAGCAAAACGCTATTGCCGGCATCTTCTCCGAGGACTCTCGTAACGATACTCCGGCAATTCATCGAGCACGATCCAACGAACATGGCAGTCGTCCTCGTGGAAAGCTCGTCGTAGCCGAGAGCGAGATCGTCGGTAATTGGACGGGGCCTGCTTTGTTGCCTCTAACAACGGGACATTGCGAGACCCGTCGTGCTCGAAATATCTTTAATTCAATCTCGTTACTGTCCCCGGAACCGTCGACATCGTCGTCGTATCTGGAATACGCGTTTCGCAACGATGACAGCCGTCGACGAAGACGGTGAATGAGAACGACGACAACTACCGGCAGTATTTAATTTTCGGTGACTCGGTTCGATTGATCGCCTAACGACTTGAGTAATAATAATGCTCGCTGCCTGATCACGATCCCCAATTGATCGTTCCTGTGAAATCGTGCGCAACGATCGCGGCCGGCAGTTTTCGTGGATAAAACGGCCCGGCGACGATTAAAATAATGGGTCGCGCACAATTTCCCTCTGTTCAACCATCTTTGTTTTTCTTTTATCAATCGAAGAATCGAGCCTGGCTCTAAAGCAACGAAAGCGGTTTTCGGTCCAAGTGCATAAAGTGGTACCTGCGCGACGGCGACCGTTTCTCATCGGCAATGTATCATTATCATTCGGCAAAACGGTATTACCCCATAATCGCGAGGAACGATCAGGTTTCTGCGATCGAGAAAGAGAGAGAGAGAGAGAGAGAGAGACGCTTAATTTTCGCCGATCGCCTAGATCGTATATATCGAACGTGGCTCGTTCGAGATTGATAATAAGGGCCGGGGGCCCACGATGATTGGCCCCCGTTCCGGCCGAGGCCCCGCCGCGACACGATCGCTCGCAATCACAATCCGGGGTCTTTTTCCACGAGTCAAACGCGAATCGGTGGTAATTACGCGTTCTCCTTTGCCCTTAATAATAACGGAACAATCCCAGCCATTTAATTTCCAGGTCTCTTAGCCTGACCCCTCCACCCCTTTCTCGTAGTCTCCCTTCTCTGTTTCTCTTTCTCCGTTTCATAGTGCGAGGGAGGATTCGGTCGGGGCCTCGTGGTAGAGAGAGCCCCGTTCAAATGACAGTAATATCGTTGCCTTGCGGTTTTGTGCACCGTGGTCTGATTATAGCCCGCTTCCGCCGCGTAAACAACGGTCTCGGGACAAACCTCTTTAATGGCCTTTACCCCTCCGCAACGGGCAGCTGGCCCACCGTCGATATTCTCGGGGTAAATCGCTCCGACTTCGCGCAACACACCCCTGATTTCGTGCTCACTCGACTTTTGCGCGAACAACCGGTCACTTGTACAGGATGACAACGAACGAACGCGATTTGAACGGAATCTATTGAATAAGTGTATTAATAAACCTTCAGGGACATCTGCATGTCGTAGTGACTCCGAGGAATTTCACAAAATTGATTATAGAAATATCAATATCAATCAGGATTCAATTAAATCAATACTATGAAATCATCAAAGGATTGTAGCAACATCTGTTGTAACACCGTAGAACTATAAATTATAGAAATATCAATATCAATCAGGATTAAATTAAATCAATACTATGAAATAATTAAAGGATCGTTGCAACATCTGTTGTAACAACGTAGAACTATAGATTATAGCAATATCAATATTAATCAGGATTAAATTAAATCAATACTATGAAATAATTAAAGGATTGTTGTAACATCTGTAACACCATAAAACGTCGGTCAACATAGAAATTAAGAACTCATAAACAATCACCTTTAATTGTTATTGAATCTCACAGCTTTTTGCATATTTTCAACCGAACGAATTCGTATTACCACCCAGAATTTATATTGCTGAACGTGTTTCTTCAAATGCGATATTACGAATGGTACACAGCTTGCTAATTCAATTCATTCATACACGAATGTATGAAGCATTAGCCAACCATTTCTCAGGGACACGCGATGGTTAAGCAACTTTCCAAGGGATCCACTAAGTGCTCTGTTTCGCAAGCCCTTTCCAGCCAGCAAGCCTGACAGAGGGTGGAAACAGAGGATCACCGTGTTTAAGGGTCGTTATCTAACTTCAGGTTGCAGAAACTGCGTCGAAGATGAATGGCAAGTGGAGCAGGGAGCTGCAGCAAACTTCCGCAGTTTAAGACCGACCGCAGCGCTATCGTCTTTCAATTACTCGCTGGCGTTAATCGCGTTTCCTCGTTGCGTCACACTTGATCCCAGTCTGAACGGCTAGCCTTTCAATATTTTCTCGATAATACCTTCGGAAAAATCCCCGGATAGTATCCGCATAATATCCGTTGGATATAATCTTTCCGTTTCTAACTCGCGGAAAAAACATTAGATTCAATCGACAAGGGAATTCACAATATAAATATTTATCAGGTCTCTGACTCGATATTGTACTAGAATAACGTAATACGTTATACTCTTATTTTGTTCTGTAAATATTATGTAGATACATAACTCACTTCGGAGAAAAAGATGGGAATGGAAGGTGAGCGACAGGAAGAGGAGATCCGCGGATAGGGAAAGGGAGTAAGAGGGGTAAGATAAAGGGGAAGGGCGGAAGGGGGTAGAAGAGTTTGGGCTTAGGTTTAAGTTAAGTTATAAATTATAACTTAGAAATTAAGAGCTTTTTAAATAGGCGTTTTTCTCTCTTCTTCTCTATTTAGGTTAATTAAGTTAAGTATAGGTTTAAGATAGTTTATATTGTTCGATCCCATCGCCGGCACCTCTGAAAATATTCCATGTGCCAAATATGCCAAATATGTGCCAAATATGTGCATAATATTCCATGTTCTAAATACTGTGGTGCCCAAGGTGGTTCGGAACCCACCTTTATTCTAAACTGTAGGTCCCGTCGCGAAATAATTCTCACGTAAGAATTCAAAAAAAGTGACGTTAAATAATAATAAAAAAAGATAGTTTATAAGTTCGAAATAAGGGCAAGTGTAAATGCGTCGAGTAAATGAGGAAGAAAGGATTTGTTACCCTAAGGGGAATCAAATAAAGTATTATATATATACGCAACAAGACTTTGCGCAAGGTTGGCGACAGTTCAGCAAGTCAGCAAACAAATAAAATGCCAAACCTGCATATAATCCCGAGGGGAAATCGATAAACCATGATGCTCGTCGAAGTTGGGAAGCGACCCTCTTAATTCAAGAACACACGGAGATACAGTATCGTCGAACCATTTCCTGTCTTTAGGACAGAGTATAGTCTGCCGAACCGTGTTCCCCGCGTCGGTACGCGCAAAATCGCGCTTCACGGTTCGACGTGGCTGCGCACCGGATGGAGGTAACAGGAACTTTCGACTCGCGCTAACTCCGCCGCGATATTATAGAAGAAATAATGAAAGAGCGTTCACGTTCTACAGCGAGCGAGAGAGAAATCTCGAGAGAGAGAAGTGGTGGCAAGAGAGAAAGATGTGAAGATATAGAGGCGGGAGGCCGGAGCATTCTCCCCCAATCCATTGAAAAAGGTGAGAAGGTGTATTCGAACGGTGTGTAATTAGAGTTATTACTTTAACAAGCCTGTTACCAGAGAAAAAACTACAAGAGCTTGTCGCGGGGGCGGGTGAACGGGCGTCTTTGATGGTGGGGGTGTGTAAGGAGGGGAGGGAGGAGATGCCGGTCGAGAGAGCCATTGTTGCAGGCTAATGTTGGCCTTCTTTGCATCATAAAGGCAATGTGCAGTGCTGGGCTTTTATGCAGGCGACCGTGCGCACACACAGAGACAGTGCTCACCCACACGTTTAACAGGCGAGCGAGTTAGCGGGCAAGTTATAGCGAGGAGCCTTGCGAGGCGGGCGGGCGGTGGCCCGTGCTACTTGCCTTCACGGTCTGCTATCTGTATGCTAAGTTATCGGAGTTGATTAATTTCACTTAGGGCCCAGCTGCCTTCGGCCGGCTTTAATAAGCCGGGCCATCGTTTGCATCGTCGTCCGAATTCGACAGTCGGGTCTCTCGATACGTTCATTGAATGTTCCCTTGTCCCGAGAACACGGGAAGGGTTGTACCTATTCGACGCGATCGACAAGGTCCAACTCGTTATCCGGCCCGACAATCAGCACCGACGATTGTATAGATCTCCAAGCGGGCTCCGAAGAGACCCGACCGGTACACTCTTAATTAATCGCCGGCATTAATTCAATTAGTCGACGCGGCGGCGTTATCTCGCTGTGTCCCGCTCGGAAATTCACACTATTGACTCGGCGAATTAACGGGCGGCCATTAATTCCTAACTGCACCTCGCCGGCGCATTAACGCCGCGCATAATTCAGCGATCGCTAATTAAAACTCACGGAAAGAAGCGATCAGCGCACGTTAAGTGGAACATCGTTCCCTTTAGAACGCGACAGTAATTCGTTTAATGGCCCGTGCCGAACGGACCTTCTACCGAGCTTTCCTTAGACGCGAGGATTTTCCTCTCGTTCAGACACCACTGTCGTAACGTCTAACCGTCGAACAATGACCGCGCTCGCTCTCTGTTAGGATAACGTTCGTGTCCCCACGCGCAATGGACCGGATAAATCGGCGATGTGTTTCGAAGAGGAACGCTGTGACGCTTCATTAGCCGAACGCGATCTTGGCTAAGCAGGTCTCTCGGCGAAGAGCTTGACAAATCAGTCAACGGACACCGGGAAACCTGAGGAAGGGTCTCGAAAGGGCCTGGTTTCTAATGGTTTTGCTTTTTCCCGGAAAATTCGGAAAGCTGAGAATAGAACGAATTTGAAGTCGTAGGATTTAAATATTGACTAAATTGATGTCCATTCACCAATTTGGTAAAAATAAATATTCACACGACGACCAACGATGTGGAATTACTTAAAAATGATTGCCATTGAATTCACTCCAGCGAATATCAATTTATCAATACTGAAATTCACTGGAATGTATGTAAACTGTTAGATAAGAAGTGAATAGTTTTCGAGAAGTTTAATGAGGAACATTGGTGTCCATAAGAGAATTTTTCAGGCTCGGTGTCGCCAGTTATAACGATGACAAATATCGCCGCGAAACAGGGAAATTAGACGGTGCTAATAGCTCGCAATCATTTGGCATTAGGAGCTGGCACCGGTCTCCGCTGGCCAACGGCGGATTCGTAACTCAAAGAGTCGAGAGACCTCGTTCATAACGGAGGACACCACCGACGAACTTTTTGCCGCGTTATTTTCGCTATTAAAATTAACAACCGGCACGCTGCCAAATTGTCTCCTTAATACGCCACGGTTTCTCTACTGTCCCGCTGACGTTTCCGTTGGATCTTCCTTGCACAGTGATTTGGGTTTTGTGATTTCTGAATCGCTGAAAAATTTGTCGTATTTGCCTATTTTCCCTAGTTAATTATGTTTAGAAATTCTGAGAAAAATCTGGCACATGTTAAATACCCAAATGCAACTTCACAATTGGTTTCAGATTTTTAAATTGAAAATCCTACTTGTAAAAAATAAAAGACCTCAAAAAAATCGAAAAAAATGCAGATTTCACATGAAAGTTCTAAATTGGCAAGATTTATATTTTTACAGTAGCGATATATTGTTGTAGTTATTGTCCATGAATTTTTTCGGCGTTTTTCCTAAGTTACACCAAATCTTTTCTGAAACTTAAAAATATATTATGTAATATTAAACGTTCTTACGTTCGGAAACAAATTTGGGATAAATTTATCTGGGAGCAGAGGGAGCCAGAGGAGGAGGATGGGCTTTTCGATGAGATTGTCCAGAACGGTACACAAGGTTTAAACAATGCACCGCAGATGATGGAGCGTTATCGCGAGGAAGCTGCAGGTTTGCTGCGAAAGATAGGTAATAAGCTGATTTTAATTTCGGCCTCGGAGACGGCGTCCGCCATCAGAGCCTCGGCGCTGAAAGAAAGACAGAAAGGCGACGGGTGTAGCCGGCATCATCAATACGTGTCATCGTGTTATACGCTTATCCTGTCCCTTGCTCGCGTATTATATAACCTGCGGACGGTGGAGCATTTAACGGGGAACGGCGTGGTCGCTATTATTTCGCGAATTAATCATATTTTTTGCCGGGGACCTTGTCTTCGACGCCTGTGTATGCAAATTTCTATTAAACTTTATTTCTTCCACGGTGCTCCATCTTGCTGTACGAAACGCGAACGAGGGAGTGACAATCGTGACAGAAAGAAGCATACTCCTCTCTCTCTCTCCGAACGGAATAGGAAATTCGAGAAACACGAGCGAGCGTGATTTTCGCGTCCCGGTCCCCAGCGGCCGGTCGTTATCGAAAATATTTATCCGGCGGCGGCGGGGGCAGAAAAAAGGAATGGGAGGAGGCGAGTAGTAGTTAAAAGATGGCAGTGCTACCATCATCAATATGTGTCACGAGTTATACCCTGCTCTCGATACACACACAGACGAGAAGGATCGTATGCCACAGAGACTCTCCGAGAAGGATTTGTATCGTTGCGCACACCGACGAGCGAGTATTTACTACGGGACCGCCTTAATTATCTCTCGCCCTCTCTTTTGGCGCGGCCAACGACGACGACGACGACGTCGACGTCCACCACGATCCTGCTCCTGCTCTCTGGTGCTTTTCTGATATCTGCCGCGATCGCTGTGTTCGGTCTAACGACCGGACACGCCGTATAAGCACCGGTCGCGCCGCTACACGGTGCCAGCGTTCCGTCATTTTTCGGACGGAATCGTGGAACATTTGATAGAGCGAAGATAGACGGGTGACACTTTGCTTAAATACAGCTGAGATAATCGTGGAACGAGGGAAAAATACAGGGAGGAAATAATTAATAGGTTCTGACCTTCAAAATGTTTATTCAAAGAGAAGGGTTCGTTTGATAATATTTTTTTTCGACGAAGCAGAATTCAATTTTGATACAGTCGAGATAGAGGGATGAAACTTTCTTCGAAGCTAAGCTAACATGTTGCAGAATAAGGGAAAAAGAGAGAGAGAATATGAGGAATTGATTTTGAGTTCAGAAATGTTTATTGATGCTCGCCATTCTTGCAATGGTTCTGTTCAAGGAATCCTGTTAAAACTAGTTGGGGTAAATCAAAATCAAAATTGCATTCAATAAAATTCCCATTTAGTAATTACGGGCTCGTTCGAAAATATTTCTGGAATTTCTGTAAAGATGCGAAGATTACGAAGTCTCGGCGATTCGAAACATTTAAAATCCTGATTTCGGCATCGTTGCCGCAATAAGCTCTTGCAAATGAGCGAAACGATGCCCCTGTGACGATCGAAAAGCAACAGCCAGCTGCCTACGGTATCCTCTTCCCTCTTATCGGCAAATTCGGTCGCGCCTCGACTTTTTTCCAGGTGACCACGGGAGTGGGAGAGATTGCGGTCATTCGTGAGAGCAGATGGCCGACCCATTAACCGGGAGATCGCACGTTGCTCCTTAATTAATTCGATAGTTGTCGCGCTTCGAATTTATCTTGTCGACAACCGGAACGAACGTCTGTTCCGATCATTCGAACTGTGAGAATTTGTTCGGTCCTACATTGTATACCAGAACGAAGTAAACCAATATATATTCAATCAATTATTGAATATCCTTTTACATAGGACTCCGTGCATTAGCCAAGTCAAGTATACCTCGTTTAAAAGCTTGAACGTGATCTCTGTATCACAGTAGAAACTGTACGATCTACGAAAAATTAATGTATTCAATTAAATATTGAAT
>CM052330.1:6916169-7004193 GCA_028455615.1 Lasioglossum zephyrum | reverse complement strand
CGAAAAAACGTTTTCGATGGACGTCGAATCGGCCGAGGCTTTTTTACAGGGCAATTTTTCATGCGCTTATTTGCCAGACCTCGCTTCTGCATGGGCCTATGCACTTCTAAAGGATCTTCTTATTGCACGATTGAAAAAAATCGTTGTTACATAACGCAGTTTAATTCGTTTAATATTCATTATTATGGAATTTTGTTTCTCACGGTACACTTGAATAAGAATTCATAGCAAGATGCCTCAATTCATTCGTTTAATTGTTACTAAAGTCACAGATGAGAATCATTATACTGAATACACTGTCCAACAACAAAAATGTTTTCATATAACTGTTGGGTGGATTGGATTCAGATTCATGAAAACATAAAAAAAGTTGAAATTTGTTGGACAGTAATATTTGGACAAAAAATTAAGAATTAATTAAAAATATACAGAGTTCCTTCTAAGAAACGAAACTGTAGCCACGTTCTCCAAGGTGGCTCTACTAGAAAAATTGTCCTCGGAATTTTCAGAAAGATATTAGTTCGTGCCGCAGAAGATAGTGGACCGTGATCCCAGACACCCAGTATACGACTCGAGGATCGTGCAGAAACGGAACAGCCACGGGCGGCTTGGCGTCCTCCGAAATAACTTTATTTACCGGTGTCGATTATCGACGGCCGACTACCGGTTATTTGCATTTTGTTCAAAGTCACCGTTAATTGCTTTCCGCGTCTGCTTGGTATTTCCACCGGGGGACGCGTTATTAATATTAAGTAGGTGTCGCTTGGACGGGCCTGGCCGTAGCGCGGCGGGGCTTGTAAATTGTCAATCCTAAGATAGCGGTACGGTAATCGATTGACCCAGGCCCCGGGCCTCCCGTTGGCACATTCCTCTCCTCTTCTCTTCTCCATCGCAGAAGCAATTTTCAGCGGACACGACGATGCT
The DNA here is from genome assembly GCA_028455615.1 of Lasioglossum zephyrum. Classification (NCBI taxonomy): domain Eukaryota; kingdom Metazoa; phylum Arthropoda; class Insecta; order Hymenoptera; family Halictidae; genus Lasioglossum; species Lasioglossum zephyrum. The sequence continues at coordinate 7,003,269 of CM052330.1, read as the reverse complement.
CCGGACGACGACACCCTGTGCTCGATTACCGTGTAATTTAGACCGTGCCGGTGGATTAACAGCGTTTGTAATGAACTATCCGAATTCTTCTTCATTCGCTCCCTCCAACATTCTGAAAAATGATACACCTAGCCAAACCAACAAGTTACAACAATCTTAGTCAAATATCACAATGTGAAGATTATTATTGGAAACCATTCATATGATTCATGTTCATTTATGATGATATGATGATATTTCCAATATAACTTAAATTCTACCTATGTTTTGTTTTTCCATCTTCACTGTGTATATATTACTTTATTTTATTTCATATTTACATCATGAATGTGAAAGTTTTTCCTTGTTTGCAGTTTTTGTTAATTTTTATTTATCTTTCTTCTTTGGTTACATCTAACATTAGCCGTTCAGTTACGCCGTTTCAAATTTACCTTCAGGATGATTTCGAACTACCATCGTTCGATATCGATCAACCCATCACAGAACGATGTCGTCCTACAATGCATATTTCTTTCAACTTTACGTAGCACGTGTTTCAGTATCTACCATCATGAACGATAGCCCAGTTTTATTGAAACTCATTATTTTTTATTTAAATAATTATTTTGCCGCAGCAAGTATGTATTTTATAACTTGTTTATACAACTGTGTCGCAGTATATTTCTTTTTCGTTTCAATATATATAAACGTATTTATAGTAGATCCATACAGGGATCGAAACGTTGAGTTAAATTAATTTGCAAACTTGCTGTTATTACTAATGAAATATTTTCTGCGCGACAGTGAATTACGCGTTTGCCAGAAGCTAAAAATTTAATAGTTTCGAAGTTGTCCTTAGTTCGAACCAGTTTGACGACACGAGGAACATTTTCGACATCCATAATTCCACGTACTTTATAGCGCAGGTACTGGAAACTGTGTGAAACGGATGTTTGAGTCCTGTTGCCTACTGTTCCGGTGTCGATTGTTCCCCCAGGCAGGAAGTTCCGAAACGAATGATTCCGTCGGCTAATTGTAGAAATGTTTTCGACAGCGGTGTCGGTTTCTCATAAGCTGAGGAGATTCCGCGGCGATAGAGGAGCCTCTCCGTGGGTAACGATCTTTCGGTGAAAGGGAATCGGCCGGGATGAAAGCGGACATATTTATTATTGTTTCGCGTTGCTCTTTTACTTTCTACCGTGCGTTCTGCTCACATTCATACGGTGCATGCGTGCCCGGTTAACGCACGGACGAGCGTCACTTCCGTGGGACAGACCGAGTCTCGGATCGCAAGAGCGCAGCTCGACGGCAGTTCAGCGCAACGCGCGCTAAATAATATCGCGTTCTTTAACGCGCCGCTCGTAAAATCTCGAAGAACCGACGACCGGCTCCGCGCTTTGCATAATTGCAGACCGTGGGGCCGGTAGAACGGATGCGCTTATTAGCTGAAAGCCGCTCGGAAATCACAGTTTCATTTTTTTCCGCAGCGAGACCGGGTTCCACGCCGAAGGTTCGTTTCCCGAACGGCGCGGGGCGAGACGTTTCAGTGCACGCTCTCGATGGAAACCGAAGAAGAACGGGCGCCCCCCGCCCCACCATGGAGGGGGGACCGGCACAGAGGATGTGGTTAACCCACGGTCAAATCGTGCTTTTGCCGGGCTTCTGCATCCTGAAACTGACGGCGACAAAAGAGAATCACCGGAACAGAAGTACGCGAGCCTCGTCGCTGCCCCCGCATCCTGTCCCCCCTCTGCCTAAAGCCTACCCCTTTTCACGCGACCTGAGCCCGTCAAATTTTAGCCCCGCACAGTCAATTCTCTGCGTACTTCATACTGCATTTATTTCAAGGTAAGAGAAGTTGCATTTAAATTGGTAATAACTCATCGCTACCGTATCTTTTTAAAAATATTATTCTTTACTACTTCTAACGATGGAGATTGTCGTTTGAACATTCTCGAGGCAACGTATAATCGAGAACCGATATTGTCTTCTTTAAAAGCAGTTTCGAAAAACCACGCATGATTCTGAATTTCTACATTTTTATTATTATTATTATTTATTATAGAAAGAAAATAATAATAATGGTACAATCGATAGGTATTATCATATAATCTTGCGTAGTTGCATTTGAAAATTTTGCAAAGATTCAATGAAAAAATCAATCTGTTATAAATAGTGCTTGATTTTGCAATAAAACGATTCATTGGATTAATTAAACCATAAGTAGATTTCGCTTCAAGTGTTTGAAAACCCAATTTTTAATCAGAGTGTAAAGATGCATTCTTGAGGAACTGGTCGATAGATTTACTTTATTTATATTATAATAAAAATCCCTATTTTTCCCGTGGAAAAGAATTGCTAGCAAAACGTTTACGCAATAATTGTAATTAATTTTATCGGCGAATGGTTCGATCAATTTCGGTTCGATAAAATTAATTCCAATTACCTTAATACTGCGATCGAGATAAAAATTACTTATGTTGTGTTTCTTTGGGGCAAGGGTTAAGCTCCGAGGTCTTGTTAAGAAGAGAAGCAGAAGATGATCGTGTCGGAGGAATGATTTTCGAGCGGTAGCGCACGTCGTCGCAGGTTAATGAAGTATTCCGGGGCCCCTTAGGTTGGTGTAGCGAACGGTTATTACACGGGAGGAGGCTCGGGCTCGTCTCGGCTGTCCCGTCTCCATTACCCGAGCACCGCATTTTGGAGCAGCACCACCGGTTCTCGTAATTTGCGAAAGGTTCGCCTCGAGTTTTCGAGTGGTCGAAGTCGAAAAGCCGGGGGAGCGTGACAGCGTGCTCCTGGGGCTTAATCGCGTTTGCTTATTTCCGGCGTTGGTCAGCCGACGGTGCAATTATGTAGGAGCGGAGCTGCGAGCGCTAACTGCCGAGGCGCAAGGGCTTATTTTATTCCTATTAGGGTAAAACGGGTAGCCAGAAGGAGGACAAGGCGCACTGCGGCGTGGCGCGTTCTACTGTATCTCCCCAATTACGTGAAATTAATTTCGGCCCCATTAGTGGCCGGTCACTGGCACCGTGTTAACGATTTTTCCCAGCGAGAACACTTCGAGCCCTCCCATCCCCTATCTGCTTCTCTTCCTTCGAAAATCCACCGGTTTTATCGTCTCGAATTTTAAAGTTTTATGGGAGAGACAGTCTCAGGAAAGCTGCGAATTTTTTTATTGCTCATTAATGAAAACTTAGGGGTTGACATCGAAGATATTAAAAGAGTAAACATTGTAGGAATTAAAAAAGAGATCGGAGGGTTAAAACTGTGATTAAAACACCAAACATTGAACAAATCGAAATGATCAAAATTGAAAAAACTAAGAATTTAATTTTTGAAGAAACTGCAAGATTGAAAACTTTAATAAGAGGGTGAAAAATTTCAGAAATTAAAGTGCTTAAAGTTAACACAAGCTATAACGGCGCGAAGATCGGCATTCTAGATTTCGAAGTCCGCAAACAGTGTAAAAGTTTCGTTGCACATGCGAATGGAAATGCAAATAGAGAAACAGAGAGGTAGTCGATGGCTGCTCAGGCATTAACCCACACGTAAAAGTCTCTTGCATATGCATCGTCGCGTGAAAAAAGCTCGAGTCTGTCGTTTAAAGGCCGATCTGGCACTCGAGCATTATGCACGAGATAGTGTGGATCGATAGGTGAAAAAAGAGGAAAGAAATAAAGAAAAAAGAAACCGTCTCCGAACGGCTTTCCAGGGGCTAGTTTTCTCTCTTCATTTACCAGGAACGAAACGTGTGTCGATCGCAATCTCCCGCGGATTGTTTCCGGCCTGGCGATTACCATCGGGCCGAGATGAAAGTGCTAATTTCTGGTATATTCAATTAAGTTTTACGCCCGCGGATAATATAATGGCCGGCCTAATGGAATTCGCTAAATCTTCCTTGTTACCAGTTGTGTACGAGTTGCGGACAAACCGTAGCGTTAGAATGTTCGTATGTTGCTTATCCGTCGATCGCATCGTCTCTATTATAGCTAACGAACTTATTACGGCTCGGTAAAACAGGAACGAGAGAAAAACACGAGCGTGGGCATCGGAAATTATGCTTCGACCGAATTCTGGGTTTGTCAGGACCCACGAAAGCGTTGGCACAACACACACACAGATCGTAAGAATTTGAATTAGTTGAAATTAAAGGAAATTCTTTTGAATCTAAATTATTTTGTATTTTACAATAACAGCATGAATTAAAGTATTACGCAATAATAGTATGAAATTCGCGAGCAAGAAAACCAGTGAAATTAAAGAAAATTCTTTTGGAATCTGAATTATTTTGTATTTTACAATAACAGCATGAATAATAGTATTACGCAATAATACTATGAAATTCTAAAGAACAAAAAATATGCAGTGAAAAAATTTGAATGTGTTTCTCTGAATGAATTTCAAGTGTCTATGGTGCGGGGGTAGATCGATCGCGTGCGATCGCGAGCAAGAAAACCAGTGACACTTTAAATTTCGTATAATATATTTTCCATATAATAATTCTCGCTATACAGACATTATTTTACAAAGCATGATTTATACTATTATGTACTTGTTGCTGCATTACTTAGCGTCGAGCCGCGCGTTATACCGTGAGGCTCGAAGATCGCGCCAACATTTTACAACGACCGCCGTCGTTCCCCTAATCTCCTCTTCGTCGCATGTTTTCCTCAATTACAGCCTAAGATTTATACATTCATAATACTGGTATTTCATCGCCGAACGCGGGCCACCGTGGCCGTGCAACAGAGCTTCTTCCTTAATTATTCTTCCCGTCGGAAGCGGCTTCTGAAATGGAAAATTCGCGAGAAATCATGGAGAAGCTTCGATTGCTCGGACACGCGGTTCCGCGATCTTCTACGTATACTGGAATCTGAAAAATACTTCGAAATATCTCGTTAACGCGGCTGATCGGATTCGGAAACGTTCTCTCGATCGATCCGATCCATCGTTCGATCCTCCAACCGCGTGCACATAACTTAACCTCCGCTCGCAGCTATTTACAATTTTCAATTATCCCGACGCGGTAATTTACAAAGGGCTTGTTTCGATTCGGGGAGCATCCTGGTCTCGATCTCTTAAAACCATTGATTTGTCAGCTTATTTCAAGATTTACAGATAGATTTTAGATTTTCTCGTGGTATCTAAAACGGCTGGAATTTTCTGCGAGATAAACATGTGTTTAACAAACGAATAAATAAGTGATTAAAAGAACTGTGTTCAACAACCAAATAAATAAGTGATTAAAAGAACTGTGTTTAACAAATGAATAAATAAGTGATTAAAAGAACCGTGTCCCAAGACTAGAAAGCTCCCGAAACCATTCCAACGTTTCCCGATCTCGAAGACCAAGCTGCTCGATCCCGGCTATTTTGAATAGTCCGGGCCCTCTGAACGGACTCGAGAGTGCCGCCCCTCCCCCGTCGCCCGATCCCTTCATTTTTTGTCTGGCAAGCGCGTGTAATTTCGTGTCATTTCAGATTTCTTCCCCCGCAGGCAGACAAGCAGGCAGGCGAGCAGGCATGCGAGCGGCGAGGTCCCCCTAATGTCATATTAATTGTAGATTCGCGTTCGTACGCGATTGGCTCGCTTCCTGCCGCGACCATAACCGTGCCCGCGTCTAGCCAACTCTCCTAACCTATGGTTTGCGTTCGCCTTTCTACAGCCGGGCGAACCGTTCTTATTTTACGCTGTTCACGAAGCAGCTTCGAACACCTTCTTACCATCTCCAACCCCCGCGAACGTTGATGACGAGAGCACTCGAACGGTGCCAATACACTGGCAAACAACTCGCAACATTTCTTGCGAGACTCTCTAGCGACCAGCAAGTTGAACTCGCTCGCAACTCAGCAAGAAATAGTCTTCGCGTTTCCCTCTCTATTATCAGATTCCCCTGTAGCGAGTCTCTGCGCGAGGAGAATAGTGACAGCGGTTGGCTAGCAGGTACTAGCAACGATAGTGGGGATAATGTCACGTGTCCCGTGGCGCAGAGTCGCGCTAGAGAAAGAAGCATTTAATAAAAAGGAATACAACATCGTCTGATAACGCTGCTGTTCCAGTGAAGCTAAACCAAGATTTTTCTCCCACTTTACCTTACGTGACGCGTTTCATCTCTGTCATACACGTGTCACAACGTCACGTGATTAATCCGGTAATAGCAGAGAGAGAGGCTAACTACGTTGCCCTCCCCGATCTAGCTACACTGAGTTGCTCCCCGAGAGCGAAGCAATGTGTAAACAAAATTGGTATACAAGACCGTCACGGAAAGACGTTTACGTTCTAACCAACATTGTGTACAGTGAGAACGTAAACACTTCGACACACCATCTGACGAATTTCACACAGTTCTGCAAGTTGCCACGCAAAAAATGTCGCAAGTTCCTCGCCAACGTACCCGTACCCAGAGACGTCGCCGTTAAAGTCCAACGTCGCGCACAAACTCACTAAAACTCCGCGATCCTCTGAAACTGTTCTCGGGGTCCGTTGATCACGGTTCTGTTTCGTCGCACGAACGCGCCGTCCGGGGGCCGTTGTCCTAAACGTTCGAATCGCAAACTTTGGTTAACCGCACCGCGCTTCCTCCGTCCCCATTATCCACGAGATATCCCGGATGTCCCTGGCCATGTCACTTCCGCCGTTCCACATCACGAGCTCTACCTCGCAAGGTCCACCTCCTGTTCCCCTCGGCGACCTTGGACTCGCTTCACAGTCCCCCTCTTTCAATCCTGATCGTCATCGCGACGTTGCAACCACCCCCGGACCTAGATATCGTGTATACTTTCTTCGTCGCTGTCGGCCCTTATGCTCTGAGGGCTATCCTCCCTTTTGATAGGCGAGCCGTCGCGGCTGTTGCTCCTGTCCCTCTGTCTGGCCCTGTTCTCCCTGGCGTCGTTGCTGAGGTTCGACGACGTCAGGGAGCCGATGGTGTTGCTGGGACCTGGCTGCAACATCGACGCAGGGTATAGTCTGTCGTCTTTACGCATCGGAGACCTGTCCCGAAGAGCTGGGCTCTTGCTCCTATCCCTCTGTCTCGACGCTCTAGTCTCCCTCTCTCTGCCATCCGCGATTTCCGGGCTGTCTCTATAATAATAGCTCAGGTTCGACAAGCTAGCACTGCTGGCAAGGGTGTTCAGAGTCCCGCTGGACCCTGCCTGCACCATGGAAGGCGCGTACAGCCTCTCCTCTTTCCTCAACGGTGATCTTTCCCTCATCACGGGACTTTTGCTTCTGTCACGCTGCCTAGATCGTTCCATCGACTCCCTATCTCTACCGTCCGCCATCTCTGGACTGTCTCTATAGTAGTTACTCAGACTGGACAAGCTGGAGCTAGCTGTCAATGAACCTAGGGGGTTGCTAGGCCCTGGTGCCAGGATCATCGTTGGAGGGAACAGTCGATACGGTAAGGGTTTCTGCAAGGTCACCGCTGCAGAAGCTTGCTGATAGAAGAGTCCGTTGGTTGGTAACGCGTGTGCGCTCGGATATGGCCAATAGCGACCCGGAGGGTGGGCTGGGACCGCTGCCGCACTGCTTCCGTATAGCTGCTGGAACGCTGCCACCGCGAAATTGTTCTCCGCCATTATCTCGTAGCCCACGATCGTCTGCCGCTTCCACTTCGTCCTGGAACAGAATCGAGAGAAGTGTCGTTAGTCGATGGATCAGTCAATAGTTCGATCAGTGGGATCTCTCGTTCAATGATAGCCAGCTTGGTAGCCATTGGGGTAGCTAACAGTCTGAGTCTTGACAGTCAAATTGTCCTTTAGACTAAGATAAATGTTTGTATTATTGTATTCGTTACATGTAGAAACTTAATTTTCTGTAACTCCTTATTATTCAGTTAAAAAAAAATCTTTTTTTCTTGCCACAGCAAAGGCAAAAATAACTCTCTCGAAGATGATCCACACAGGGATTGAAACGTTGAGTTCAATTAATTTGCAAACTTGCTAATAGTCTATTAATGATCGAAACACACAAAATTTAATATTATTAGAATTTCGATTGGGAAGAATTTCAATGTATTCGTTGCATCGGTTAAGATCTAGGAAATGCGAGGAGATTGAAGGCAGTGCCGTACATTTGATCTTTTAAATTTTGATTGTAATACACGAAATACATTGATTTTATGGAGTTTCGTGCGGTTGCTCCATTGACAGTCAATAGTGTTAATGCACGATATCCGCAGTGTATTGTTAGAAGTATAAGTTGAAGCGTGTTCTTAAAGATTGTATGATTTTCGACTACGAATTCCGGCGGGACATATTCAGGGTCACCCGTGTAGCCGTTCATGATTTCCCGCAATTTCCCAGAATCCACCCCCTCATCCCCTAAAGCCGGCTGCCTCCCCCATCAGCCGACGATCTCCGTTCACGTATGTAAATCTCGATCTGGGACAATTACGTTAAAACGGAGTGGCGTGCCGGCGAGTGGTTACGTTGGCCACACTGTCGGACGGCTTATTATACTAACAAATAGCCCGTGGAGTTTCACTGCCTAATCATCGCGTATCATGCCACGCGCGCCGCTTCCTACGCCGCACCTGCGAACGCGAACGCGCCCTTAGACATCGCAGAGATATATCGTTTCGCATATCGATCGTTGTACCACGCTGATCTCGAACTGCAGGGTCGACCAGCGGTTGTGAAAATTGATCGTTCGCGAAAAATAAGAAATCGTGGAGAACATTGTTGGCACCGAAAGATAAATGTTCTTCAAATTAAATTATACTTTTCTCCTCTACTTTCCTATGCTAGTCCGGCTCTTATGTTGTCTTTTGAATTATAAATTGTAACTTATAATCGATTAAGATGTTCCTCTCTGTACTCATGAACTTAATTATTTTAAAAGATTGAAGAACCAGTTTAATATTTAATATCTACAGTATTCGATAATATTTTTGTTTCTGTCATTTAAACAGTCCATTCTAATTTTACAAATATTGATCTATGCGATCAGACTCTTATATTCTCTCCATATACTCCTTATTCGATTCTCTAATAGAAAGCACGGAAAATGATTTTCGAATGTTTACCTCGTTCGAAGCACTATTACGTTTGTTTGTCTCCGAGAGAAACAACTCGTCTCGAAATCGTCGGGGTCCATTGTTACGCCGCTGATTGCACGCGTCGGCTAAAGAAAGAGACTCCGCGGGATGATAATGGCGTTTCAATTGGATCAATTACGCAACTCGTTGCGCGGCGTGTAATTATTAAAGAGCCGAGAGGGAAATTGCAGGCTCGCATCGAGCGACACCTGGTCATTTAGTGATCTCGCTCGAGTTACAGGGCGCATTACGCGTTTGTTATTACCGTAAACGTAACGCCGGGACTTATTGTATCCGTGATGGGACAGCGTTTGTGCAACACCGCGGATGAACGCCGAGAGCACTCGAGTGTTTCGAAGAAACTGTTTGAGATTTAACCGGCTCCACTTGATTGTAAAAAAAGAAAAATCGTTTTAATTCATTTAAGTTGTGGTCGCAATTTATTTCTTGTTAAAGATAGACTGGTCATAGTGAGACGGCTATTATTTCCTTTGTTTATTTATGTTTTGCGTTGGCAAAATTACAAAATATACTTTCGAGTAGCCCACCGTTGGTTACAAGAAGAATTCAGAATTTCTCACTGGTGGGCGTGACTAACTAGAAACACTCATTGCAGACCACCTTAAAAAAATGATATCACTAAAATTGCGCTGTAAAAGAATTACTAGAAGTTCTTCCAGAAATGTACTTTCGAATATCGAATCATTTTATAACTTAAAGACTTGAGAATTTCTCCAAAAAAATTCCAAACCCGCCCACTGTGTGCGTAGATGGGCGTGACCGTTCAATCGATGGAAAAATAATATTGGTGATTACGTTTACCTGTGATGAACGCCGGTTATACGGGTAATCGATCCCCGTTTACGGTCTCTCTCACGGTCCGATAATCCGGCGTATCGATCGGTCGCATCGGCTAATTACCGGCGCGGTAATTAGAAAATCCGGCGGCGGTGGTTCGACGTCCGCGAAATTTCCGGGTATTCGAGAGTGGACTATCCTGTGGCCGACGACGGTCACCGACGGTCAAACGTCGACGATTACCAACGATAAATCAGTTGGCAACGGCAGTACAACCGCGCTCTCCCGATTAAAGGCCGTGGCGATTCGCTCGTTGCGGAATTCGAGACGATAATTAACGAGCCGCCGGGCCCGGGGGGGCATTCGTTACGTTTTTCCATGAAAACCGTCGGAAATTTTAAAAAATCACAGCCCGACAAAAAAAACCACGAGGGCTATACCTTCGAAACGAGGCTGCGGATTTCACGGTACGCTGGACGGAATCGTGTGAAGGGGTGCAACGACTGGGGGGTGCAGGGACGAAGAGTTGTCAGGTAATTAATAATCAAGAGATCCGTGGCTGGCAAGGGACAAAGCGGCTCTAACGGATATGCAGCTCGCACGGAAAATTCGACAATTAATATATTTCGTGGGGTGCATCCTCTCCGCGCCCCTCACTATCCCGCCCCCTGTGCCATAGTCATCCTCGTTCCTCCGTTAACGTTGCGCATCGTCGAAAAATGTGGGCCACTCTCTCGCGATCTACCCCCCTTGGCTCTCTCCCCCCTCTTTTGTGACGCGATGGGGAGAGGAGGGGGCTAGCAGTAAAATCGTTCATGAATTTTAAACAGGGCCCCTGTGAATCCAGCCACGATCATTTCTCATTTTTCTGGCTGGCACGACGACGCGGGAAAGGAGAGACCGAGAGACGTGGAGATTCGAGTAAAGGGGAAAGAGAGAGAGAGACGAGAAGTCGCAATGAAAACCACTCGTGCGATTATGTGATGAGTAATGTTTTTTAATACCCCCACCGTTCACCAGGGGTTGGCCCGGTCATTTTCGAGTGCAGCCACTCTAAAACACCCTTAATTGCCGTGCCGGCTCTTTGTATCGAGATTGAATAACCAGAGGGAGAGAAAAAGAGAGAATGCGAGAGAGAGAGCTGGAGGGTCGGAAGTGGCGGCGGAAAGAGCGAGGAGTCATTGATTTATCGTTCTCGAGAGGTTCGCCGGGTGCTGCCTCGGATCTTGAACAACGACGAAGGGTGAAAGGAGGGTAGAGAAGTGTTAAGAAAGTGTAACGATCGCTTCCATCGGGGCTTAATGATCGTCGACTTTTCGAGACGCTGGAAAGGGCCTGTTGTTACGGCCACTATGGGAAAGAACCCGTAGAACCCGTCCCTGGTCGCCAATGAACGAGCGTGTCGCGTTACCTATTATCGGAATGCGAATCTTTATGGAAACTAAACATTTTTTATGCTGAAACCGTTTCTTCTTACAACACTGACACTTTATTTGACGATCACTTAATTCTCATTCGGTCCTTTTTTCTACTATCAGTGTAAATATCATTTTCATGTATCATAATTAGAGTGCAGCTCTTTACGCATTCGTGGAGAAATTGGTTTGGTGGTATATAAAACAGTAACAGATTAGAACGGAAGAAATCAATTTTTATTTTATTCCTGCACAATAATATTATCGCCAAAATGAATCGTATAAAATCACATTGGTTGTTATTCAATTTTTCAGATTTTACATTTCGTAAACTGCGGATCTTTAGGAAAATAAAAATTTTCTGCCTCGATTGAAACAGGAGGCACATGATTTTCTCAATTATTTATTAATTTATAAATTCGTATTTCTAAATTCGTTTAATACTTCCACGGTTTAAAATTGGCCAAGTACTTGGTTGTCGCGAACGCATATAAAACACCAAAGCTAAACGTTTACGGAATCGTCGATTGGAGAGGCTTATCGAGCGTTGCACTTCCGTTTGCACCGCAGCGCAGTGCGCCTTGTGGACAAGGGGACCCAGACAAGAGAGTTTACTTAAATCAACGAAGGATAAAAAATTACGCGACCGATGCGCGGTTGAAAGGGGGAGGAACGGTGCACCGAGGGGGAGAGTTAATGCATTTATAATGGTGGTTGGGACTGGTCGGTGGTTTTGCGGTTGCGAGGCCGCGCGACACTAATGCACCCAAGCTGCCGCGCCGGCTCGGTTGCGATAATAATGGCGCGACAGACAGAGAAAGGAGTCCGTCGAATAGGGCGACATATTTTTCAATTATTACTTGCTTCACTGACTACGGGGACACATGTTCCTACGGGATCGGCTTCTCTGTCTGTCCGTCTGTCTTTCTCTCTGCGAGGACAGACAGAAACCGACTGCTGTATCAATTCACCGGGCGTGTGTATTATTACCACCGTAAACGGGACGAGCTCTTGAATGCACGCACCGCGCGATACAAAGAGACAGCAGAAATAGCAAAAAGAAACGAGTTCGCCACGTTGAAGTACACTGACTTCCATTAAAGGGTTACACTTCTACACGGTTGAAAAGTATGGTAACTGCCAAGCATTTTTCTCGTAATTTCTTATTTAATAATTCTAACCAGGTTATAAATAATAGAATTGAAATTCTAATTTGCGTTCCACCCATACAATTTTGTCGTAAATGTATACATACCGCAGACTAGCCATGAGAAACCCCAGGGTAAGCTATCCAGTTATCCGACTAATCGACGCATTTTTCTCGTAATTTCTTATTTAATAATTCCAACAAGTTACAAATAATAAAATTGAAATTCTAATTTGTGTTCCACTCATACAATTTTGTCGTAACTGTATAAATACCGCATTCTAGCCACGAGTAACCCCAGGGTAAGCTATCCAGTTATCCGGCTAATCGACGCATTTTTCTCGTAATTTCTTATTTAATAATTCCAACAAGTTACAAATAATAAAATTGAAATTCTAATTTGTGTTCAACCCATACGATTTTGTTGTAACTGTATAAATACCGCATTCTAGCCACGAGAAACCCCAGGGTAAATACTAGCCATCTAGTTATCCGGCTAATCGACGCATTTTTCTTGTAATTTCTTATTTAATAATTCCAACAAGTTACAAATAATAAAATTGAAATTCTAATTTGTGTTCCACTCATACAATTTTGTCGCAACTGTATAAATACCGCATTCTAGCCACGAGTAACCCCAGGGTAAGCTATCCAGTTATCCGGCTAATCGACGCAAGGGTTAAGCGTGCTCGCAAGGAACGAGCAGAACGAAAAAGCGTGTCGAAAGAAGCGTAAAGTTACGTGTGGCGGTAGAAAGTTTATCGGAAAGCGGCGACGGAAAATCTTCTAGGCCAGCGGTGCTCGACCCGTGGATTTACATAACAGGCCAATTTCGGGCTGGTTTCGTAGATAAACAAATTCGCGAAAATACAGTCGAGCAGCAAGGGCGGTGGCAGGTAACGAGCCGAGAAAATGGCGGTTCTCGTCGGCTTTCGCCTCGGCGAAATCGCGGGCGGCACTGTATTTTTAGACGAGAAAACCGAAGCGGAATATTATAGGGCAGATATAGGCCGACAAATGCGCATGCAAATAGATCGTTATGCCGGTCACCCCCGCCCTCTCTACTCCCCGTTATCGTTGGTCGGCCGATTAGCCTCGTTTTTCTAGCTATTTCGCGAAATTCCGCGACGGCGTGTACTTGAAATCGTACATGAGATCACCGGGGGCCTTTCGTGACACGAATTTTTCTTAAATCACGCCGAGGAAAAGAGCAGTGACGAGAAAGAGTGAGAGAGAGAGACAAAGAGAACAAGAAATCTCAAATAGCACGAAGACGTCGTACATCCGTCGAGCCATCCCGATAAGATTCCAATGTCCTTCACACGTCCTTGCTAACCTCTGCAAAGGTTTTCGTAATTGGACGTTCTGTGCGAACGTCCGAAATGTAAATAAACATACAAGAACACTAACACGCTATTGGCACACCTGGCTTGCAATTGTACAAATGCATATATAAATTCAAGAAATACCTCAATATTAGCTTACGTTTTTGTATTGATCATAACTGTTAGGTTTGTAATTTTAGAATATTATAACACATTATTGGTACACTTAGTGTTCCATTATACAAATGCATATATAAATTCAAGGAAAACCTCAATATTAGCTTACGTGTTTGTATTGATCATAACAGTTAGGTCTGTGATTTTAGAATATTACTAAAACAGTTGTTATTGTTATCGATCGTATGATCGTTAAAAAATGTTCGACCAAATAAACACTATAAAGTAATTTTACAAATTAATTTGAACTTTCAACGTTTCGATCCTTGTGTGGATCATTTTCAAGAAAGGAGAAAAACAGCGTCTGAAATGATAACAGTGAAAGATGTTATAATAAAATCAGATTGTACTATATTGTCAGATTCTATATTTTAATACTCAGTTGCTTTATGTAAAATTGCTTTACTTTATGTAATTTGCTGTTTGGTTAATTAAAAAACACAAACGAATGGAATAAAATAAGTCTGCAAAATGTCCTGGTTAGTCCGAAATGGACGTAGGACGTTCGGACACGAAATGAACGCGAAGCGGGCGTCCTATGGATGTGCTATCTGGCATAGAGAGAAAGAGAGGGAGACGGGGTCCGAGGGGGAGAGAAAGATCGCGTCGAAACGAGCGCGTTTGACTAGCCGAGAAATCAAGACGATCCGTTATAAAGCGGTTTAGCAGAGGCGTGGGAAGCTCGTGTGTTCTTCCGGCTGGTGTCGACGAAGCCTCAAGAAACAACGGGGCCCCGGATTCTCACGATTGCGATGTATCACGACGTGTTAGCCGATGTCGCCACGCTGTTACACGGCGCCGCGTCGTGCGAGAGAACGCGCGAAACATATAAAAAAACCGGCGTCTCTCTCTTTCTTTCTCGGTCGGCTTCTGTCGAGAAAAACGCGAGCGGCTTCTTCCCTGCATTTCTCCCTCGGTTTCTTTCCTCCGGCTTCGCGGTAGAATTTGCACCTAATTTACTGTTTCAATGGAAATGTTTTTGCGGGCGAGAGAACGCGCGCGTCTCTAATTAACAGATCGCGCTTTCCGCGGCTCTGCCACACATACCTGCCTGCTCGTAGCTTCGATACAACAAGCTTCTCGTAATTGCTATATTTACGAGCCGAGGCTGCTTTCTCCGCGCGACCCGACCGAATATTTTCTGCAATTAGCCGGCGTAATTAAGGGAGCCGACAGGCCACCAGGCTGCGCTGCTACCGAGGATCGATTCGAGATGATCTGTCAAACTGTTTCACCCAAATCTCTCTTTTTAACGGAACCATCTATAAGATATTTTTCAAGAATCCTACGAAAATTAGTTTATTTAATCTGACACTACACTGTTAAATCACTTTGTATCGCTTGGATCGTTCGCTTAAAAATATTCTAGTAGGGTAACTGCACCAGTGAATAAACATTTAAGAAATTGTTCAGGAAGATATTTTATTTAAAAAAAAACATGTGAATTAAAGGAATCTCATATATGTCAAATGGCTCCCTATACTTCATTTGTCAAAAATAAATGAACACAAATAAAATGAAATTATTATTATTTTTCTTTATTAAACGTTAAGTAAAAAATATAAAAAATACCACTCAATGAACACTACATTATAGTAATTATTGGTAATAATTACAAGAAATATACAAAAGCGTTCATTTACTGGTGCCCGTATATTCACTGGTGCAGTTACTTTATATTCATATTTTTTCATTTTTCCAAAGTCGCGCGAAACTTACGATTTGGCCGGATGAAATTTTGTAAACTAACGCACAGAGATACAGAACAGCGATCCGTAAAGCCACTACATCCCACCCATTGGCAACAAGGAGAAACTGACACAGTTCTTCAACTGTTTTTGGTGGCTCGTGCGACTTCCAAAGGACGTCTCCCTCGATCTCTTAATCTCTCCGGCAGACTATCAAGAAGTTATCGCGACGGCATATCTCCATTCCGAGACCCGTTACCCGTGTAACATTGCTGTTTCTTCTTCGCAAGTGTACGCGAGGCATCGTTTCTAGATCATCGTGTAGTAAAACGTTACGGCTCGCACCGCGGCAAGTTGATGGCCTATAACGAGCTTGAAACCGTGCGAAGGATCCCGGTGCCTGCGTCGATGGTGATCTTTCCTCTGTATCATGTTCCCGTTTAAATGAAACTCAATATATTTTCTTCCTCGTGCACTCAGAAGCGAATCGGTAATCGATCCAAAGTATATCGGCGACCGGTAACTTCGACGAGAGCCTCCATTCGACAATGCGCAGCATTTTACTTCAACTGTATACTTTTTCTTTGAGTTTCGTTCCGAGGGAATTTTCTGAAGTAATGGTGCATATTCTCAGTTTTTCTTCTCCCTTTGCTCTTCGTTTTAATACGCGAATGCGTGACTCGCGTGCATTTTCGCGTGAAACGGTTCTTAACAATTTACTCTTCCTTTCTTTGTAAAAAAAATCTTCTGGTTAATCTGAATACTATCCGTGTAATTTCCTTATAATTATTTCCAATTTAAATAAAAAAATTTCTCAACAAGGCCTACCAAATGATGTTCAAGACCAGTTACATATACCTCTTCAAAAACTTATAATTCAGAGAATTGTAAATCTATCGGTGTAATTTCCTTCTAATTATTTCCAATTTCAACAAAAAAATTTATTCTTAATACTAAAAATACAATATTTTTATTCGAATAAACTCTAACTCATATTTCCTCTAAAGAACAAGGACTTATTGCGAGCCTATGTAATTCTCCAATGGCTGTAGACGACAATAAAGTAGAATTTTGTTTCGGATTAAAGGAAATTAACAACTAGACCGCGGATTTTATATATTTATGATAAAAGTGATTGTATGTAATAGATTATGTTCGAGATCTTCATCACGACTGTGACCTGATTCCACAGTACACACACACACAAGGGGTTTAAAATAAAACTACAATATCAAAAAAGATTCACAGACAATACCTCACAAACAATACCTCAACAATTATCTTCCCTCTAATTAATTGCTATTAAAAGATGACTAAAACAATGAACGTTCTTAAACACTCTACAGTGGCAGTTTCGTGTCTGTAGAGAGGTCTCGCGAAAGCCAGTGTCGCGCATGCACACAGCCGGGCAGGATCCTCGTCCCGTAAGGGTTTCAGCCTCGGCAGGATTCGTCTTGGAAGTGTGCGTGCGAGAGAATCCTGCCCCCGGGACGTGACTCGTAATTCTAGAGTATTATGCGGTAGCTCGATGGTGCTTTCCAGCTCGACTTACGTTTTTTGAAATCGCTACCGAGCCGCTCCCCTTTTCTTCCCGTAGATCGTCTCTCTTCCTTTCTCTTTTTCTTAGTCCCCTCGATCCCTTTACTTCAGCCCGATCGAGGGAACATCATCCCCCCTGGAGCCTCCGATCGCCGACGATGACTCGAGCTATCTCGCGGCGAACTCGATATCCTCCTCTTCCAGGAACGATTAACGTCCAGAACTGTTTTCGCGACTTCCATTGTCGACATTGTTCGCGTCCGAACGATCGCGTTGCAAAGTCTGCCTCTCGCTCGGAATCTTTAGGAAGCATTTATAAAACCTCCATTTGTAAAAACTTCCTTCTTCGTCAGTGGTATACTTGGATAGAAAGAAATCATTTTCTTCGTTCCCGACTGATAAATAAGAATTTGAGCATTCGTAATAATAATGGATCACTGTAATTTGTCGATAAATTACTTCTGACTTACTCGAATAATTAAGAATCTCTATGAAGAATTTATTTCGTTGAATTTTGTTTACTTGTTGTACAGTGATTTAAAAGAAATCATTTTCATCGTTCCCGACTGTTATATGAGAATTTGAGCATTCATAATAATAATTGATCACTGTAATTTGTCAATAAATTACTTTTGACCTATTCGAATAATTAAGTATCTCTATGAAGAATTCATATCGTTGAATTTTGTTTACTTGTTGTACAATGATTTAGTGTGTAAAAACTTCCTCTTCGTCAGTGGCATACTCAGATAAAAAGAAATAATTTTCATCGTTCCCAACTGATAAATGAGAATTTGAGCATTTATAATAATAATGGATAACTGTAATTTGTCAATGAATTACTTCCAACCTACTCGAATAATTAAGATAAAAGATATAAATGTGCACACAATGTTCATTTAACATAAAGATCCACATTCAACCGGTAAAACGAAGCGTGGAGAGCACTGTTTGCACGGAATCGTCGAAAAACGTGAGAAATCGGCACGAGTTAGGTTAAATAACGATCGAACAGCCGGCAAGCAGTGAGTTAAAGGGTTAATTGGACTCGGCGAAGGGACAGCGACGAGTAAAGGTACACGCGTGCCATGATTATCGCCGGTTCGGTCGAACCAGAGCGGAGAAGCTGCACGTCGGCGGCTAAGAGGCCGCAAAAACCTGGGGAAAATTAGTGACGCTTCTGTCGGCCGGCTTCTTAAGTGCCCGCTTAAACTTCTGTTACTTTTGTTGCTCGGTAGAGCGCTGCGCTACGCGCAGTGACTCGGCGCCTTTCGCGCGGACGGCGCCCGGCCACACCTCGGGCGCCACGACGACGGATTTCGCGTCCTTTTTCTTTTCGAAACACCACCGCCTACGAGACCGAACGCCATACAACAGAGACGGAAAACGCCGTTTTTCACCGCGGCCGTTAAACTCGACGCGTGTCATTAATTCCTCGTTACGTTTTCCGCGAGTTTCTAAGCGCACGCGCGCGAGCGATCGACTGCGTTGAGATGACTAAGAAAAATTCATGAAATTTCATCCCTTACACGATTTTGTTTACGTTGGAAATATCATAAAAATATTTTTTTTTAGGATTTTTTTCTTCTTAAAGCATACTCTGGAAAAAGTTGTATATAACTTGTATTATTTTGATAAGACTGTGCTCGTTGAGATGGCTGAGGAAAATTCATGTCATCCCTTAATTTTTATTTTTGTTTACGTTGGAAATATCATAAAAATATTTTTAGGATTTTCTCATCTTACAACAAACTCTAGAAAAAGCTGTATAACTTGTATGATTTTGATCAATTTTGTTTTAAAAGAGATTCGACATCTACTTCGAATACCAATAAATATATGTGCAAAATCCCAATGCAAACGGTTCAATATCGGCATCCAAGATCAGAGAATACCCGTTTAATCCGATCAAAGAAAATTGACTTCTACTTCTTAGTCTCCGATCGACGTGCACGGATTCTCGTCGGTTGCAGAAAGCATCGGCATCATAGTCGTTCAAATTTCATTAACAACGACGAACGACCGGGTTAAGGCCGGGACTCTAGCTAATTGCAGTGCTACGGTTTCACCGGCGATAAATCCGCGGCCGATCGCATAAATCCGGTTCGGACGCAAGAGATATCTACGTGTGTCCGAGATAGCTGACAAATCCGAACGCGAATTACATAAACGAGAGCACGTCTCTGGAAGTTCCACCGAGCAACCAATGGCGCGGTGTTTCGGTATCGCGATTCCCGACCGCGAAAAAGTTAAATGATCGAAAAGCGTCTGCGCTCAGCACGTTAAGCGATCATCGTTGCCGACTGACGACCGTGCACGTAATTAACCGATAAGTAGAGAACTGGCGAGCGAGTCCTAATGACTTCTAAATAACCGAGTCGTCCGCGCGTTCCCGTCAGAAAAACCGGCGAGCGTATCGCTTATCGTCGGCTCGAGCGGGTAATTTAGACCGGAGTTCGATCGATCCACGGGAAACACGTTCCCCGGTGAAAATCAGCATAAACTTCTCTCTTTCTGTGTTTCTTTCTCTGTCTCTCTCTCTGATTCGATCTTGCCACGCGTCTCGAACGAGCCTCGATCAGGATCGTTTAAATCGCCAGCGCCGCCTCGAGCCGGCCAGTCATTACCTGTCCGCGTTTCCATCGGTTTTCTACGCTCGTATTCTTTGTTTACTCGGATCTCGTTACCCGAGCGATTTGCCAATCAGCGGGGCTTCCATTACCCCGCTTAATTGCTCGTTGACCTTTCCCGCGTCCCAGCATCGATCCCGGTTCGATGCAAATCGAGAAACCTCTCACACACCTCCGAAATCCATTGTCTCGATCAGAAAGTACAGCATTGCTGTCTATCAATTATCAAACCGTTAAGTCACTTCTCTTTTTAATCAAAATTATACCTACATTTGCAACAAGTCACAGAAAACTAGAAGACTTTATTTATTTCGATATTCTCTATTTATCAATTTCTATGAAAACAATAGGGTTTTCTTTTTTTTTATAGTAATGAAAGTATACCATATGTGCTTTCTAAAAAATATTAATTTACACCCCACCTCAGACCAACTTTTTATTTATAAGTATTTCAATCCCAAAAGTGCAAAAAGTGATTATTTTACACGTAACAATACTTTTTGTTGTGTTAGGGTCATCTGACATTATTAGGATTACTCGTAAAGAAATATTTGATGCAATAAAGTCTCAAAATGACTTAGATATTAATTGGAAGTTAGAATCTGTCGAAAATAATTTGATGACATTGGACTCCTATAGTGAAGTAGATAAAAATGATGTAAAACAATTTTGTTTAAAGAAATGTTTGGAACAAAAGTTGAACAGTTCATATTTTTTTACGACAACTAACCAAGGTCACTTTGATTTTTTAATTCTTAAAATGTATTTTTCATGTCATAATGTTGTAGCTGATCTTAAGAGACGAATTCAACGATATATAACATTATGACCTTGAGACCATAAATAATGTTGCAATAATTTTTTTGCCAGATCGGTCAAATACCGCTCTGTGCGGCAGTGGTAGATTTAGCATTGGAGAACACGATCGGGAACAAAAGAAACGCTCCAATCACGTTCGAGCACGCCCCCTGATAAATGAAAACGGTGTTCCGAAATGAGCTTCGAGACTTTGTGAACGGGCACAGGGCTCGTGGTAAGAAGTTGCCGAAGATGTCGATCGATCGACACCTTTGGTTACTTTGTGCATGTCAATCGGGTCTCGAAAGGATGCTCCACATCAGAGTTGATCAGGATCGGAAGCATGGCGGCGCCGGTTCTTTGGTGACGGCGCGTATCGAATTCGTAAATGGAAATCGCGGCGGCCAACAAAGGCGCTGTTTACGTGGTTAAACGCAAGGATCACCGGGTGAACCGAACGATCCCGAGCATCTCGAGAGTCATGTACCTCTCCTTCTAGAACCATAATCGCCGCGAGCGTGAACGATCCTCGAAAAAACGGTACCGCGCTCGGCTTTTTTTGCAGAAGCAGAACCGCGCTGGGGATTATTTTGCGATCAAAGAATCGGCGAATCATTCGCGACTTTCGTCCGCCTATTAATTTTGCGACACGGTCCGACACGGATAAGTGTCACGGTTTGGCACCGGGTGACTGTCGACAACTGTTTCCGCCCCTTCGTTCCATTTTCTTCTTCATTTTAAGTCGACTTCCATTGAACGCACTCTTAAAAATATTCAAACTTTTATCAATGTTTCTTATACAATGTTTGCTCGTTATTTATGTACCAAAGAAACTTTTAATCCATTCAATCAATTCGATGATAATGAGCATACATTTAAAGAAGCAGCTTTTCAGAAGAAAAGCAAATCGATGTCTATTTTAATCATTTAAATTAAGTCTGATGAAAGAACAAGTCTGATAAGGATACGTTAAGAGTACATCCAATAAAAATCTGTAATGACGAACGAAATATTTTATTCAATCAATTCGATAATAATGACCATACATTTAAAGAAGCATCTCTTCAGAAGAAAAGCAAATCGATGTCTACTTTAATCAGTTATATTAAGTCTGATGACAGAATAAGTTTGATAAGGATACATTAAGAGTACATCCAATAAAAATCTGTAATGACAAACGAAATATTTTATTCAATCAATTCGATAATAATGACCATACATTTAAAGATGCATCTCTTCAGAAGAAAAACAAATCGATGTCTATTTTAATCATTTAAATTAAGTCTGATGAAAAAATAAGTCTGATAAGGATACATTAAGAGTACATCCAATAAAAATCTGTAATGACAAACGAAATAATCGACCTTCAACTAACCTTGACAGCAGGCTTCCGTATTTAAAACCATAAAACTGTTGTTTCGAACATTTTTTTCAACGATTTGTTGCTTTCGAAATAATTGAACGTCCAAAGAAAAATCGTATCAGTGTTGCGATCGAATAATAGATTTTTGTGCTCGATTCGAAGAAGACTTACACACCTGCCAATTTTGGCAACGAGGATCGAGAGAAGATCGCGGTCGATTTCAGGAAGGTTGCTTTCGAAATAATTGAACGTCCAAAGAAAAACCTTATCGGCGTTACGATCGAATAATAGATTTTCGTGCTCGATCCGAGGAAGGCTTACACACCTTCCAATTTTGGCAACGAGGATCGAGAGAAGATCCCGGTCGATTTCAGGATGGCTAGCGGCACCCTTTGAGCCCCGAGAAGCAGTTTCCACGAGTCATTCAGCGGCGCCTGAGACTGTCGACAGCTCGCGGACCTCTTCCCCCGATCATCACGCTCGTTATCCACCGATATTTAGGCTCCACCGAGGAAAATGAAAATCGCACCCTAAAACACCGTTTCGCTACGCCAACCCGGAAAGAAAATCTCCTCTGAAGAGAAAACGTTCTTTGTCGACTAGATAATGTTCAAACGAGGACCCTCTCGTAGAGTCTGGAGAATTTCTAATGAAAAGGCGATTCAATTACGTTCGACCGTTTGCATTTTAATCCGCAGACATTGAAATGCCTGTCAACCCCTTAAACGCGAAGAGTCCTCGAGAAAGACAGGCTGCAGTCTTATGGAAAATATAAATTTCAAAAGAATATTCAAGCGGAGCGAAATTGCTTTCTCCAGGCTCCAGCGCTGCGACTTTCTTTCACCAAACTTAGAAATCAATTTAAGTACACCGAACTTTGTCGGGGTCTACGTTCCAATATTTTTAATTTACAATTATCGAGACTGTAAAAGTATATCCATGAGGAATTATTCAAGGAATTTATTCCTTCGGGTATTAGGTTACAAAGAATGGCTGAAATTTTTATTTTGCACGAAGATCCCCAATTTTTAGAAACATTAGGGTTGGCCATGGGTTGAACCAATGGTCCACCGGAAGTCGCAAGACGATCCTCCTCCACGGAGCGATTTCGCGCCCATATTTTCGGCGAATAGTTACAGGGCGCAGCTTTCTGACGGCGATTAGCTTCGGAACACCCACAACTCATGACTACGCGACTTCTGGCCGGGTTAGTTTGGACAAGCGGCTCAGGATCGGGTCTCAAAGGTAGCGGGTCGTTAATGAGGATCTTGAAGAACCGCGCACGTCAGCAAAACGCTAAACCGTGCCATTAGAGTCTCCTGATTAGACCTTACACATTGTGCCAAATAAAAAACATGATGGGCATCGATAGCAAGAAAATTATTCCTCTACCAATTCCAATAAGTTACGAAAAATATGGACGACAGTATATCTTACATATTTTATATTTCTCTTGTGAACGCGCAAAACCCACAAAAAAGCGTTTTTATTAGAAATTCAAGAAACACGAGAATGATTAATGAATATAGAATTATCGCAAGCAAGACAAGGTTCGGATAGCCAATGAAACTTTATTTACCCAAGAGAGTTATTCGTCTTATCGCGAGGGGTTAAGGGTTGTTTATTATTCTTCGGGATTAGCTACCCGCCCCTATTGTCCTCCCTGAGAAAAGCACGTCGTCAAGAGCTCGTGATAAATGTCTCGTCTTCTGACCTTACCTTCTGTTCTGGTACCACGTCTTGACTTGTGTGTCTGTCAGGTGCAGTTTCGCCGCAAGCTCCATCCTGTCCTGCACGCTGAGATACTTCTGTCGCTCGAAACTCTTCTCCAGAGTTTGCAGCTGCTGATCCGTGAAGGCTGTACGCGCTTTTCGTTGTTTCTTGCTCTGCGCCGAGCTCAGAGAACTCGACGACGAGTTCTTCGGGTCGTCCTCCTTGCCACCTGCACAGAGAAAACGTCTTGAATCCACTAAATCTCGCAGTGCATCATTTAAATTAAACTTATTGGTCGAAGTAAGCATCTTAATTTTTAGTCAACATGAAAATTGTCAGTCTGCTCAAGATCAAAGGACTCGTTCGAACAGATTGTCGAGGATCATCCCCTAATATACATTGTACCCTGTGATCACGGATAGGTGCCAATATTTACAGTAAAAATTTCGAGATTGTTGTACACGATCCTTTGATTACCTATATATTATCCTGCGACCCGTGGGTAAAAATTGTGAGACAGTCGAGCATCATCCCCTAATTATCTAGCACCCTTGTGATCACGAATAGGTGCCAATATTTTTATAATAAAAATTTCGAGATTGTTGTGCACAATCCTTTGACTACCTATGTATTAACCTGCGAACCATGGGTAAAATTGTGAGACAGTCGAGCATCATCCCCTAATTATCTAGCCCCATGCGATCACGAATAGGTGCCAATATTTTTATAGTAAAAATTTCGAGATTGTCGTACACGATCCTTTAATTACTTATGTACTACCCTGCGACCCGTGGGTAAAAATTGTGAGATAGTTGAGCATCATCCCCTAATTATCTAGCACCATGTGATCACGAATAGGTGCCAATATTTCCAGTAAACATTTTGAGATTGTTGCGTGTCAGAGAAAATCTGAACAGGGCTGTTCTGACAATTTCGGCAGTCGATGGGGGTTCGCGATGCTGTCCGAGAGAAGAGAGAGGCATCATAGGTTGGCTCGTAGGGGAAGTAATCGATGTTTTTGCTGGTCCCCGAATGGCGATCGCGGCCGCCTCTCTATCGGCGGAGATCCTTTTGTTCTGAGGCCGGAGTCCGCGCAGCTGAGAGCCGATTGGCTGGTATCGCGGATTGGACCACGCAGCCGCGTCGAGACGCCGCAAATTATCCCCCCGTTTCGCCGACGACCTACCGAAGAGGGTGGGATTCCCCGAGGAAACCGATTACACCCGATACACGTCGGGAACTTGCGCTTCTCCGCACCCACCGCCCTTTCTCTCTCTCTCACACACAGCCGCGTTGATTTTCGCGCGCATACACGTAGAATTTTCACGCTGCCCGGATCAAATCTGACGCACCCCCACCCCCCAAGGCTCCCGGTTCATCCCTCTCGAATCTCGTTAACGATGTTCCTTTATTTTTCTTGTATTTTTTTTCAGGCCTGTGCAGACGCAATTTTCTAGCCGTTCCTACCGCCACACGGGGAAATAACACGCCCCGTGGATGCCAAACGATTTTCAACGTTGCTGTACAATACTGAACGACTATGGCTGTTGGTCATTGCTATAGAACCCTTTTGTTAATCCCTGTACCATTTTCTTTCCCGCGACAGTGATTAACTGCGTCCTTATCCCCAGAAATGTCACAGAGGAGAATAGAAATGATTAATATTTGTTACACAAGCTACGTTCACGTCAATGTCTAAATATTGATTGGTAGACTGCTTGTTCGAATCAATTGCAACAAGCAGAAAACTTCAATTACGTATCTGCCACCATGGACGATAGCCCAGTTATATTGTAACTCATTATTTTTTATTTAAATAATTATTTCGCCGCAGCAAACGCAAAAATGTCTCTCTTGAAGAAGATCCATACAGGGATCGAAACGTTGAGTTAAATTAATTTGCAAACTTGCTGCTGAAATCATTTTATTTTAGAAAACTTCAATATCGGCTTTAGCCCAGAAATTTATATAATTATTTTCTATAGATTTGTCTTTATATTTTCGTCAATTGTAAAATCTATTTTTAATTTATTTTAGAAAACTTCAGTATGAGCTTCAGCCCACAAATTTATATAATTATTTTCTACGGATTTGTCTTTATATTTTCGTCAATTGTAAAATCAATAATTTCAGACCAGTCTATTTGGCTGGCACTTTAGCGATCATTTCTCACGTGCATGGGCAGTGTATTGTTTCAAGCAAACTTCATGTTCCAGCAAAGGGAAAATCGAGGAGCTCGGTGGTATTCGAGTCGACGGAGCGTATCCGTCGATGGAAAATTGTAGGATTCTTCTTGGGTGGTTGTAGGGGGTTGAGAGGGTCCCGTCAGGGGACCGATCAGGGAGGCGAGATTCTCTTGGGATCGGCGCTGCGCGGTTCTAAAAGTATCTAAAGGCCCGTTGTCGCGAGCTCATCGATTGGAACGGTCGTGGGTGGAAGAAAGAAGCTCGGGGGGTGTTTGTTGCGGAGGTGGAAAACGCGCGTGTATGTGTGGAGAGAGTCTCGGGGAACGATTGGAAGACAGGGTGGTAGTTGAGAGAGAGGAGATGAGAGGGTGGCAGCGGGATATGGCTGGAGAGAGCAAAGTGGATCGAGTTAACTCGAACGAAAGCGTGGCTCTTAGCCTCCGTTTGATCGGCCAGATTCGCTCGAACGGGTCCGGGACTGGTCCGCCATGTTGGCAAAGATGGCCGACGATCCCTCAGGAAAGGAACGGGAGGGAAGAAGAGAGAACCCACCAGGAGGAATTCCATCGCGGAGACAGCCTCTCTATCTCTCTCCCTCTCTTAGCTGGAGGTCGGGCCACGAGGGAGAGGGATGGGACGCGGTGGAAACGGAGGTTGGAAAACTAAATTTACTATGTGATACACTTAGAGCTCCGGGTCTCAACCGACGCAGTCCTCTTTTTTAGACACTTCCAAGACGTTGGACTGAAACTTTTTCCCACCCCCTCCCCGGCCCCGGAGAGTTTGAAGTAACTCGAGAACCATCGCGAAACACAGTCGTCTTCCTCTTTTTTCCCTCTATCTCTCCTTCTTTCGTTCTTCTGCTCTTTTTACTTCTCCTCCTCCTCTTCTTCTTCTTCTTCGGCAGCTGCTTCGTCTTCTACGCCGTCTTACCACTTTTTCCTGTGGAAAAGTACGTTTTCTAGGCTTCTTCCACCGCTTACTCCCACAGCACGTACCGACCCTTTATCCAGGAGCTCGCGATAGAGACCCTTTACGAGACCGTTCGCCGCTTTGTGTGTTTCACTTTGCTGAAGACGACGGAATTGGGCTTGGGAAAACGGTTCCTCGGATGCGCGATCCCGATTTAAGGAGAATTGCTTCTACGGGGAGAGCCGGAGACGGTGGTTGTACACTGAATGTTTAGCGGACCGTCGGTTTTGTATCGTTCGATCCTCTCGAGCGAAGTTCAGCCATTTTCTTTTTCCATATATACCTCCTCTGTCATTCATCCAAGCTTTTCTTTGCGCGATTTCGAAAGTGTATGTCAAAATTACAAACAAATTGATCTTGTATCTTAACAAAGTTAGCACGAAGACGACAGAAACAGTGTATCTCAAATGTGAAAACCCTGTTTATGCCAATAGCAACCACGGGGTTTATATTTGTCACACTATCAGATAAACTACTCTCTTAAAACGTGCATCATTTTCTCAGCTAGGCACTGGAAGAATGGCTTTGATGTTTATGTTTATATTTGTCACACTATCAGATAAACTACTCTCTTAAAACGAGCACGACTTTGTCAGCCAGGCACTGGAAGAATGGCTTTGCTGTTTATGTTTATATTTGTCACACTATCAGATAAACTACTCTCTTAAAACGTGCACGACTTTGTCAGCCAGGCACTGGAAGAATAGCTTTGATGTTTATGTTTATATTTGTCAGATAAACTACTCTCTTAAAACATGCACGACTTTGTCAGCCAAGCACTGGAAGAATGGCTTTGATGTTTATGTTTATATTCGTAACACTATCAGATAAATTACTCTCTTAAAACGAGCACGACTTTGTCAGTCAGGCACTGGAAGAATGGCTTTGCTGTTTATGTTTACCGTATACAGAAAACTACAACCCCTTCCGATTAATTATCAAAGGGTACACGTCGAAGCAGCCCCTAAACCCAACGACACCATTTCCCATCTTGTTTTCCACCCTGGTTCGGCCACGTGTTCCGATCAAGTTTCGGTTTTTGCAACAGTTCCGCAGAGCTGTGCGAGCAAACATCGTGCATCATATCGGTTGTCAGCCGACATACGCCCTCGCGGAACTTTATTCTTGTGGAGTTCCCGTGGAGGAGTGGATCGGCCCGTGAAACTTTCCAACTTTCCTTGTGTCTCGCGTCGCGAATCTCTCTCCGTACGGTTTCCGCGAATCGGTTTACAGGATGCACGGTGTATTCCCGACGAGTTTACTCTGCCGGGTTGTCCTGGCTGGATTATGCGACGACGCGAGAGTTGCGTTACTTTAATTGCGCTGGTACTGCTGTAATTGTTAGACGACTGGAAGGAATACGGTGGCACAGCACCGGATGCGACGGCGTGTACGCGCCAATGAAAATCGTCGTGTTTCGCGTGCGGGCGGGACGGAGTGATCAGGAGAGATCGAGAGAGTGAAAAAGACGAAGTTGGAGAGAGAGGGGATGGAAAAGAGAGCGAGAGAGAGAGAGGGCGAAACGAGGACCTCGCGTGCTGCGAGTCAGCGGCGCGGTACAATGTACGGAACGTAAAAGCGAGATTAACAGGATGTTTATCGAGCAATTATTCGCCGGCGCAATTAGTGCCAGCACGGTCGTCCGCGTCACCGCCAGGTATCGTCTTCGGCCGGGTTCACGCAAAACGTTCCCTGTTTTACAAGGAAACGCGACACCTGCAGGATGTACAGGCGATTACGGCTCAAGTGGAGAGCGTATTTACTCGTTCGCGAGAAGAGGACCGATTACGTTCGTTCCCGGGAGCAACCGCGCGTTATTTTTTTCGAGAGCGTTCCACTAGAACCGATTAAATCAAATTACAGGTCGAGAGATGGCCGCCGGATAGTACCGCGGAGGGAAGGGGTGAGAAAGAGATGGAGGAGTGGGGAAAGGCAGAATTTCAATCATTTATACCGGAGCAGATCGTCGAGAATATCATTCGGAACCGGGGCCCCGCAACAGCTGTAATTAGGAGCAACGAGGCTATGTCAAAACTTATCGGGGGCCGGATCTACGCGGCTTGCCACTCCGCGGACGTGTCCGGAGTCGTCAATTAGGAGTCGTAAACCGCGGGTTCCCAAGCCCGGACACATTTCTCTCTTTTCATTCGCGGAGCCCGGCCGTGGTGCACGCCGGACGTATCGCAGTCGCGCGATCGTCCTAAAGGGACGATTCGTACGCGCAAAACGCGCTAATGATTCGGGAAAAGAGAAAACTGCTGTTCTGTGTCTCCTCGCTAGTCGACTCTCGTACCAGTGGTCTTGAAACTGTCTCCTGTTGCCAGTTACAAACTGCTTTTGTTCTGTGTTGATTACAAGCAGAGACTAGCTAGCAATTCAGATATGCCTTTCTTTAGAACGAAAAATAAAGCCTGGCTAAGAAAGTTGAACGAGATTCGAGAAGTTTCAGAATAACTCCAAGAATAGGGTGACTGCACCAGTGAATGAACATTTAAGAAATTGTTCAATTGTTCCTATTATTTGTCAAAAATAAATGAACACAAATAAAATGAAATTATTATTATTTTTCTTTATTAAACGTTAAATAAAAAAATATAAAAAATACCAGTCAATGAACACTACATTCTAGTAATTATTTAATTGTCAATGACAAGAGTCATTATCGCTAGTATGTTATGCGGCTTAAAATTTGTTGAAATATACAAAAGCGTTCATTTACTGGTGCAGTTACCCTACTTTGCCACCCTTCTGGCATTTTGCAGATCGTAATCGAATTTGCTGCGCTCGACATATCAGTTTAAAAATTCATTTACGAATATGGACAAATGACAGTCAAAGCGAAAAGACTTTGAAAAAAGTGCCGCTGTTGGAAGCAGCGGGAAGATCACTTTGAAAAACGATTACCATTTCGATTAAAGTCTCGAGCATACGGAAAATCGTGTCGGGCCGCAGCGGGCCGGTATTGCGTGGGCGTTGGGGTGTCCGGAAGTCGGCCGGACAGATCATAAAGCTGGAAATAATAAAAGTTTCGCAAACAGTTGCCTCGCGTTGGTTTATAGTCAACACGGAGAGCCGAGTCTCGAACGACTCCGGCGAGGAAGTAAGAGAAAGAGAGAGAGAGAGACAAACATCGTCGGCGAATGGCGATGGCAATGGCGGCAGAAGGGTGGCGCGCTGCTCCTCCATTGTGTCCCGGTAGCCGCGATTTTATTTGCTTATTGCTTTATTTCGCACAGCTCTGCTTCTCTCTGCACCGCTTCTGCTCGGCGCCGCGCCGGGAGGTGTGCGCGCACCGCACTATGAACTAGTCCGGTGCAGGTGTGCGTTTTTACCCGCAAAGCTGGCGCAATGCCGTTAACATTCGCGGAATGTAGATGTAAAACCGCACGTAACAATCTGCAGTAAAAAGCGCGTGGCGCGGGAGGAGGCTGCGCGATCGCGTCGTCGCGTTCGATGGGAACGAGCACGAACCGTCTGCGTCGGATTTCCTATTTCTTAATTTCCCGCGCAAAATCTCTTTGTTCGACTCTTCCTTTCTTTCCCTCGCCCCGTCCCGTCGTGCACCTCCCTTTCGAATTTTAACAGCCACGGCGAATCGCGAAAGCGCCCGAACACTGCGTGATTTCCATATTATCTTCTCTGACGGTTCGACTTTTCACAAGAGAATATTTTCCACTGTGTAGAAAAAGGATTCGGGAACGTTTTTATTCAATTTTTATAACGGTCTCTCCCATTAATAAAATTTTCAAACTTGATGCTCTTCGAAGCAATCTTCGGAACAAACATTCTTCAGCAACGTCAATGTCATATTTTTGTTTTGATATTATGAAATAAATAAATTGATATTTTCAAATTAATTTTTGCAAATTAATAGAACTTTTTTCAACGTTTCGGTCTAGTTTAAGACCATTTTCAAGAAACATATAATTTGCGTCTGTAAAAATTAATCAATGTAAATTATATTGTTCAAGTTTAATTCCATGTTAATAAAAGGAAAAAGAAAAGGAAAGAAAAACGAAAAACCAACGGTTTTATGGGGCAAACTTATTTGCTAAGTGAAAAATTATTTAAGAGTTGCTTTTGAATTTAATTTGTACAGACGCAATTATATATTTCTTGAAAATGGTCTTACACTAGACCGAAACGTTGAAAAAAAAATTATATTAATTTGCAAAACTGCTTAGCTAGTAACATAGGATCGAATATGTGCGCCGAAAATATTAATTTATTTATTTACAATTGTCGATCGAGATAAAAGGGAACAGATATTATAAAGTACAAAAAAGAGAAACAAGCTAGCTCAGCATACATCTTAGAAATGACTTCGATGTGATCCCAATCAATCCTAAAAAATAATTGTTAGATCCTTCGACTGATATCCTATTAACGCAAACGATACACGATGAAAGGGTTAGTTTCCGGTGTGAAATGTCCGCGAAACATGTAAGGTTTACCGAGAAACGTCTCTTTCCCGATTCGAGTCACACCTAAAAGCTTGGCCCCGTGTCGCTGTTCTTTCATAGTTCACATAGTGCGCGCACCCTTCGGCATTGTACGGAAGGGCGACGTTCCCCGTCAAGGGCTGAATCTGACCCCTCTTCTGTATTGTGTTACCGTGTCGCCACCTTTAGGGTAGAGAACACCGGGGATAATGTTATAGGGCTAACGTTTTATTGCCTGCCCACTCTATTTGCAGTCATCCCGGGGGACAAACTGCCTGGCGAGAGAGTTTCGAAAACAAACTACGGAGGAAACGGTGTCAAATTAGTGTACCATCGATGCTAGCCCATTGATTGCTCGTTCACACTTCGGGGGAGGGTTAATCTATGTTTCTGTTGCATTCCTGATGCACCTGCTGAATATTATTTTTATTCAAATTATACAAAGTTCTTCTACATATCATCTAGCATACTAATAATTCTAGGAACTTCTGAAAGAAGCTGGACAAAGCTTTGAGGAGGTACGTTGCAGGAAATTTTAGTAAAAATGCATCGTAGAAAACTGCATTTTCTGCCGGTTGCATAGGAGAAAACTTTTGTCAAATTAGTGTACCATCGATGCGAACCTATTGATTGCTCGTTCACACTTCTGGGGGGTCAATCTATGTTTCTGTTGCATTCCTGATGCACCTGCTGAATATTATTTTCATTCAAATTATACAAAGTTCTTCTATATATCATCTAGCATAATAATAATTCTATGAATTTCCGAAAGAAGCTGGACGAAGCTTTGAGGACGCACGTTGCAGGGAAGTTTTAGTAAAAATGCATCGTAGAAAGCCGCATTTTCTGCCGGTTGCATAGGAGAATAGCTTCTGGAGGACCTGGCTGCATAAGGGCAGAGAGGTGTCGAGTGTCGGCCCGTGCAACGATCTCTGCGCCGTCGTGGAAACATTATAGGGAAAAACGCAATCGGGAGTTACTGTCAGATCGAATTATGCGAGCCTAAGGTTTCGCGGGGTGCGTAACGAGCGCGTTTCTCGAATTTCACGGGTGCATTCCGCGTGTCCGTTGAATAGGAATACAACTGTGCTGTTGTCCCGGCGTTGGCTGGCTACCTAATTAGCTAGGACACCAACCTGATTTTTGCACCAGGGCCCGACACGACCGCAAATATTTTCGCGAGAAATCGAGACCGGGTTCTCGCCTCGTTTCGAGTCGCACATTGCGTCAAGTTTCCTCTTAGCTTGGCCCTACGGTTATTCGGAAAACGAATTTTTGTTGACAGTGGGGCGCTTCGCCGGACGAGGTTGTTGACAGTGAACAGCCTGGAAACAAGATGGGGGGTGAAACGAGGACACTGACTGAGACTAGGGGAGCCGACAACCACGAGTAGCTTACCCTAATTGCGAGTAGTCGACTTGGGAAGTGGTCTGCACTAGCTTCAACTTCAAATCGGATTCCCTTTGTATATTGGCAAAGCGAATGATCCAAGTGCGTTGACTTGAAAACCGATAAAAGCTACGATCTTAGCCGATTCCTCGAGCTTACGGAACTGTGCTCATCGTCTGGAAACCTTTATTTTTCAACTAATAGTTCGTGGCCTGAAATGCAAGTCCGGTGACAGAATTGCAATTGACAAAAATATTTTACACTTATTTGTCCGGATAGCATTTAAAACGTTTAGAACTAATATGTATATCAAACATACGAATTAATTCTACTCTCCAAAAATTAATTATGCATCGATTGCGAGAGCTACTAATTAAATTATGCAATTAACAAATGCATCGCGAGGATCTATATTAATTTTTCTGACGGGAGTATACGAACCTGTGAGTCACCGTTAACACAATTTTCTATGCAGGCTCGGAAACTCGTTTGTACCGTGACATTCTTTGAATAAATCGATTTTTACCGAGACTGGTCGACTGCCAGCACATTCGCGGAAATAATTCCAGTCGAACAGAATTAATCAAACACGTGCGTTATCAGCGTGTTCTTTTTTTTTTAATTTCGTAGCGTGAAAAGAGCCACTGCTTCGAAGAGCAACACGCCCAGCGAGCGTGGAATCCGCAATTTCCCTGATCCATTTGAGCCGAACTATTCCGAGGATCGCGATCGCGATCGTCTCGCAGTTAATCGGGTCATGGGTGTATTGTTTCAAGCGGCTGGCAGCGAGCGCAGGAATAATTAATCATCTACGCTTAATCTAAGATCGGCCGCTTTGTAAACACTGGACGGTTTGCACGTGTCGGAACTTGGGCGGACGATATGCGCTTGCTTCGATTGCGCGTTTACGTTCCCTCTCTCACTTCATCACCGGTTGCGGCATTATTGTGGAAACTATGTAATCTCACGGCGATTTTACGGCCGGCTAAGGCGAGGCAAATGAACCCCTTCAGCACCGGTGCCAGCCGGTAGCTTCCTGGAAAGGAGAAATTTTCGGGTCCCCCAAACGTTCAATTTGCTGTCCCTGATCATTTGCTCGGGAGCGATCGATGATTTCGAACTACGGGTTTCCAAGAGAGGGAGGGGGAGAGCGTGAGGATCGAGGTTCAATAAAAAAAGCTCATCAGTCCCTGTCACCGCGTACAGTTAATTCTCAGTCGCCGCCACTTTCGTTTGTCAAAAATTCGCCT
Source organism: Lasioglossum zephyrum (assembly GCA_028455615.1). Lineage (NCBI taxonomy): Eukaryota > Metazoa > Arthropoda > Insecta > Hymenoptera > Halictidae > Lasioglossum > Lasioglossum zephyrum. The sequence continues at coordinate 6,969,418 of CM052330.1, read as the reverse complement.
GCACAGCAGAAACGTGAACTTAAACGCGAGAACGGCCGGGTTCCAATGCAGTCGCGCAATTAACACGCGAACACGGTCACGAAACGCGCCGGACCCACCCACACAAACGGTGCGGCGTTCGGACACGAGGCACGAGGAGGCCGGACACGTGTACACGAACCCCCGGAGCAACGTTGACGACTGCTTGGAGGCCACTTGGCGAGTCGCTAACACGACTTTCGCGTGACCAGACCCGGCCTTGATGTACGAAGGACCGAGTTTCGGCGTTCGAACTGCGCCAGAGCCTAGGTGTCCCCAAACCGATCACGATTCACCCTCAACTGGCTCACGTGAGATAAGGAAGTGGATTTTGGAGGACCTGTATAGGGTGGAGCTATCGAACTTGAAGTAATGGCCAGGTTGGATCTAGATGAAAATAAGCAAATGTTTTTTTTAAGATCCTTGTATACTGACGATTGTTTCACATCAGGATCCCACATGATATGGATTTCAGTTTTGGAGGACCTGTATAGGGTGGAGCAATCAAACTTGAAGTGGTGGCCAGGTTGGATCTAGTTCAGAATTCAAGTAAACTTATAACATTGAAAATAAGCAAAAGTTTTTTTAAGATCCTTGTATACTGACGATGATGATATGGATGTCAGTTTTAAAGGACCTGTATAGGGTGAAGCAATCGAATTTAAACCATAGGAGTGATTCAGGCGAATGTTTAAGGCGATTAAAATAAAATTTGAAGATTGCTTTGTTTTCATGGAGTTTTAACAAAGCCAATTACCAATCCAGAGAAAGAGATCCCCACCAAAAAGGATCGAACCGTTCAACCGATGGTCAGGTTCAGCCCCCAGTACCTTGACAAAACGTGAATCGCCTCGAAAGCGTCCAAAGAAAGTCAATCCCCTGCGAATCAGTCGCGACGAGCGTGAAACGATCGTGGAAAAGCATCGATATCTCAATCGAATGGAGACATTTTTGGGCGCGCGTGTACAAATCGTTTGTAATCCGCTTACGAAGCCAACATTCGTCCCGGGTCGACGCATTGTCGGCGTCCTCTCGGTTCTCGGGGCCCAGAAAGGTCCCAACATCGAGAGTAGCGAGCAACAGCAAAAGTAACAAGCGGCAGCCAGTTTCACGCGCTTAACACCGTAGCCGGAGATCCGACTTTTCGCGCGCAGCTAATCCGAGAACCGGAAATGATTGGCAACCGTTTAGATCTCGGCGCGGATTAGGAATTGTGCGAGGGCCCGCCGCGAAAGAAAGCGACTTCGACTTCGAGCTGTCCCCTTGTCCCTCCTCTTTTTTTCTTTTCGAGACTCGATGCTAGTACCCTGACAAACGAGAACCGGCTGTCAGCTTTCTGACGAGACTATCTGCCCGGGATTAATCCGTGCTCCGGATCCTCGTGGGCCGCGCAGACACGTCAAAGGGTGTTCCACGGAGACCATAAAGACCTCAAAGACCCTATCGACGGACGAATCGATTCCTCATAGCCGCGACTTTTGCTCTTTCTTTTAACCCTTGAGCAGTGTCGAGGAAATTGGGACAGTCTGCTTTTGAGGATTTAATTGGATCACTGGCGGCATCCTCAGCTAAATTCGGACCATTGTATCAAGCTTGTAAATGAATTTATACACTTCCACTCAAATCAATTATTTGTATGATCGATAAATTCGCACTAGTTTGTACACCTAACATTTTGAGAATTTAATTGGATCAACTACTCTGCGATTCCAGATATTTAATTCTTCAGATTCTTCAGATATTTAATTCTTCAGATTCTTCAGATATTTAATTCTTCTTTATCAGATACGTATTTAATTCTGTCTTGAATAATTTTCCATTATTCTAGTCTTTCTTCTACGCTCGGAGGTTCATGATTGAAATAAAATTGCAATTTGAATGTTGCAGTGTATTTTTATACATTTGCCAGTTAAGACAGGCTAGTTAGTTTTAGCGTTTAATATTGGACGTGACGTAACGCATATCGGCATCAATCCTATTGTGTACAACGAGTCGGGACGGCATCTGTGACGAAGCCGGCCGAATTGTCGGCTGCGGATTTTCTAAACATTTCTGCTTCAAGCACTCTAACGACCGTCGTCGAGCGCACTGCCGTCGTCGGGATTCGCGCGGTTTGGTTCTACGCGTTCTCTCTAACGAGATTCGACCGGCGGAATCCTCTTAGCCGGCTCGTCCCAGCGTTGACAGTGCTGACCTCGCTTTGCACAACCCTTAAAAACTAACTTGCTGGCGTGTTGTCCGGCCTGTCCAACCAACGGGATCCTAAAGTGGTCTGCAATCCTACCATTCGAAAAATCCTCGTCTCCTCTCTTTTCTCCAAAGCGTTTTGCTTCTCTTGTTAATTTTCAAACGTTCACTGCTACACCAATGCCCATCCAAGAAATTTCTTACTTCAATGGTTTTAATAAGCGTGTTTCATGAATATTAGCGACCGTGGTTATTGAAACGTGTCTTAAAGTTGTCGCAAGTTTTGTCTTTAAATGTCGTTTCTCGTTGATTAATCAGATTGTTGACATTACGTGTCTTCTGTCATCGACGAATTCTTTCAATTCCGATAGAACCTTCGGAACAACTTATTTAATAACATAATAACGGAAAAGATTTATTCAAGCAATTACTTTCGCGAAACACGCTGAAGAATGTCAGAACGTTGTCGAATAAAAAATGAACAATTTCTCCTAGCGGACAGTGTAAATGATCGAACACGATGTTGGAATCTTGCATGACAAGTTTCGGATAATTTATAAATCGTTCCCTGGGGCCATCTGTTTTCATGAAAATGTTTGAACATGTTCCATAGTATAAGCATGGAAAGACAAGATTTATTGACTGCTTGCTAGACAAGTGGTGTAACGATATTGTTAACTTTTAACGTCATCAGAATTTTTACCAGTTCAACTCTGTATAAAAATAAATGCACAAGACTTACAACTTTTAACATCATCAGAATTTTTACCAGTTTAACTCTGTACAAAAATAAATGCACAAGATGTACAACTTTTAACGTCATCAAAATTTTTACCAGTTCAACTCTGTATAAAAATAAATGCACAAGATGTACAACTTTCAACATCATCAGAATTATTATCAGTTCAACTCTGTATAAAAATAAATGCACAAGATGTACAACTTTTAACATCATCAGAATTTTTATCAGTTCAACTCTGTATAAAAATAAATGAACAAGATCCTAATAATTTAAAGATTAACTTAACGATAAACACTGATCTAGATCGCTTACTCTCAATTCTATCGAAACAACTTTGATTTTCATTTTTCAGTCCGAAATCGTAAGTACAAAATTAGAAGATCCACGCTCTAATAATTAAGCCAGCGTCCCGGCAAAGTATCGTAGGAACACGACAGCTTCTAATCTGCATAGATTATCCTTTTTTCCCGTGGAAACACGCCGGGAACGTTCCCCGCTGCGTGAGAAACTGTTTTCCCACTGTTAACGATTCCGTCGCGACGGCTGTGTAGTACGTCGTCATAAAAATCTATGTTTGATCGCGGAAAATTGTCGGCTCCGGTGGCGCGCGAGCGTGTCCGACGGCAATTACATCGGCGTTGTGCTCCTCCTAATTGGCTTTCATTAATTCTTCATTGGATTGAACGGGGTGGACAACACGGACACGCGATTACTCCCGCGAGATCGGAAGTGCTCACCGAAACGCTGCGAGAGATCATCATCGGTGTAATGCCAGATCTCCGTTTTCTCTCGCAGACTACGTATCCTCACGCGAGCTCCCATTGGCGTTGGTCAGTTCATGAATTTTTCTCACTGATTAAACGGATAATTAACTGACTCTGTACAAAGCATACCACTCGCGAACAATGTACAAACACGTTCAAGTAAATTCTTAAAGTTCAAACCCGAAAAAGTATAAAAAAATACTGTTTTATTCAGGAATGTCTAGAGAACATTTTGGTGCAAGATTCGCTCGCATAACTGTTGTGGTTGAAGCACAACAAGATTTAAGGAAACGTTCAAAATGCTACAAAAAAGAAATCCTTCTGTAGATATGAGACTCTGGAGAATCTTCAGGTGCAAGATTCGTTTGCATAACTTTTACAGTTGATGCAGAAAAAGATTCAAGGAACCGTTCAAAATGCTATAAAAAAAGAAATGCTTCTGTAGACAGGAGACTTTGGAGAATCTTCTGGTGCAAGATTCGTTTGCATAATTTTTACAGTTGACGCAGAAAAAGATTCAAGGAACCGTTCAAATTGCTATAAAAAAGAAATCCTTCTGTACACGGGAGATTGTGGAGAATCTTCTGGTGCAAGATTCGTTTGCATAACTTTTAAAGTTGAAGCAGAAAATCTTGCTAAATTCGAAAGTTTTACAGTTGACGTCGAGAAGTGTCGTCTTTGCTTGAAACACAGTTTCAATTCGAAATATAATAAAAATATATATCCTTATTTGCGGGAAAGTCGTGTTCGCAAAGCTTCCATGGTTGAATCGTGAGAAATTGACAAATTCGTAAGATCATCGTCTCTTTTAAAATTAAGACGAGGTTGGGCCGACAAATGTCTCTGATCTAACGAGGCTGAATCATGACAACGGGACGTTTTGTCGGGGGATCAGAATCGCGGGTCGAAAAAGCTTGATCCGGCGCGGAACGATACCAAAAGAAACGATGTTTCGCGTCGAAAGCGTTGATAGATCGGTAGGATGGATCGTGTATAATCACCGGCTCAATCATCCGGAAAGCGTGTTCGCCGGCAATTACAACGCCGTTACTCCTTCTAATTGGCCTTCATTAATTCTTTAGCCGGCGTACCGGCCCGAGACGATTAGCCGCGTGAGGTTAACCGCGACTGATAACGCTGTGTCAAACGTAGCCCGGCACCTTCGAGTTCGGCGTCGTGACGCGCCGCGGAAAATCCGTCGGCGTTGTTATCGCGACGTGCTCATATTTTTCAAAGAACGAAACCCACTTGAATACGAACGTCCGATTCTCGCCGCGTCCGACGAGCTCCTTGATTATACGAGGCACTCTCTTATCGTGCCGTTGACCATTTTCCTCGTTACCCTTATCGCCGAGGAGAACGATTAGTCGACGCGGACCACTACGATCCTCGAGATTCTTGCGGAACCGTTGAGCTGCTAATTAATGCGCAGTTTTCAAACAGGGTACAATTTCTGTTCGCGCGAATTTATTGAAAACTAGCTGACCCGACAGACGTTGTTCCGTACAAATTTCTATAAATTTTTTCGTGATCATTTTATAAAAAACGTCAATAATGTAAATTCCTATTGGAATATTGATTCAAAGCTGCGACATTCGTTTCTTTGTTGAATTGAAATATAATTCAAAAAGCACTTTTAGCCTTTCCCTAATTTTCCATTTCTCCGGGTAACTATTCCTATTTTTTTTTACACTAAAAACCTGTTTCGGACTACAACGAATATTTTTTTTAGAAAATTAGTCAAATCGGTCCAGTCATTCACGCGTGATGTCGTGACCAAGCGATCCTCTGCAATTCTTTCTCTCGAATTGTGCACGAAAACGTGAGACAGGATTACAAAATATTGTGAAGATATCTACTTCATAAAATATTACACGGAGATAATAATCACTTGATCGAATGAGCCACTGTTTGTCACTGTTGTAAGAGTGAAGATGTTTAAACTGTTAATATTTATTGAAGAAAGCACAAGACCGTGAATAACAATATATATAAGAACTCCGGACACTGAATAAACGTAAACTCTTTAACCGTAATGCGTTCGTATTTCGTATCGAATTTACAGAATCTCGTTCCTACACTGTAAATGCGTTCTGCCAAATTTACAGCTGATGATTTACACCTCACGATCGATTAATATTTATCAGCGCCAACACTGTGCATATTTCTCTGTTCCAAGAGGCATAACAAACCAGACCTAAACTATGACTACCAGTCGATTAATGCCGCCAATAACAGTGCAAATATTTCTCTTCGGAAAGTCGCATGGCGGTTCGGTCTAGGAACCAGAATCAATTCAGGGATTCTCCTATTTGACGTATAAAATATTTTTGTTTATTCATGTTCTTTATAAAATTGATTGGAATCATCAAAAAAAATATATCTGTACAATAAAGTATTGTTCAAACGTACAATTCCCAGTGAAACGGCAAACGAGAGACAATTAGTCCCGCGTTTGTGCTAAATGAATTCGGAAACGGCAGTAGGAAGACACGGCGAGGCTCTAATCGCGTTAAAAATCGACTGGTTCATAGAATCGGCTCGCGGTTTGCCCGATAATCTCTAAAAACCGGTGTTCGCACGGATCCGAACGGTACCGTCGGGCCGGGCATTGTGGCGAAAGAAAGAATCACTCGCCGGCTAATTCCCAAAGAAAGTAATTGTTCGGAAGGGGTATAACAGATTCTTTCGGCGTGTGTTTTTTTTCTCTCTCTTCTCTGTTTCTTTTTCGCGGGGCAGGCTCTCGCGGTTCTCACAATCAGAAGCGGTATTAGTGCTCCGGGACCGTGTCTCTAATCACGTAGCCGTAGTCATGCGCGTAATTGTTCTTAATGTGCTTTTTGTGGGAAATAAGCCGATTACGGTGTAAGCGTATGAACTTAGCCTCGAAGGAAAGTGCCGTGGAACGTCGATCGAGCGGCACCGTCGAACGGGAACGGCTCACCAATCCACGAGAGTGCAGGATCAGAGAGGAGAGAGACAGAGAGGAGGAGGGGGAGCGAAAAAACCCGAGTTGTAAATTGACGGAAATTGTTTCGAGATGATTGGTATTAGCTGTACTCCTATGGCCGAGTCGCAGCTCTATCCCAAGGCAGCTGGAAACTGACAAATGGCAGTAATTACCGTCTTTTTCTTCTCTACACCACCTCCCTCCCTCCCTCCCACCCTTCTTTGGTGGAACGACGAGATCGTAACTCGACGGAACATCGACGCGCAACGTTTAATCACCGACGCTGTTTAAAGTGTCCAATAACGACAGGACAAAGTACCGTTCGCGCCGGCATCGCTGTTTGGAAAACAGTAGACGAGAACTAGCGAATACCAGACACCGATTTCATTTCTTGCCGTTGAGCAAACGAACAATTTGTTTGAGGAAAAAATTGAGAGGACGTTTAGAGCTGGACAGAACCGATTTTGTCTTTTTTTCGTGTAGAGACAAAACATCATGGAAACACATTTACAGAATTGACAATTTAATTTTTTTTATATTCTCGTTATGTATATTTTCTGTGTAGTCGAGAGTCGCGGCAAGAAGGAAGAGGAATCAATGAAATAATCGACGGAAGTGTCGAAACTCGGTCCACGCGTAATCGGTGCTCGGGATTCCATTAGCGAGAGAGAATCCACGGCCCTCTAATTAACGACCGCGCCGAAAACGAACGAAAGTATCATCGGATCGTTAGATCGCCTAACCGTGTTCTAGCGTGTTTCGAAACACGGATCGATCACGAGGGATCACGATGATCAGCTTCGAGGGTCAACAGCCTGGGGTCGATCCAAAATTTCTATTACATCATTCGCGGACTAGTTTCAAAGCCATTGAACGATTCGAAATTTTCTTCTTTCGTCTTTTTACATTATTTATGTAATAAATGTTTCAAACAATCCCTCTAAAACCGCGTTCTAGCGTGTTTTCCAACACGGATCGATCACGAGGGATCACGATGATCAGCTTTGATCTTATTATTACATCATTCACAGATTATTTATGTAATAAATGTTTCAAAGAACTCCTCTAAGATCAAAATGAGATCCGATCTGTCGAACCGACGTGGACGCTAATATTTTTAAAGAAAAGATCAATGTAGTACAGAAGATAAGTGGATCACGCGTTGCCCCATTTTTATTCCCACCTATAGCCAGGTGAATCGGTTAACTCCTAGCCGAACTAACTCCGAACGAAGCCTCGGGGCTCGGATTTAACCTCGATCCCAAAAAAAGCCGGTCGAAAAACGAGCAACGAGAGAATCGACGCGTAAGAATTTGAAGGAACCAGTCCCACGAGCCCTCATAAAAGACCCCACAAATCGTCAAAAGTGGAATCATGAATGGAGAAGGCGTGAAGGCGTCGACTATCACCTTTTTTCCAGTTGTCAATGATACTAAACGTGATTCACGAGGAGAACACGATCACGTCACAACATTAGACTCGTCGGTATTCTCGACTTCCGGTCAAGCTTGCAATTAGAGAGCATCAAGAAGGATTACAGCGTGTTTCCTGGAGACGGAGACGATTTTATCGAGCTGATGACAGTCGAGACGTTGGACAGGTACAACAGAGTATCACCTTTTGAGAAAGAGACCACGATTGCGAATGGGAAAGAGGTAGAGGAAGAAAGAGAGGCAGCGTTACAGGTAGAAAAGCTGAATGAAACAAATGAGGGTAACATAATTAAAGCGTTCGAACGGCGGGCTCCAATTTGGGACCATTAGAATTCCTAAACGATGTCGGGACAGACGTAGGCTCCCGTGATGAGGAGGGTTCTTTTATCTCCCGGGAAATATCTGATCCTTTGGCCGAGGCGTTTTGCGGCTCGCAGCCAACGAGGCGACGCGACGGCCACGATCTACGAGTGGAACATCCGGTCCGGACAAGTCCGCCCCATAAATGTCCTTGACACCTCCGTGAAAGTTCGCGCGGACCAGGTGCACGAGACCAGAGATGGATCTTGCTCACCCTTCTCCTGGCTAATCGCTCAACGATTGCTTGTACGCGATCGATCTCAAAGCCGAGGTAGATGTTCCTCTAGATAGATGTTCGCCTAGCAAATCTTCTCTAGCTTCGTTTAATCCCTCGACCATTGTTATCCGATGGAACTTGATCAATCCTAAATCTTGGTTGTACGTTTCTGTAGCTTGGCTATTGTCCGATCAGTGAACGATTGTTATCACACGATGGAATTTAATCAGTCTCCAATTTCACTTGTACATTTATACTGTTACCGATCTGGTAATTAATCTTATATGAAACATAATTCGGAAATAACTTTTCGAGTATACGAATCAGAAAACAGATTGTGTAGTAGCTTCGGCCCTGTTTAATCGGCAGAATGCGATTGATCTCTTAAATCTGGGATGTTTGTTCATCTAGATCTAGATGCCAGATTGAGTGACGTTTAATCAGTGGATGATTGTTGTAACGTGATGGAATGCGATTGCCTTTGGGGTATTTGAGGAATAAAGTACGACCCGAGAAGTTGCCAAGTAAGTGTCGAACTAAATGTCAGCCAAATTGGGCAGATTGGAAGAGTCGCCATCACAAAAGATTACCGATTTAAATAGGAAATAATTTTATCGAATAAAGCACACAAGTATGCTATACTAATCAAACATGGTTTACGGCATCAATAAATAAAGTTAACTAAAGAACAGTCGTCAAACAGTTAGCCATCTGTCCACAAGTTCAATAAACAATTCTACCCAATAAAACACGAAGTGAATCTTTAAGTAACTCATTATTGTTTATTTTAATAATTATTTTGCCGCAGCAAGTATGTGTTTTATAATGCTGTCTATGATACGTTTACACAGCTGTGTCGCAATATATTTATTTTCGTTTCAATATTCACTATTAACGTATTAATTTTCAGACGCAAACATGTCTCTCTCGAAGATGATCCATACAGGGATCGAAACGTTGAGTTCAATTAATTTGCAAACTTGCTGTTGTTACCAATGATAATGAACCGTTGCGTCGAATTCACAAACTTATTTTACATTAAATTTTCGATCGAGAAGAATTTCATTTTTCACGAATCTCTAAGTGGTTAATTTTGAAAAATTCTCGCGTCTCAAATAAGCCGAACAATTGAAACGAACGAGTCGGGAATGACGCAAAGCTGGAGTCCCTAATGGCAGCGTAATCTCGGTGGTTTCGCGGAAACATTGGCGTGTATCCGCGGCGACCGCGGCTAGATAAGGAGCATAATTGACCGCTTACCATTCGAGGTAACGGAAGCGCCATCGTGATGGCTCGCGTCGCTATCCTCGTCGAGGTTGCTGTTGTTCAAGGACGTCCTGGACTGGTGCCTGACACTGAGATCCCGGGGCGTCGACGGCGGGCTTCCCGGTGGTTCCTGCGTCTGCAGTCCTGCCGCTTGATGCATTTTGCTGGACGCTCCGGCTAATATATCTGTGATCATGAATCGGGACCTCTGGGGCATAGTGGTGGACGCGTCGCCGCGTTCCACGCCATTGTTCCCGGAATGATTATTATTTCTCGCATCGAGCCCGTTCGACAGTCGTTCGACGCTGACTCCGTTCCTCTCGACGATGTTCTCGAGCCGATGGGCCTCGAGGCCGGACATTCTGCTCAGGTTCAGACCGTTATTGGCCACGGTGACGCCGCTCAGTGCCGCCACGTGGTGGTTCTGGTGATGATGGACCGTCATCACGGTGCACGTCGGTGGTTCCCTCGGGCTCCGAGCACCTGCAGGTGCCTCTGTCGCCACCCCAGGACTGGCCCTGTACCTGGGAGACAGAATCTTGTCGACGGTGACGGCGTGACCTCTCTTCAGGAACTTCGGCGTCACCTCCGCGGAACACTTCACTGTTAATCGGACTTAAGCCGTCGAGCAAGCACCCTCGAGTCTTCTCCACCTGTTCGCGGCTACCCCCTTTCCCAGCATCCTTTTTACACCCCGATACACCTCCTCTAGACTTCAATCTTCAGTGGTCTTCTCGAGAAGCTCGTCTTCTTTACCGAAAAGGATTCACGTGATCTCCGGTCGCAGCACAGGTGTCGGCAGAACCGGCAAGGCCCCCGGTCGATTTCGACGCGAGAATCGCGAGTAAATGGCGCGTGAGATGGCCGCGATGATGCACCTTGCGCTTGCTTCCTCTCCCGTTCACTCGGCCGCGCGACGCCTCCTCCGCCTCCGCCCTCGGCTTCGCCTTCTTCGGGCCGCAATTACCGGGGCCGCCGCTCCGCTGGTCTCCTTGGTTAATTGCTAATTGGCCACTTAACATAATTGCCACGCGTAACAGCCAGTCCGCCGGCCATTTCCGCTTTCCTTTTTCTCCCTTTCCTCGGCCCGTTTAATTGCCAGCCTAGCCGCCCGGCTAAGCCTCTCCTCCGTAAACTTCTGAAAACCGGCTCCCTCTCGTTTTTCCGCCGATATCGCGTGTCCGTGGCCCCCCACGTAACTACAACCGCCTCTCGCGTATAGCCTCTCTGGCTAAAGGCCCGTTGTCACGCCAACGGCACCCTCCTGGCCGCGTTAATCGCTTCTCGTTACAAAACCCTACGAGGACTCTCTAGAGCCTCGCGAGATTCCAGCCACGGAACACTATCGAACAAATACCGTTTGTTTTTTTTTTTATCGAAACTGTCCGAAACTCTTCTCACGCTCACCAAAAAATAAAACCAACCAGTCTCCTCGGTTCACACCCACACTAAGAGATTCCACTGTTTTTAAGTCCTTCTTCTTTGCGCGGAACCGTGCGAGTACTCCTGGTACCACCCGAGCGTCCCCCGGATATTTTGTTTCCGCACGATCAACCGGACGTGTCGCGACCGATTCGCAGGTAAGATCGACGGGGCCACGGGGCCCGAAACTCGCGGGAATCCTCTGGACTGGCTCCGACTGTCGGCCAGGAGATTGTGTGTCCGGTGATGGCAGGCAACGGGAACGTTCTCCTGGGCGAGGCGTGCGTGTGCATCGGGTTGCCTCGACTGATCTGCTCGCACTGAGCGGTCCTCGGGCGCCTCCGCTCGCTCCTGGGCGGCCATACCGGCTCGATGACACGCCCCGAAACGTCCCCACCGCTCCCAACAGCCGTCCAATCGACGTTCTTACTGCTAACCAGCCGTCCAATCGGTTGCGCGTCGACCTCGGCGCCTCCGCTTCGTGCCGCGGCTACGCCCAACTAATTTGAAATGTGTTTCAGCGGTAATTCGATATAAAATTGTAGTTAATATCTTTCATTATAGCGTCGGGAGGGGAGAAGACCTCTGGAGAGCATGGTGGGGGGGCTCGTACCCCTACGTCCCCTTCCCACAGCCTCTCTCGGAGGGAAGGGGTGGATCGCGAGCGGAAGGGAACGGGGGCAGAGAGAGATTGATACGAGGCTCTCCCACTTCGGACTGTTTCTAGCCGGTCTCGTCTTCTCTCTCTTTCTCTCTCTCAACCCCTTCCCTCTTTTCTTCTCTGTCCATCTCGCTCTGTCCGGTCTCGTTCTCGAGATCGGCTCCCGGAGCAGTCGAGCAGGAGGAGAGAGAACTCCGACGCGACCACCTGGAAGGGGTTGAAGAGCCATCGAGGACGAAGGGTGGTCCTAGGCTGCATCCAACGCGGATCCAACGGGTCGCCGGATCCTCTCCTCGCTATGTACACCAGCTACCGCTCTCTGCGAACATCCTCTTTGGCTAAACCACGCTGACGAGCGGACAGTGTCGCGTTCAACTGCGATTTACAGATGTCGTTTAGCGACCAACCGAAACGAGCCACCTCGGTAAGTGCTGCACACGTGATAGAGAACCATGATGCATCGTGCCGCGTGGCTGCCTCGATGATGCCTCGCTGGCCACCCACTAAAACCCCGTTTACATTAGGCTACTTTTGTTCGAGCGACACTGAATCATTCAATGCCGACGCTTGTTGGAATCGGACTGCGAATTTATTCGTTCGCGGAAACATTTACTGGTTACGATTTTAAACAGCACAGAGATTAAACGAATCAACATTATGCCGGACTAAAATGCATATGATTAAAGACTTAAATGCATTATTTTTTTCTGGAGGTTTAACTCTTCGCAGTCGGAGCTAATTTAAATTGAAAACTAAACATTTCTTCTGGAATAAATAAATTGTATATGATTCTTTTCATTTTATGGATATGAAATTGATATAATACCTTATGCAACGTACAACGTCTTGTGACATCTGTAACGTGATTAAAATACGGGGAGATATTATTTTTGAAACATTCGGATAATTAAAGGAAAAGAGCAATTTCAAAGAGGCTTCTTCTTGTAATTGATACAGACAATTTTTATTTTGTATATAGCATCATTATGCAGGACTGAGTTTGAGAAATATCTGAATATTGATTGCGAGATGTTGGAGTGTTAGATGCAACGTGTTTTTATGCATTATTTTTCTATTATGCATAATTTAAATTGAAAACTAAACATTTCTTCTGGAATTAATGACATTGTATAGGATTCTTTTCATTTTATGGATATGAGATTGATATAATACCTCATACAGCGTACAACGTCTTGTGACATCTGTAACGTGAATAAATTGCGAGGAGATATTATTCTTGAAGCATTCGGATAATTAAAGAAAAATAGCAATTTCAAAGTGGCTCCTTCTTGTAAGTGATACAGACAATTTTTATTTTGTACTAGCTGACCCGACAGACGTTATTCTGTCTTTTCTATAAATTCGTTCGTGATGATTTTATAAAAACTTCGATAATGTAAATTCCTATTGAAATATTGATTAAAAGCTGCGACGTTCGTTTCTTTGTTGTATTAAAATATGATTTAAATTTTCCATTTTTCCGGGTAACTATTCCTATTTTTTTACACTAAAAACCTGTTCCGGACTACAACGAACATTTAAAAAGAAAATTATCCAAATCGGTCGAGCTGTTCACACGTGATATCACACGTGAACAGCATTTTATTTTTATTATATAGATATAGATTCGCAGATTAGTAATAATGTCATCAAACTCAAACCGAACCTTTGCTGTTCGCGCCAAAGCCACTCGTCGAAAGTAGACAGTAGAACGTGTCAGTGGTCAGACGCGTCGCTAGCTTTTTCCGAGGCATTCCGTGACGGACGTTTCCACTTGTCCCATCGATCCTGCCCCTCATTTGTTACCGTTCAGCGAGTTCGTGGACTCTGCAGGAAACAGTCGAAGCCAGCAGACTAGAGAGACCGCAGCTTTCCGACCGAAAATCTCGCCGTTCCCGTACGGACGCGCCGAATCGAATCTAACGAGCATCTGCTCGAAGGTGTGTTTCTACTCTCGTCCGTTTTCCTGTGAATTCGTGTGTTCCATTCGCGCTGCGCTCACGATTCCTTCCCCTAGGAAACACCGCCGCCGGCGATTGTGCCTCGTTCGACAATGTCGACCACGTCGAGTGAATAATTGTTCCGCTATCAGTCGACGCGGCACGGCCAATCGCATTAACCATGCCGCGGTGAGTCGAAATGGAGGAATTATAGAAATTAGGGGCAACGGCGTCACCTAATTAGGGGAGCTGATAGGCCGGAGCGTGGTCACGTGCTAGGCACATATGGCGAGATCGCTCGAAACAATCCTTTTTGTATAATGTATGCAGCGACAAGCCGACTGTCCCTCCTAGCCTCGAATTGTATCGCTTCGAAGCTGATTAGTGGTCGTTAAAAAGGCTCTTCAGAATTTTTCTTTACACTGTCTTGCAATTGGACGTCCCGAGAATAGGTCCTGTTAGATACAGCCACTCTATAACGCGCAAAACAATCCTTTTTGTATAATGTAAGCCGACTGTCCCACCTAGCCTCGAATTGTATATCTTCGAAGCTGATTAGTGATTGTTAAAAAGGCTTTCCAGAATTTTTCTTTACACTGTCTTGCAATTAGACGTCCCGAGGATGGGTCCTGTTAGATACAGCCACACTAGATCGCGCGAAACAATCCTTTTTGTATAATGTAAGCCGACTGTCCCTCCTAGCCTCGAATTGTATCGCTTCGAAGCTGATTAGTGATCGTTAAAAAGGCTTTTCAGAATTTTTCTTTACACTGTCTTGCAATTGGACATCCCGAGAATGGATCCTGTTAGATACAGCCACACTAGATCGCGTTTTTGACGGCGTTATCGAAAAAACGTAACCACCGAATTTCTACAAATTAGCACAACACAATCTACCAAGAGAACAATGTATCCGGTGCGTTTTAATGTAAAATGTAACTCAGTTTGTCGTATAAGTGAATAAGTATTTCATTTTAATACATAACAGGTCCACAGAGTTCTGAAATGAAATTTTCAAAATTAGTCCTACTTCATCCAATTTTTCTTTGCACTGTTTTTGATTTAGCATCTCAGGGATGTATCTACAGAGTTCCAAAGACCTATTGTGTCGTTCCAAAACGAAACCATAACCGTTCAAAAGGTACCCATTATTTTTTCCTTGCACCGTTTTCCGATTTAGCATCTCAGGGATGTATCTACAGAGTTTCAAAGTCCTATTGTGTTAGTCCCATTATGTCCAATTTTTCTTTGCACTGTTTTTCAATTTAGCATCTCAGGGATGTATCTACAGAGTTCCAAAATCCTATTGTGTCCTTCCGAAACAAAAGCATGACCGTTCAAAATGTACCCCGCAATTTTTCTTCGTGCCATTTTCCGATTCAACATCTCAGGGATGTATCTAGTGAATTCCAAAGTCGAACGATCAAAATTCTGAAGCTTTCGAAGGTCTGTTCACGCAGAGGCCTAACTGCAGAAATTCCAGAGGGTGAACCTGCCGTGGGTGTGCCCACTGCCATTGTCACGTGCGGTGCCGTAGCTCTTGCTAACTATGCTGCGTGACGCGTGCCATTAAGCGAACGGCCATTTCCCAGGGAAAACGAGAGAACCGAGCGGTACATCGGCGTTCCGTTTCCCGTTTTCGCGGGGAATGGGTCTTGCTCCGATGGAAAAACAGGTTAACGGAGCCTGTAATGAGACTATCAAACCGTGACACGGTTTCAAACTCGGCCTAACGCTGAGAATCCGTTCTTGGCTTTACTCCCTGAACTCTCGCACCTACGCTCCTATTGCCTGCCCTTCTCCGTTCTGCGAATGAGCTACGCAGTGTACCTCGCGCACCTGGAAACCGGCGTTGTGGGCGGCTCGTTAAAGGAACACAGGGGAAATTAGTCACGTCAGGCCACCTTGCGACCGGACAAATGTCGTCGCCGAAGGACGAGCTCGCTTTCAATCTTTCTCGCACGGCTTTTCATGAACTTTCACTGCAGATACCGAAAAATTTACGCGCCCCTGAATGAAATTTTATCATTTCTTTTTATAGAATCGTTCATAATAACGGAATTTGCTTTATTGAGATGTAAAGAGAAAAATTTGTTTTTTCTTTCTTTGCCAAACTTATTTCTTTTTAATCGTAGATTATTTTGATAGGGGAAATTTCCACTAAAATGCATTGAAAAATGATTCCTACCTACTCCTAACTATCGTCATAAATATATTTTTTCTAATAACTTTTTAATTAATAATTTTTGAACCGTAAAATATATGGCGATGAAATTTCCACTAAAATGCATTGAAAAATGATTCCTACCTACTCCTAACTATCATCACAAATATTTTTTTAATTAATTCTTTAAATCTTCTTGTCCTAAAATAAAATTTACAGACTGTTCATTTGTCACTTATTTACTAGTTTTTCAAATAATTTTAATCACCGATGTCTTCGTTTATAAATTCCTCTGTATTTCATGAAACATTCATACCACGAAGAATAAATATATATTTAGATGCATTTTGCTCCTCAGCAATTGTCAAAATTCAGCACTCACGCTTTGGAATCGAGTCTGTAAAAAGAGTAACCGTAAGAAAATCCGAAGGAACGATGTTCGCGTCCCGTCAAACTCGAGGAACCCCTCAACAGGCTAGACAAGTGTAGCCACGCGTCGGTTATTAAATATACATGAGAGCTCGACCACCGTGCCGGAAGAAGTGAAAAGTTAAAAGCGTTGAAACTGTTTTCATCAAGTCGCAATTAGCCCTCATGAATCCCGGTCGCTTGACCCCGCGCGATCATCTTCGGAGAATTTTTCTGGCAGTTGAAAAAGTATAAAACCGGAGAATAACTATAAATCCTAATGACAAATAACAAATATGATTATCCAAGTCCATAGAAGACTGTAGGAAAAATTGGATAATATAGAAAATAGTATTACCCGCTGAAAGCATCGTAAGAAAGCAACGCAGCTCACGGGGTGACCTAATAATTCCTTGTCGTTTTACGTAGGCGTAAAGAGAAACAGTCTTCGGAAAAAATGTAACAAATCGGTCGTAAACGGGGTTTTACGAGGGGAGTAAGTTTCGCAATTCCGGCCGTGTGGCTTCCGGCAAATCACGTCACGAAAGATCGCGTTTCGCATCGCAGCCTAACAGCGAGTGCGCTATCTCGAGGAGCTCTTAATTATTCTCTCCGGATGTGGCAATAAACGTTTCGGAAGGATCGATGCTCGAATTCCGTTCGGGGCTGGTCCTCTTTAGAAAAGAAGAAGAACGAGGAAGAGGAATGAGGACGACGAGGAGAAAAAGAAGCAGGAGGAGGAGGAGAGGGTCCGGCAAGCCGATAAACGTCCGAAAATTAACGATCCTTTAAAACGCTCGTAAAACTCGGCCAGATAAGGATCCACCTTCCACTTGCTTCCTCCGGAGGGCCCGTATCGGGCCGGCACGCACGAAACGCACTCGCGAGCTCACAAATTACTCCCACGCGTGGTAAACAGTGTTTCGCGCGTGCAACCTGCGAGAGCTCGCAGAGCCCTGGCGAAGCCGGCTCTCTGCCTACGCGCGAATCCCTCCGCAAAAATCAAGCACGGTGTGTTCGCCGGTGAGTTATAACGTCGGAGACCCGCGCGAGAAACTGGCGTTTAGGCGAGCTTGTACGGAGAATAGGTCGAATTGTTGATGCTTGACCTCTCGACTGGACGAATGGACTCATGGTGGTGGCACTGAGTTGAGAAAACGGGATCTTGGGCGATGTGGAGCAAGCAGGAGGGAGAATTACCCCGTGGAGCATTGACTTAGCCCCGGAGCAATCAAATTGTAAATTCTTGAGCTCTAACTAGGAATAACAACTAGAATGGTGATTGCAGCTGCGTGTTGCACAAATCGAATCGTGGGTGCTCTGGAGCAGGCAGGGGCAAGAATTGTCCTGATATAGAAAAACTTGTGTTGATAAACGAAACCATAAATTACTGAGCTTTAACAATCAAATTGTAAATTCTGAAGCTTTAACTAGGAATAACAACTAGAATGGTGATTGCGGCTGCATGTTGCACAAATCGAATCGTGGGCGCTCTGGAGCAGGTAGGAGCAAGGATTGTCCTGATATAGAAAAACTTATGTTGATAAAAGAAACCATAAATTACTGAGCTTTAACAAACTAATTGTAAATTCTTGAGCTCTAACTAGGAATAACAACTAGAATAGTGATTGCAGCTGCATGTTGCACAAATCGAATCGTGGGCGCTCTGGAGCAGGCAGGAGCAAGAATTGTCCTGATATAGAAAAACTTGTGTTCGTGAACGGGCACGCCATCATCCCCTTCGACTTCAGCTATACTTGAAACTTTTATCATGACGAGACAGCAAATTCTATTGAAAGGCTTAAAAGTAAGAACTGTTGAACAAGTAGCCTCAAATTGTGGACCGCAAAATGGACACCGAACGGGCACGTCATCATTCCGAATTCAGCGAGCATATGAACGACGTTTGGCCGTGGTGGTTCTCGCGTTTAGCCGGTTCTCACGAGCCGATGCTCGGCCGTGCACACGGTCGAGCCTGGTGCACAATGAACGCTCTGCGGATCGGCTGCAAAGCGAGCGTGAGCAAACACATGAACGAGCCTCGCGGATCCGAAACGAACGAACCAGCGCGCAACGCGGACCGGCAAGTGCATTCAACGAACAGTTGCATAGGCAAACTCTGCCGTCGAGTTGAGTTGAATCGAGTCGCCGGGTGGCACACGTACGCGTTCACGTGGTGGTGGTGGAGCTCGTACCGTGTCCAATGCATATTCATACGGCCATACATTATACCGTGCAGTGCGCGCGGCAGGCCAGAGCCTGATCTTAGATTAAGGTAAACGCCGGTTAAGTTAACGGCTAAACTTCCATAAGTCGGAGGCGCTCGCATGCGCATCGCGGCGAAAACCAAAGGCAACACACACTCCCCTTCCATCTCTCTCTCTCTTTTACTCTCTTCCTCCTTTTCTCTTTCTCCGACCCCTCGGCCAGTCTCTACCAGGTCGCCCTATTCGCTTTTATCTCCGTTTCTTTCCTTTCGATCAGCCTTTTTTCCATCGCGTTTCTACAGGCCGCCCTCTGTTCCGAACAGCTCTCGAGCCCTTTAACACGGTCTCGCGGACGCGCGCGTGCACCGCGCCGCCTGGCAACCCGATCCGATCTTACGTTTGTTATGCTAAGTGCTCATTAAGATCGTAATGCGTTCTCGGGGGCGCGATAGCGGAAATTTGGCGCACGAGAGACGGGCGCCGGGAAACCGAAGACGCCGAGCCGCAGTACCCCCACCCTCCGAAAACAATGGATTCGTAATTTTGTTGAAGTGTAACTTCTTTGCTGAGGGTTACAATTTTCTGATGTTATGAAAGTCGATGTTACGGAAGTCGAAAGTCCAGTGGCGCAAAAATTTAAACTGAGGATGAACGGAGAAAAATAATTTCTTACCTCGATCTACCGATTGGTAGTCCAACTCCTTAACCGCTTGGACAACCGACGATCTTAGAATGATAGCGAACATTTTGTTATATATCGCAACGAATAAACTGCTCCAACATTTTACCGTCACTCGGTAGTAGGACCAAACGAAAAGGTTGTACATTAATTAAAGTAATATAATTAAATATATTACGGAGATATTAGAGATATATTTCAAAACCTACCGTGTTCATTATGTTTGAAGTGAAACTTTTTCTATGATATTTTTTTTTTTTGATTTTTTTTATGATTGTTTTTTTTGTATTTGTTGTTACTGATCTTGCTTTTTTTGTTCTGTTTGTTTTTGTACTGCAACGAAACGATTTGGTATCGCGAGGAAATATTGGTAGATGTGGACACAGCTGGTCGATGTAAGTGTTCGAGGGGTGTTGAAGAATTGTTTGGGTGTTCGCATTATTGCAAAATCATGCACTATTTATAATAGTATTGATTTTTTCATTGAATCTCTGCACAATTTTAAAATGCAACTACGCAGGATTCTATAATAATACCTATCGATTGTACCATTATTATTTTGTTTCTTTTTTTATAAGTAGTCTTGTATCTTTCTCTTTTTTTCTTTTCTTTGTAAATACTTACGTAAAAAGGGCGTCTGCCAGTCTAAAATAAATAATAATAATAGTAATAAAGCAGAGGGGAAGTAGCCGATTAGTTTGCGAATTTTCATCGAACGTCCAACGTCGTAGGAATTCGCATGGCGTCGGTGGACCGTGTCGAACAGTGTCGATCCATCGCGTCGCAACGCGCTCGTGGAAAGGGGCTTAACGAGCAAATAAAAGGTGAGCCGCGGCGATTTCTTAACCGGGCTCGCGTCGACTCATTATGCACTAAAGTCAGCGCAAGCCTGTTCGAAGTTTCCACGGATCGCGGCATGCATGAGAAATTAATTAAAAGCAACGGCGGAGGGTTATATCGACAGGATACACAACGCGCTACACGCCGGAAGTTGCCGAAAGACCGTTGCCAAATCGACGATTCGTCATCGCCGCAATGGCGAAACGGATTTATCCGCAACGCGATTCGATCGTTGAGGAAAAATGTTTTCTTTTTCCATTCGTTTAATGCACCGACGATAGATGGAGATTCGAGATTTTCTCGTCGTCATCGCGAGAACGCAATCTTGAGCGCACGATCGTCGACGAAACTATTAAAGAGGACTGACAAATGCGAGCTCCACGGTGTTCGATTTCGTCTAAGAGCTTCCATTAGGGGCAATTTGCATTGATATCAAGCCGGATAACCGCGAAACCATTATTGGGAGCCACTTTGCATCCGACGCGTCGAGTTTCCAGCCCGGGGAACACATTTTTCTGCTTTCCTGCTGAACCAACAATGTTCTCCAAGTAATACTGTACCGTTTTTATTACGATTTCACTGTATTTCAGTAAAATAACGAATTTTCCCCGAATATTACGTACCGAACTCGATCGCACCCCCAGACAATTCGAATCGTCAGACCGCTCGTGTCGAAGGGCCGGTTTCGAGGGTGAAGCTTGGCGTGCGCGAGTGTTCGCGACAAGCAACAAATAATCCTTGTTGCAGGTTCCTTTGTTTCGAGCGAATCCCGTCCAATGGATGCCCGTAAAAGTGTTTGATCGGCTCGGCGAGCCAGCGCGAGCGGAAGTGCGTGTTCCGCGTCCCGCGGGATCAATGGATTCGCGGCCGTAGAACAAAGGGGCTAGCGACGAGAAAGAGGCGGCTGAGGGCCAACGAAGAAAAGAGAAAGCTCGAGCGTAGGGCAGAGGGTGACCAAAAGAGAAGGAGAGAGAGAGGGATAGCAAAGGGAGAGATAGAAAGGGCGAACGAGACAGAGAGACCGAAAAACGGGAGTAGATCTGTCGTGGCGATAGGTGGCCTGCGCCGCTGCCCGGGCACCCATGAAAAATAACGAAAATTTAGTCGAGGGCCGGCCGCAAAGCGATTAAGTCCATTATACAGTGTTATCAGCATGAGAAAGATCTAATAGCGCGGCGTACCTCCGCCCCACAGAGGTTCCAGCCCCACGGCTCGCTAATTCTCGCCCCCCTTTTCGCGTGTGTACGTGCAAACCAATCCCTCACCCCTGCACCCCCTGATGTGTCATACTAGCCACTTGTACTCGCGCCTCTTCGTCTATCGAATGCTGGCAACACCATTGGCGTCCATTTACCCGAGACTCACCCCCTGTGCTACCTCTTTCGGCAGCCACAATCACATCATAAAACGTGCTAGCACATTACAGTACCCAAAAGGGGATGAATTTGTTGTGGCTCATTCATATTTTCATATTTAGAAACGAGTGTTATCAATTTGTATAATCAACGTATAAAAATGGGGTGAAATTTCACTGTTTATACTTACATTTTCCTATTTCAATATAAATTTACAACAGAATTACAGTGCCCAAAAGGGGATGAATTTGTTGTGGCTCATTCATATTTTCATATTTAGAAACGAGTGTTATCAATTTGTATAATCAACGTATAAAAATGGGGTGAAATTTCACTGTTTATACTTACATTTTCCTATTTCAATATAAATTTACAACAGAATTACAGTACCCAAAAGGGGATGAATTTGTTGTGGTTCATTCATATTTTCATATTTAGAAACGAGTGTAATCAATTTGTATAATCCACGTACAATGCAACCAGAAAAAAAGATTTTAGACTATCCGGGAATAAAAATGGGGTGAAATCTCACTTACATTTTTTTATTTCAATATAAATTTACAAGAGAATAACAAAGAATTGGTTAGAATCGCATAAACTTCGCAGTCTAATCATGGCTCGCAATTCCATGGGATTACTCTGAGTCGATCGTAAATCTAGATCAATTGGAACCTGACACGTGAACAGTGCCGGTCCCCACGTCAGTCACGAAAAATCCGTCAAGTCGACGCCAATGCAGCTGCGTGCTGCAACACACGAAAGAACACAAGAGGGCTCCCAGAGAGCGTGTATGCGTAACAGGCGGAACACACGGTACAAGTAACGAAAGAGAAAGAGAGAGAGAGATAACCGAACAAACCCTCATCGGCCGCTCGAAACACCTGCAGGAAATCACAACCCCTGAATGCAAATATTATCTTAATTGCTATAGAAAAGTACCGCCATTACCTGGAAACGCTTTTTTCTGTCAGCCTTGCGGCCGCTCGCGCGCGTCGCGTCGCACTAACGAGCGCAACGCGGTCGAGATTGCGAATGGGGGTGGCCACCCCATAGCCGGACGTTGCGCAATCCTCGAAACCATGACTCGGCGAACGCGTGAAATGCGTTAATAATAAATTTCGTCTGTTCACCGAATCGGGACCGACGTCGAAAAGACGAGGCCTTCGTGCTCCGTTGCTTCCAATTCTATTTAATTTTCAGTTTATTCCTCCTTTTCCTGCTTCCATATATTATTACCTAATTATATTATTAACCCATGATACAAACTATTGTTTGCATTATTAAATATGTTGCTGTCTAACAAACTACTAAACATTTAAGTATTGCATGTGCTATTACATATATAAATTTCATATCTATACGAATAATTCTAGGTCGAAAGAAATGTTCAATTTTGTATTTTTTATTGGCATGGATTTGAGTGGAACGGCATCGACCCCAACAGTTTGCTTAAGGGTTGATACGGTTATAGTAAATTTTGACAGAATTGTAGAAAGCCACGACGCATTTTACCAAAATTACCCCAAAAAAATATGACAGTCTATTGGGAAAGCCAGGTAGTCCCACGGAAAAGCCTCATTGTTTATCGGCCCTCACCGTACAAGATAACTGCAATGGCTAGTCGGCAATCGTACGTTGTCTCGAGTGGTCGTTTAGAACTAGTCGTAGTGCGAAAGAAGTGTTCTGAGAGTGCGTGACATTTTTAAGTTGTATACTGAAAATAAATATTTGACTATGGATTCTGCAATAGCAGGTAATAACCTTCATTTTTATAATATTTTATGAAGTCCCAAAATGACTTAGATATTAATGGGAAGTTAGAGTCTGCCGAAAATAATTTGATGACATTGGACTCCTATAGTGAAGTAGATAAAAATGAGATGTAAAACAATTTTGTTTAAAAAAATGTTTGGAACAAAAGTTGAACAGTGTTCAGACATCTACAAACTTCGACATATAAAATTTCGAAAATATTTTTTTACGACAACTAATCAAGGTCACTTTGATTTTTTCATTCTTAAAATGTATGTTTTATGTCATAATGCTGTAGCTGATCTTAAGACGAATTCAACGATATATAATATTATGACCTTGAGACCATAAATATTGTTGCAATAGTTTTTGGTCAGTTAGATCGGTCAAATACCGTTCTGTGCGACGCTTCGCAGTCTACGTAAACATGGAACACATTTTCGAAATGACCCCGACGCATTTCGGTCGAAACGAAGTCCGATCCCGCCGAACGTATTCTTCCTTGAGTGTCTCGGCTACGTTTAAAAATGTAACGGAACGAGGTAGCTGTGCAGTATACGTGTCGCATGCGATCTCGAACCGCATCCAGCAATAACCGGAGCTCTAATCGGCCCGCTTCGTGCGTGTAATATCTTTATCGGCGCGAATCGAATGCAGATTCTAGGTAATTCTCGCCACGTAACGGTCAGAGATAGCCGCATGCGAGTATAGGTACTCGAGGTTGTGTCGGTTGGGGAGGAGATCGCTTCCTAGTACACGATCGTACAATTTCCTACGGTTTCACGGATCGGATCGGTCGTTGTAGCCCTTTTTTCGCGTTTCCCCGGGCCGGTTCGCGAACCGTGGCTGGCCAATCGAAAAGGGAGGCCCGTTGGTGCCCGGCAACCGTCAATTTGCATGTTATGCCAGCCCGATGGCGCCCGAGACCGCTTTTTAAGGCGGTTACGACTATTACCGGTAATCCTCGGGGTCGTACGAGTCAATGCCACGCGGGATCTACCCGCGGATTCACCCGCGCCGGTCTACTACGAGCACACGATTATCGACGAACATAGAACTGGTGAAAGTCGCTGCTGGAAAGTGCGGCAAAATGTAAACACACGGAGCGCCGAGACCTAACCACCGAGAATCCAGCTGTTGCAGTAGAACTGTTCATTTTCTCCGAGTTAATTGGCCCGGATCGAGATTCCGTTTCTTTCGCGGAACAGGGAAATTCGGATCTCGGAGGATCGTTCATAAAAATACGAAACAAGTCTTTGTATGCGCCGCGATTTGAATGCCGTACAGGGTCAGCTATCCAAAACATTCCGCTCGAACAACTGACAAGGGGAAGCCACGGTTGATGGGTCACGGATTTTTCTGAAGCTTGCAGTATTTGAAGATGTCTTCTCGAAATGTAATTTAGCAAGCGCTTCTCAAGATTTTCCGAAAAAATTGCATTTGAAAATTGGTTCACACCTTCATAAGGAGTATTGAGGAGTTCGCGTTAAGAGTTAACTCTTGTTATCGATATTTTCTTTTTTTTTCCTTGAAATTGATACCCACCCCAATTTTAAGTTTCAGAAAAATCCGTGACCCATCAATCGTGGCTTCTCCTTGCGAGTTGTTATTGATTAATTTTTTTAGTTACTTTATAGAATGCGAAAATGGCAAATGGGAAACAAGTCATTATAATGCTAACTATACTAAAACAAATTGTCGGTCCTGAAAGGTTAAACTGATTCGTAAACCTGAAGTTAATAAAACACTATCATCCGAACGTGTTGAAGAAGCGAAGATAAAAGTGTATCCCTCGAAAATCGAATAACAAGAAAGAGATCTTTCGAAATCGTTTTGTAGCCGCAATAAAGATTCTCCCATCCGTTTCTTGATTCTCATCCTGTACACAGAGGGTGAGAGACAAGGAGCAAAGCGTAGACGAAGAGGAACAAGGTAGCGGAAGTTCGGCGACGTCTCGCCCGGTGGTCGGACAATGCCGCGAGTCGTAGGAAGTAATTCGCGAAGGACTTAGCCCGTGGCGCAACAGAGACCAGTCTCGAACCACGAGCCTGTTTTGCTGGTGCTACGTGCGTAGGAGCATTGTCTTGACAACTTAGCGGTTATTTTACACGCTGTTAGCTCGGTAAGCTAGCCACGAGTTTACCGCTGTTTCTATGCTAATGAGCCACGCCAAGACGGACGAAGCTGGAGCGCGACTCGAGGCTCAACCGAGAGAGAGTCTTAGGATCCCTCCCTCATCTTCTCTTCTCTCCTTCAGCCACTCTCAAACAGCTCGAGTTGTTAATACGGAAACTACCGGGCGAAACTTTCAGCCAAAGGGAACACAGTACATAGGCGAAATGTATGCGTGCGCGGAACTTCGTCTCGCGACTGTTTCCCGGACGTCTACCACGCAGAATTCGGTTAAACTGGCAATTTAATAACTCGTTTGTACACGTTTCCTCACTTTTCGATTCTTTCCACCGGGTACAGAGTATAAGCAACACTGTAAATATATTTTTCGTCGGTGCTACGATCGAAGCATAATTCGTGAACAATTAATACCATTACTGGTTCTTTTTTCAAAGGGTGGTTATCCTTGTACAGATAGTCCTGAAAATTTGTGATTGTGAATGTTTAATAGCTATGAAAATACTTGTAAGATTTAAAACGAAAAAATTTAAGGAGTCGACATGGAATTCGTAAGGACACTCGACACGCCGTGATGCTTCGTCGTTTTTATTTTAACAAAATCATTGCGTAAAACATTCATTTAACAAAACATTAACGCTACATGCAAATCGATAAAAACATATATAGCACTTAAACATACGTCATGCCAGGCACACTTATATTCTTACAACAGCTTACAAAATGTGGGGCGCAAAACGCATCAATTAATTATTGCATA
Source organism: Lasioglossum zephyrum (assembly GCA_028455615.1). Taxonomy (NCBI): domain Eukaryota; kingdom Metazoa; phylum Arthropoda; class Insecta; order Hymenoptera; family Halictidae; genus Lasioglossum; species Lasioglossum zephyrum. Next base: position 6,943,163 of record CM052330.1, on the reverse strand, counting down.
CGCCCCACGTTTTTCGTTTTAAATCTTACAAGTATTTTCACAGCTATTAAAAATTCACAATCACAAATTTTCAGGACTACGAGATTCAGACCTTGAGTACACTGCTCTACGAAATTGAAGTAGCAATGAATTAACAGTATAAATACGTTCGTCGTCGAAGACATACATTAAATTGAAGGGATCAAGTTTAAATTAATCTTAAAAAATTCTTATGACAAATTTAATAGCGAAATCAGACCAAAGCATAATACAGATATTTTTCTTCCTCGAGGCACCGGAGATCTCCAACCCGAATTTTCAGAGCCAACTAATTTGAGCTCTCCGGAGCGAATTCTGTCAGCGCAATAAATTGCGTAACGTTCATTCATGCGTGCCCTACATAACCTGGGAAGTCTTGTAATTTTCCGAAATGATGCAGCGAATTAGCATAAATAAAAGTCGCGAGTCATCGTCGTTTTGATGCGATCGTTAAAGTGTCCCGAGTGTAGAGAAGAACGATCGCGATGGAAACCGATACAGGCTTTAGCGTGTAATTCCGACTGGTTTTCCTCGACGACATCTGCGAAACGGTAATTTCGTCTTAGCGTTCGTTCTTTATCCGTGTAGCATGGCAGAGCCACGAGGCGACGTCGTTATCGAACGTTCCGTGCGTTCATGGTTTGCTGAACGCGCGATTGCGGATTGAATCGCTTGCGCTCGCGGCGTGTATCCAAGTCCGAAGCAATTTCGTGTAATACGAATCACGGTAATGCCGGCGAATTAGCGTGATGTCAGGAAGCAAAACTATGGTTCATTATGTGCTACGGCGGTCGTGAAAAAACATTTCGCATCGCCGCGATTTTGTTGCTAAATACGAGCGATCGTATCATCGCCCCCCCCCCCCCCTCGGAGAGAATCGGCTGCGCACACGGACGCGCTCCGCCGTTGCTAATTCGTTGTTTCATTTTCTTGCTCATTCCGCCTTCCTACTCTCTCGGGTCCCCTATGAATATGGATCGCGCATCAGTTATGAAAAAAAAACATTTCTGAAACAATGCTATTGCCGACCGGTTTACGCTACCTGGTTTACTTGGATCCAGATTTACAATAATAATCGCTCGTTCGCTGTCAGTCCGCTACATAAATTAATCCGTAGGCTCGTCTTCGTCGAGCTGAAAATAATTGTCGTCGTATTCGCGTTAGGAAATACAAATTAATTCATGGAAATAATCTTTGTCATGTTCCACATACATAAGATCTAACTATTGTGTACATGTTTAAGAAATGTGAATAGAATGTTTAGAAAATATAAGCTCAATATTCAGAGAGTCTAAACTGGATATTTAAAAAATATAAAGTAAATATTACAAAAAATGTGATATTAATATTTGAAAAATCTAAATTCAATATTTAAACGACATTCAATTGAAAAGAAGAAAAAGTTCTCTGCCTATTAAAAAAAAACAATTTGTCACTTAATATAAAATAAATATTGTATGTACATTTGAATATTAAAAAAAGATTGAATCGCTTTTTAATATTATACGAATGTGTATACAATATTTTGTGCTACTGGGGTACATTTGCACACATCGTTACAAACATCTTTGCATCCGATCGAGTCGATTTTTTCAAGAAAAGAAAACTTAAACAATGCAAAACAGAACACGGAACCCAGCGTAGAATCACAGTTCGAGTGCGGCAATTAGAACGTGTTACGCTTTCTCAAGTCCGACAGCAATAGGCAAGAGATCCCGATACAAGCACTCAAATTCGAGGCAACCGGTTAATTAATTAATAACGTGTTCCGCTTCCGAAGATCTCGCTTTAACTGGCGGATTATTTACAAATCGAGCGGCGAGTTCGCCGGAAAAAACTTTCTCCTCGATCCGTTTCCGCGATAAACAGCGGTACGAAATCGCGTAGGTATTGTTGCGAGGGAAATTAGCGGAGAAATTAGCAAGCCGGTTAAGTCAGCCAGCCGGAAGATATGAGATTTCAATTTTCGCTTAGAATGATGCCTCGGCGGTCTCTTCTCCTCCGAAACCATGCGAACCCTTTTGCCGCAATTAAGACGGTTGCGGCGCTGTGTGGCGTTTTGATCGCGATTCGTCGGGGGCCGTTTCCTCGCGCGCTCGTCGACCGGCGGATCACGCGATTTCCACGCGTGAAACTTCACCGTGAAACATTGTTGCGTTCCAGCGTTCTTTCTCCTGTCGGTGGAACAAGCGTGTCCCGAGCCGCTTCCTGGCAGATCGGTATCGCCGGCAAAGATGGCGAGCTTTCGAGGTTATCATTACGCCAGTCCTTGGCGGGATTCTTCTCTGTCCTCGCGCGACCCGAGCCGGCCAAGCTAATTGCTTCGAGGAATCGCGACGGAGCTGTTGCCAGCCGACGAAAGTATTTCAATTGCCATGGTTGACGGGACGCGAGAGCGTAATCGACGTTTCGATACAGCCGGAAACCCTCCTCTTCGAACAAATTGCTACGTTTTGCCGGGACGAACGCCGAGCTTCGATCGAAATTGCAACTCTCGGTAATCTAAGACCGATAGAAACACGTGGAGGAAAGTTTCGACGGTCGTCGTTCACCCCGGAAACTCTTTTTTTTCCTGTTCGACGAACAATGCAACTTCCGCGATGAGTCGCCTAATTGGCGCAGAGCAGTGTGAACTGTTTCTTTCGCTGGTACGTAGTCTCTGGTTGACTTAATGCTATTAGATGTGATTCATAAGAGTCGAACGAAATTCCTGTCATCAAAAACTGGGAAGACATCCGACAAAATGTTTTTCGAACAGCATCAAGAGGAAGTAACAGTTTTTTGAAAATACAGGAACGTTCACCAATCTTCATTCGAACGAAGAGAAACATTTTTAATTAGAATATGAATTGTTAGATGTCGAAAAGCAAATATCGAAATTGAACAGAGTCAACTACAACTTTAATGGAAATTTTTTTTTAAATACCACGTTTTTAAAAATGTGCTAAAAAGTATAAAATAATTTTTCCTAGTCGCATACTGATTCCTAACCTCGTACAGACAGGGATGAAAATTTGTGATTGTGAATTTTGAATTGCTATGAAAATACTTCGAACGAAGAAAAACATTTTTAATTAGGCTAGGAATTGTTGTACATCGAAAAGCAAATATCGAAGTTGAACAGAGTAAAATACGTCTTTATCGAAAAACGAGAAGACAGTGTTTGAAAAACAAATTCTGGGAGTTGGATTTCCGGCGAGAACCAGCGCCAGGCAAAGGTTAAGCTGCCATTAATCGCGGTCGGATCCGTTCTCCGATCTCGAGCGTGCGTTTTCGTATCCGCGTGAACTCTTTACCCTCGGCCGGGTCGCCGCGAATGGAAGACGTGTGTCTCGGAAGACACAACCGCGATAAAGGTCTCCCCACAGCTCGTTGTTGTTCCGCCAGTTCTCTTTCTAATCCTCCTACGGCTGGTTTTCTTTTTTTTTCTCGTTTGCGAAACGCAATTAAACCAATTACCGCGACCAGAGCGGAGAAATGAACGCGAGCGAGTTGGAGCGGGTACGAGCGTGTACCGAGCGAGTACGAGCGCGTTGTTCCCGCTCGCGGGAGTTACGTAAAAGTAATTGGACGGCTGCGGCACGGCGATGGTGCGCGCCGCGCGGATTTCCTAAAACGATAATTAACGAGTTATTAAGCGCCGGCTATCCCGGCTTCGACGTTATGCTCGTCATTATCCGCGTTTCACACGAGCGCCGCGGTGAAATCGTCGGCGATGATTCGACGATAGCTGACGGTTTTCCGATTTTCGCGATACCTACCCTCGTTATCCTATCATTCAAAATTATATGAGCCATTTGGCAATCTACAGAAATAGTCTTCAAGCAGTTCTTTGATATTTTTGCTGTATTGCCTGCGGAACAATTGCTTTTAACGACTGGCAATTTTTATTATACTTCTTAATCGTGCATTCTTAACACGTTCGCTACCAGCATTTATTTCAACGACAGCCTTCCCTATTAAATGAAATGAATCCTCTTGTAAAATACGAAAAAAGAATTGTCGTAGAAAAAACAATAAATTCTCAGAATACTATTGTACCATTAAATGTTTATTTATTCGACAGTCCTGGTCGTAATGTACTCCTTATAATGTACCCCTTAGAGGGGGACAAGTTGAACAAAATAATTTTTTTTTGTATAGCCAGACATCCACACATATTTGACATTAAATCCTAGATCCTGATATTGAAGCATTTTGTACCGGGCCACGGAATGATTTTTAATGCGCATTAAATAAAAGCCATTAAGATGATTATATAAATTTATTTACAGAATAAAATCTAGTCTTCTTTTCTTTTTACAAAGCTCTTCAATTACTTCGGTTATTATTACATGAATATCTCAGTGTCTGTATAACAAAGCCACCCCAAAAACAACCCAGAAACAAGAAAAAAGTTGAAATTCGTTGAACGATGTTATTTAAATGCGATTTCCATTGATTGGGAAACACTGCAGCAAAACCGAGGCACGAGAGGCGACGACGTTTGGCCAAGGTGTAACGCAGTTGCGCAAAAGTAAAACTAGATAATGGCCGCTTTCACGTACCGTAGCCTCGCACGGTGTTCCGGCGAACGTATGTAATTTAACAAGTACGCGTTATCCGACAGTCATCGTTGATGAGCAGTGAGCCCTATAACGTTAATTATTTTCACGGTGCTCAACTCGTCTTTTAGTGGCTACCCTAACAGGCAACGGTACCTACCGCGCCGCATTCGACGCCAGTAATTAGTTTCGCCCGCGAAGTACTCGTCGAGAACTGTGTGCGGTTGCCATAAACGCCCGCGAAATCTCGACGATGAGATCGATATCGCGGACGATTTACAGTATCCCTATAATCCCATAATACTTCTCCGAGAGAATGAAGTTTTCCGGCTGAAGCTACTCGACTTGCAATTTGGTTCGTCGTTGCCCCAGGCGATGCAATATTGTTAATACTCTGTAGGAGGAGTGAAGAAATTAACTTTGCGAATTGTTCAAGCGAGAATTAAGGTGTATTCTCATCATATAAAAATAGGAGATCTTTACGAATTTATTACAGAGAATCTAAATAACGTAGAGCTACAAAACCTTTCGCAACTTATTCAGACATGATTCGATACTGCGCAGAATTTTTTACTACGTGCTGACTCTAGTAATGTTTATTATAAACAGCGTCCGAATATATCGCAGAAAAGAGACTTTTTATATGACTGTTACATCGACCGGTGACTAGTTATTCGGATGATCCAGAAACGATTTTAGACCTCGTTTCGATCACACGAAACTTTTGGCAGCCAGTGTACATTGTCGTAATTCCCGCCACGATTTCTATGTATGAGATAAAGTTTATGGTAACTGGCGCGGCTGGGCAATTACGGCCGGGACCCGATGAAAACGCAGCGGCGTCTCAATCGGGGAACAATTAAACCTAATGAATTCCAAAAGTTACATGCTTGTAACTCGATGCATTTGCATGATACATCGTTGCAAACCACGTTGCTCGTCCACCGAGAACCGGGCAATTTATGAGCGCGCATTTTTCTCTTAACGATAACACTTACGGGCCGTGTGTAATTGCATCCTGTGCGCCTAAAGGCCTATCCATAGTGCAACGGGAGCCGACCGGCTGCATATGCGTGCAGCGACGGATCTCACGCGGAAGGTTAACATCGCTCAAACCGCTGAACACACCTAACTTTAGAAACCTAACTTTCGCAAGATATTTCTTTGATCAAGTATAATGAGAAAAAAGGAACGAAAGATGCAATCATCTCCTTCGTCGCTAAACAATCATTCATGGATCCAGAGAATCGAACAAGCTTCCCCATTGATTATTTTCAACATATTCAGACGATTAAACAAGTTAGAAGGTTCTTGCAACTGATGCAACGAACTTTGCATAAAGATCTTGAGTCTGCTAATAATATCAGTCGTTCTTTTGTGATACCGATTCCTATTAAGGAGCACCGCGTTCCACGATGTGATCGAGGGATTTCAGAGGAGCGATCATTCATCGTGGTAAACAATCGTCGTTAACATATCATTCATGGATCCAGAGAATCGATGAAGCTTCCCCATTGAGGAGTTCAGTTGCTTTCGTATAGATTAAAAAATGATTATTTCCAACATATTCAGAAGATTAAACAAGTTAGAAGGATCTTGCAACTGCTGCAACGAACTTTGCATAAAGATCTTGAGTCTGCTAATAATATCAGTCGTTCTTTTGTAATACCGATGCCTATTAAGGAGCACCGCGTTCCACGATGTGATCGAGGGATTTCGGAGGAACGATCATCCATCGTGATAGACAATCATTCATGGATCCAGAGAATCGAAGAAGCTTCCCCATTGAGGAGTTCAGTTGCTTTCGTATAGATTAAAAAATAATTATTTTCAACATATTCAGAAGATTAAACAAGTTAGAAGGATCTTGCAACCGATGCAACGAACTTTGCATAAAGATCTCGAGTCTGCTAATAATACCAGTCGTTCTTTTGTGATACCGATTCCTATTAAGGAGCACTGCGTTCCACGATGTGATCGAGGGATTTCGGAGGAGCGATCATCCATCGTGGTGGAAGATCGAAGAAGGATTCACGCGTGCCTCCGGGAGACGGTATCCATCCCGTACCCTCGCGAGGAAGACACAAGGCTGGATTCACCGCGTGATTGCACGTCTTCCCTGGACCATGATGGCCGCTCTGAGCACGGCTATTGGTCGATGGGTAATCACACAGTCCTCCTTCCTCTCTCCCACAACGAGCGCAGCTCAAAGATAGCCGGAGCCACCGGTGGAGGGCCCCGGTGCTGTCATTACACGATCATTTTTTGTTTCAACGGCATTTAATTTGAATCGTTCTCCTCCTCTTCCTTCTCTTCTACCTTGCTGCTCCTCGACCGCCTCTCCCACACGACGTGCCTTCTTCTTCTTCTTCTGCGTCTCCACCTCCAGCAGTCTCGTGTTTCTATACTTCTTCTCTCTTTCCCCTGCAGCTCCCTCACCGATCCCTCGATCCTCTCTTCCACTTATTCTTCAAGACCCGAAAGCAGTTGGCTTTATCCGACTGGCCACGATCCATTCTCCACGACGACATGTTATTACGGAGCCGAAGATCCAGCGGAAAGCTGAGCTATGCTTTGCTAACGTTCACTTTTAAGGATCCACTGGAAACTTGAACTATCCTATGCTTGGTCTAAGAGCACGTTTGCACTCGAACTGCCGTGAAGAATGCTGCCAGCGTCCATCAGAGCGGCGGAAGCTGATTGGGAATTTCTAATGCAAATAATTTGTATTTTGCATGAAATACCACTGCCCCTGGTATGAAAATATCACTTGGTGCCTACAGCGGCTCTAAAAAGGATTTTTCAGCATAGTGTTCCAGATTTTTGGAAAATTCTAAAGAAGGGATAATATCTTGAATACTTAGGATAAGTTAGGTCGTGTGGCTGAAGAAATAATATGTAACTTTTAATGATCCACTCAGGGTTACAATCCTTTTCACAAAACTCCTACTTTCCTTTCTTTCCATTTTTGCTTATCATAACCTTACTTACACTAACTTCAATTAACTTACAGTACTAACTTAACCTAAGTTTACATCTAATACTTACTATACTTTAAAATTAACTTCCTACCCCGCACCCCTTCCTACCCTTAGGACTCCTATCTTCGGTCTCTTAACATTCACACCCACCTATTCTTCTTCCTCCTCATCTACCCTTCCTCGGCTGAAGAAACAAAGGTTATTATTAAATTTCTCCGCTTTCGTGGGATTTTTCGGCAAAAGTTGAACTTCTTTTCCGAGTGTTGCACCTGCTGGGTCCGATCGACGGCAGGTCGGAGCGTTCCTCGCAGGTTGAAGCTTCCTCCAAACGGTTTCGTCACCGAAATTACGGAGAGAGAAGAAGATAGGGGGAGAGACGGAGAGGGGGAATCACAGGTGAGGAAATTCGAGGACGATCGAGTAATTCAGCGGGGTTCCGAGCCGGAGCCACGAATCTTCCGGTTAGGCCGATGGGCGGCCACTTAAGGGGCTTTTCATGCCGGTAATCGAGGAAATTGGTAAAGTGCAGCGCGCACCGAAGCCCCGTGGTAATCACCGGCCCCGGCTGACAGCGGTCCGTTAATTTATCGAGTGAAATCACAGGCTCGCCGGACCGCAAATCGGTTTTTAAACGCGTCGTTTCGCCACCGAGAGTTTTCCATTAGACACGCGCCTATTCGCCTAGTGCGCGCCGTGCTTTCCTTCGTTTCCCGACGATTCCTGGAAACCCGTCGAGCAGCGTTGACAGTTGCAGCGAACGCCATTCCACCTGGTCTCTTGCAAAATTGTTGGATTAGGTGAAAGATCACTCTATTTCTTTACACACAAATTCCGCCGAAACCCTGTTTCCGATCTCGTGTTCTGCAATTGTTGAAATTGTGCCGACTAGAAAACCACCGTAAAAGACTGAAGCTTCTTGTAAATTTAAGAACTGAACACTCTCAAAATCTGCATTGGTTTCATTCAGAGAATTCTTTCGATTCGTCCGCAGATTATTCAAGTTGTAGCATTTTTTACGAAAAACGAGTCCCCACTTGTTCACTTACTATATCGTACAGAAATTTATTATTATTATTTATTATTATAGACGGACAGAAGCTCTTTTTACATAAGTATTTACAAAGAAAAAAAGAGAAAGATATAAGACTACTTATCTATTAAGAAAGAAGGGACATGTGCACAAAGACAAAGAAGAAAAAAAACAAAATGATACTGGTACAATCGACAGGTATTATCATATAATCCTGCATAGTTCCATTTTAAAATTTTGCACAGATTCAATGAAAAAATCAGTACTGTCATAAATAGTGCACGATTTTGCAATAATGCGATTCATTGGATTAATTAATCCGTAAGTAGATTTCGCTTTAAGTGTTTGGAAATTCGTATTGTTTATTCATAAAGATCGCATTAACATCGAAGTCATTAGCGACCACTTTTGATACACAATTATGAGTAGAATGTTTTGTTATTGCAATAATACACGAGTCTGAGTATAATTAAATTTTTAGATTCATTGTTATATATATACTAGATAAATTATTTAACGAAATTATTATATAGTTCAAATAGAGAGTAAGAATTTCTCGAGAATCGAGATGATACTTCGTGTAATCGCGGTATATCCACAGAAAATATTCAAACGCATCGAACGTCCTATCATCGTGACGGGATCTTCGCGGATAGAGGGTGGATCGACTGCAATTTTCTGCAGTTCCCGGAGTGGATCCAGGATTGAAACGTTTCCCGGGGCGGTTAGGTTCGGCTTCGATCTCGTTGCCCGATAAGCGAGATCGTTTCTGTAGCTGCAAACCGCCGGCGGATAGCTACAACTCGGGGCTCGTGGGGTTAATTACGGTAAATCGGACGTTATTAATCAAGGCCCGTTCGTCGGTCGAGCATAATCGCCATAAGTAACGAGGCTCGCGCAACAAAGTGTGAAGAGGCCAGTGAGGAAACAACTCGACCGTTGGAGAACTCGTGGAAAACGTTGGCTTTCGCCTTTCGGAAATCGGAGGTTCCGACGGATGGATCTGATAGAGAACGTGGAAGTGGTCTGCGAGAGGTAGAGGGTGGCAAGAGAGGATGAAGGGCCACGAACATAATTAGAAGTTGTACCACCTTCGTGGCGGCGATAAGCCACGGTCATTATTTCCGTGTTTAGATAGTCGGGCCCGGACGAACGTTGCTCGTGGGATCGGTGAGATCGTCCATAGGACACGGAACACTATAGTCTCCAGCTGGGCTATAGTCGACGAGACACGTCGCTTATGCTGGGCAATTTCGCGGACAAATTATACGTCGCGACGCTGACGCAACGGCTGGATGAGGAATTTCTGAAGATTAAACACGAGCATACTAGAAATCATTTTTTTTTTCGATGACGTACTAGTGGCGCATGATCTTTGATTTTCCGGCTGGTATAGGTGGCGTGAACCTTTAACCATGCTCGGTACGAATTTGATCTAGGTGCAACGGTAGTGCACCAGCCAAGTTCTCGCACTACCCTCCTTTTACACGAAACAACTTAGCCGCTTTTTAAATTAATTAATTAATCTTCTAACATTAGTAGGCTTCGAGATATAGGATCTCAAAAATTGCTACATTTCTCACTGACTGACTGACTGACTAACAGATCATCAAAACCTTCTGGATACTTCCCATTGACCTTGAAATTTGGTACATAGGTCGACCATAACAAACCTAAAAAAAAAATTGCTGTATCTCGGGAACGATGAAAAAATGTATAGGAGTTAATGAATTCGGGATAAGAGTAATACCACTTGATAATTGACAAAATTTCAGCAAAAATTAAGAATAATTTAGCCCTCCATGTAACACTATAAAAATAAAATAGCGTTATTTTAAACTAATGTTTACAAACGCTTTTCTCAGTATTACCAGAGGTATTCCTAAGCTAACGAACCTGTTTACAGGATGTTTTTCTTGGGATTTATTTAAACAACGAAATTTTTAACTCGATTATATTTTTTCCGTGAATAATTCTCTTCCAAGCCTGGTTAAAACGGTAATCGAACATGTTGGACCACCATCAGCTGAAACTTTTCTGGGAATTTCTTCGCTCGCGTCTTGATCAGCATTTAAAGAGCAAAACGAATGGATTGTGAGAGACTCGGCGACGTTAGACGCATCATTATCCACCGGATAGTTCCACCAAACATATCGCACGTTCGTAGAAATCCCAGAACGAATCGCATCTGTGAATCGATACCGATCATTTCGTCGATCTCGTTTTATTCGCTTGGCGAGAGCGAGCGGATTTGATTGCACCGAGAAGACAGGCCGAATGCACGGTTCCCATGCGAGATATAGGGGCGGCCTGGGTTATTATAAAAATTAAACGACGTTCATGCGATTGATTATCGAAATTACATATCATCGGATCCGGCGGCGGCGAGCTCTCGTAGATCTCTTGCGGAACGGCGACGACGACGACGACACCGGGATACGAGAAAGGGTGAAGAGAGGAGAGAAGCTTATACGCGAGAGCGAAGGATAGTAATTGCACTGTGTGCAACACTGACAGTCCAGAGACACGTGAATGTGTGATTGTGTGCGATCTCGTCCAGCTTCCCCGGGCCTTAATAAGTCGTTTTCGAGAGATAATCCGCGGCGGGTGTGTCATTTCATTTCTTGTAATTTTGTTCTGGTCAAGCCACGCCGCGGAATGCCGCTTAGATGAACACCCTCGTCCACCCGTGCGGCCAACACACACGTCTAACCGTATATTCGTACGAATCGTCCCTGTTTCTATCGTTGCTTCTTTCCGTGTCTCTGCGATCAGCGTCTCTCAAAACCTCTCTCTCTCTCCCTCTCATCCTCCTCAATAAACTATACGATTCAAAAGACCACTGCTTCTTGCCTTCTAACTTCTTCCACTGAACAATCAACAATGGGATCTGAAGATATTCTAAACCTCAACAAGAGTATTGTAACGAACTGCCTGGTTTTTGCACTAATGTCTCCATTTTCCACTATGTGATAACCTCCTCCATTTTATTTAGGATTGCCTTTAAATAGAGTGCAGGAGTATGGAACTGTAGGAGTGCAAAGAGTGTAGGACGGCAGGAGTCCAAAAGAGTGCAAGAGAGTGGATAAGAATAAAAATAATAATTTATTTTCATTTACATAATTATTTTCTGCTTTTTAGTCTTGTGTATGTGAAATTTTTCAATCGATTTTTAACTCTTTTACCAGGTCATGAAATTATAACAGAGACATGTACTACATTTCAGACAGTATTGCAACCGTAAATATTTAATGTTATAAATATGTTTAATGTTGTAAATATTTAATTGTTATTTCTCTGAAATGACTAGACTTTAAAATTTTTTTAAAATTGTCATCCAGTTCTGAGCCTTGTATGCAATTTCAAGTCTCTGGCTCATCAGGAAGTTAGTTTAAAATCAATTGCAAAATTTCTCACCGAACAGACAGACAAATAAACAAACACGAAAGCGAGCTAATAAAAACGTGGTAAAAAATAGTGTAAGGGTAGAAAAGAGGCGTGCAAGAACTGGAGGAACGCAAAGAGTGTAGAAGTAAATGAGTGACAAAAGAATGCGACTATTATAAAAATGAATGAAAATATTCAAAATCCCTCAACATTGTAGAAAATGAAATTATACAAAATTCTAGGAGGGATTGAGAGACGCTGGTCTAGGATGCTCGTTTTTCCTCTTCGCTCGCCCGGGGGCGACGAGATTACACTCATTCAGAGATTTCGACCGGTCCTGGGGTCCTGCTCTCCCTTTTTTTTCCTTGTCCAGTCAATGGACCGTGGTTTCTCGGCTGGATTTCCGTTCGAGCGTCGCGGCGATGCGATCGAAGCATCGGTCCCAGCCCCCGGGGAGTCTTTCATTCAGAAAGAAGACGACGACGAAAGATCCCCGTGCGTGTCAGTAGAATAGAGAAAGGGGAACAGGGCGTTGTTGCACCACGAAAATTAGCCCGTCGGTGGTACCTGTTCCACGGCCCTGGTCCGTGTCCCATCGCGTGGGACGATTCCCGAAGAGTTTACCTGGCGCCAAGAGGATTCCGTTCCTCTGGTTAGATTCCTGGGGGCCTGTGTATCACCTGAACACCTTAATTGACGCGACACATTCGAGAACAGAACCGGAGATCGCCGCGGTTCCGCCTCCATCGCTCGTAAAAACCCCAGGACCGTGTAAAACCACGGTCCCTCACCGATCGATTAAGTTGTCCCCGTCCCTCTCGATCCATACGATCGCCCAGATCCATTTAATACTCATTTCTACTATCCGCGCACACACAAAACGTATTAACACCGTTCAGACGAACACTCTTTAGTTCCTTAACCTTTCGTTACTCGCGCCTATCTCACAGATACACGGCTTGATGAGAATTTGTTTGCGGTGATCAATGTTTGACAACATCAAACAAAAAACACAAAGTGTAATGTATTTTTCAATAAAAAAATAATGCCCAATAGACTTATTTATTTAAATAGCATAAAAATATGAATTTTATATTTACCTAGGTACCATTTCGTATGTAATTAGAAAATAGCTTATACGTATAGTAAAATAATAATATGACAGTGATATAGTAACATACAGAATCATATAGGCGTATAACGATTTTATATTTACCTAGGTATAAAAATATGATTCGACACTCTAAACACATAAATTTTTTTTTTATTAAACATATGTGCCGCGACTAACGGAAGGTTAAGGGATGTGCGAAAATCAAAACAGTGATAGAAACAATACCACTGGATCAATTCATTATCAATTCATTAACTCCGACATCAGTTAGATTGTAATGCAAGGTGAGCACTTCATTATCGAGTGACCAACAATTCCTGTTGGCAACACTGATTTGCCTCTATAAACGAAACAGTCGAAACTCGCGTGAAATTTTCGTAGCGAAATTCGTCCGTGCACGAACAAAGCGAAATCCGTCCCCGAATCAATCCGAAACTAAAATTGCCGCTATTAAAAGGAAACCGACATGAACTTTCCAACGCGTTCAACAAAAAGAAAGCAAATTGCGATGCAGCTACACACAACGGAGCAGGCCACACAGTTCCTACCTACGGTTCGAGCTCGTTTCACCTGGCGGTGTAGGCAGGGTCGCACACACTCGCAATTCCATCCATTTAGCGTTATTACGCGACACGTCATATTTCAGAACAATTCGCGGTCGATCTTATCTGCGCGCAGTGCCCCTGACGCGTACGAGCTGCGAATAAAAAATTGAATTGTACTACTGGCTGGGAGAAAGAACATATCCATGATAATGTACAACAAGAAAGAGTGGGCGATAGAGAGAGAGGGAGAGGGAGATAGGAGAAAGTGGCGCGGTAAATCCGTGAAAATCGAATTAACCGTACGCAATTACGAATAACAAATCCTTGGCGGGCGTTAATGAGCGTCACCGGAAACGCTCGCGAGCACGCTAGTGGGGGGTTGGAGGGGGCAAAGGGGAGCATAAAGGGGGAGCCCTCTATATCCTCCTGTGTCGGTGGTATATATACGCAGCTTCCGGTTCGCTTGGGGGCTCACCGGTTCGCGAAGGGGACAGAATGCACCGGTTGCGGCTGGTTCGCCGCGATAAAATCGTCTAATTGTTTCGCTAAGCGTATGTGAATGTCCAACACGCGCGGCAGCCCGGCAACACGCGCAACAACGCCCGACACCGTATTTTTCTCTCGGCTGTTTTCCATTTTTTCCGTCCGGCCCTCTCTCCGTACTCTCCGTGTATGTATACGTATCTACGTCGCCCTTTCCTTTCGCGTTTCGACAACAAAAGAATCGCAAACGCGCAGAGAGAGACCGGTGTCACGCGGTGAGCGATCGCAAAACGCGAAATGGAAATTTCTAGGGACGTTGTACAGTACAGAAATCGCCGGTTTCCGCGGCGCGGAATTGCACGCGGACCGGTTCCCTACGCCACCACTCACGGAATTAGCTCGCTCCGTGGACCGTAATGCGCATCGCAATTAACCGGGCAACTATGTAACGCTACTGATAAACCTCGATGCCTTCTACTCGGTAACAAGGTCCCATGAATGCTCGCCGAGACTCGCGTTTATGCTCCAACACTGTTTAACCCCCTTGCGCTGCGGATTTTTCCATTGGTTTGCGCCCAACGAGGTATATTACCCTAGTATTAAACATTTTTAATGGCAAACGTGGCCTCAAATACAAATGCAATTATTCAAATCCGGATCGACACGGTTTGGGTACAATTTATTCCAATCAACGAGGTATGGTTTGATCCATATGGCGTTGTAACTGTTTTATTCAAAATTAAATGAATAAAACTAACTATAATATAAAATTAATAAATAAAATATAATATAATATAATATAAACTATAAAATTAAATAAACACACTCTATACATTAATAAAAAAAATTTGGAAGGACCCTAACCCCTTGCGTTGCGGATTTTTCCACTAGTTTGCGCCCAACAAGGTATGGTTCGATCCATATGGCGTTCTAACTGTGTTATTCAAAATTAAATCTACGAAAACCCACACTGGCACACACTCTATACATTAATAAAAAAAAGTTACATGGGTAAAATTGAAAATTGTAGAAAGACTGGAAGAACGTATAACATGTTAAATTGTCGAACATTTTTCGAGAATTGAAATTTGGAAAGACCCTAACCCTTAGCGCTGCGGATTTTTCCACTAGTTTGCGCCCAACAAGGTATGGTTTAATCCATATGTTGTGGTAACTGTTTTATTCAAAATTAAATC
The DNA here is from genome assembly GCA_028455615.1 of Lasioglossum zephyrum. Taxonomy (NCBI): domain Eukaryota; kingdom Metazoa; phylum Arthropoda; class Insecta; order Hymenoptera; family Halictidae; genus Lasioglossum; species Lasioglossum zephyrum. The sequence goes on along the minus strand of CM052330.1, from coordinate 6,927,865 downwards.
TACGAAAAACCACACTGAGACACACTCAATATATTAATAAAAAAAATTGTAGAAAGACTGAAAGAACTTGTAACATGTTGAATTGTCGAACATTTTTCGAGAATTGAAATTTGGAAGGAAGTTTGAGAATGTGTACAAACACATTTTATTTAAGGTTTAGCGTCCGGTTGGTCCATGCGACAGAATATTCGAATCGTGACACGGCGGATGTGACGTAGACGCGAATTAAGGGAAGGATCGAGAGAGGGCCATTAAAAATAGATTTCGAGAGACGGCTTTTGCCCACAGGGCAACCTGGAGAGACGTCCACGTGAACGAAGCCCACGTGTAATTGGATTCCGGCCAGGGCCAGGCTTCTATATAACCACGAGGATTTTCACTAATTTCGTCCAATTTTCGGGGACATTGTTTTTTTATTCCGACCACCGCCCGTGGTTCCTTTCACTCGACCACCGGGAGCCCGACCGAGTGCGAGATCGAAGGAATCTCTTCGATTCTTGGTGTCGAAAGGAACGCTTTCTGGTAGCATTCGGCAATTTTGTAGCGTCAAGCCAAAAGGAATCTAGCACCCCCGCCGAGCTGCACGAGTGTGTAAACGAAGCCTTAGAAATTTCATCGTCGCTGCGAGGATCATTTGGGAAAGCGAACGACCAGCCAGATGGTGGTCCGCGAGAGCCAAACTTTTCTCGTTACCGTGGACGAACCACCATTCCCAGAAAATCTCGATTAACACGCTCCCAGCGTCCTCCATTTTGAAGCTCCGGTGAGATAGAGCCACGATGCCACCTCGACAAAAGAGAAAAACAATTTTAATAACTGGCTTCAATCTTGTGGCGTCGAGGGTGCGAATTGAATCGTTTTCTGTACTCGAAAATGCTGTCTTTATAAATTTTAAACAGTGCAACCATCGAAACACCACATGCCAGGTAATTTTTGAAGATTTTTTTGTTAAAGATACCGGTTATGAGAAATTAAATCAGCAATTAAATCATCTTGTGGACTATTGTCCTTGAATTTTCTTCATGTTTCCGCAAAAGGGGTGAGGGAAATGGAAGGGAAGAAATAAAGGGCTTTTATTAATCCGGGATCGTTTATAATCGACGGGGCCGGCTCGTGTTCACCGGGCAGCGTTAATCGATGCCCAGAAAATTAGATTAACGCATTCGGCCAGCATGGCTCGCATACCGACGCGGAATATAACACTGACTAACGACTTTCGCCGGTGCGTTAAGCGCTCCCATTGTTCTGCCGCGGAAGTTCGCCGGTGAGCCGGAAACACTCCACTCGGCCGCAGTCATTTTCGCTGTCGTGAATGACAGAGCGTGTTCGTTAACACCAATTACCATGCGAGCGCGCGCAACCCGCGCGGCCGAGCTCGCGATCGCGCGTTCCTATTATATTGAATTATCGGAAAACTGATGCGAAAGTGAATCTGCAAAATTTCATCGGCCCCGACAAGCCGATTCGCGGCCTCTGTCTCCGCCCTCGGCCACGATCGCGCCTATGAAAATTCGATAACCGGTCAATTTGTTCGTAACGCGTTGTCCCATCAACGTCATTAACAAACAAAGCATTAACACCTCGTTACATCGAGTTAAACTTCCGGTGACGGTTTCGAGCAGTTTGTTCTAGATTGAACGGCAATTTTTACCCTTATGTGGCCAACCAAAATGTATACATTAATGAAAACCGTTTTGTATTTAACATATTTGCACAAATTCTTATACCACGTTTTTATTAGCTCGCTTTTTTGTTTGTTTGTCTGTCTGTCTGTTCGGTCAGAAATTTTGCAATTGATTTTAAACCAACTTCCTGATGAGCCAGAGACTTGAAATTGGATACATGGCTCAGAACTGGATGACAATACATTATTCAAAAAAAACTTTAAAAACTTAAAAAAAAACAAATAATCGATGAATCTTGTGTCCCACGTTTTTCATCTTAAATCTTACAAATATTTTCATAGCAATTCAAAATTCACAAGGAAACATTATTTTATACTCTTTAGTCCGTTTTTAAAAACGTGGTATTTTTTAAAAATTTATTTTTGATTACATAATTTTTTAATACTATAAATTAGTATATAGGAACTTTAGCAAATTGTTCAAAGAGATGCGATAAATGGATATCGTTTTAATAGTTTTAATAAATTATTGTAATAATTAGGAAAAGAGAGAGAGAGAGACAGAGATGTATGCTGAAAATAATTGTGATCAGCGAAGGATTAAATTTCGCGTGACATAGCCACTAGTTTTTGTTGGTGGATCACAAAGGTTGGATGAAGACGAATCTGGTGGCGATCGAGCAAGGGGAACACTACACAGGCAGGCGATGTCGAAAGGCTGTCTAGAGGCTATCCTCGGTCCCGATCTCGCCGGTTTGATATCGATCATTACCGGTTCCAGGAGTCATCGGGAATCCTTTTAACTTGCACCGTCGTTAGTGCACGGCGATCACGCATCGTTGGAACACCAATGAGAGGCATTAGACCGATGGAAAGGCAGGATCGAGGAAGTTGCGGTTACGGGTTGTGGTGCCGTGTTTTCGCGGCCGAACGGCCACGCGAGCAACGAATAATGAAAAATATATAGGGGAGAACTCGACCGACAGCGTTGACAGAGGCAAAGTGAGAGACAGAGAAAAAGGAAGGGAAATAGGGAGAGAGAGAGAGAGAGAAAGAGACATAGCCGGATGGAAGGTGAGAGGGTCCGCGAGCGAGCGGTAGTCATGACAGAAGTCAAGCATCCCGAATGAATCGTCATTTTTCAAGCGAGCCTTTTCGGCCTGAGCACGAACGCGAACAGCAAACAGCCACAAAGCTACCATATGCCGGTCGTTCACGGTTTTATCTTCTTTCCTGCGGCCGGCAGCTCGCTCCTCCACATGAAGCCTAATTCTCTTACTTAATTATCCGTCCGGACGCCATGTTGCGGTTTACACGCATTGCCGAGTCAATTATTATGGGCCAAGCGACCGTGTCCGTCCCAAGCTGCTTTTTGATTCCGGAACCGGCTTAAATGTCCATTAAGGAACCAACCCTCCAAAACCTTCCACCTCTTCGATCCAACGTTTCCGATCATGCACAGTTGAGCTTCGAAGTATATTCAACTACTTTGTTTATTTATCATTCTACCCTCAACGCAGTTGATTTCCCTTTCTTCCTATCCTTGGCTAACTCTCTGACTAAGTCGATGTTTAATCTGCTGTATCTTCGTGAATTATGGCGATACTCCAACGGAAATCATTTTGAAGAATGAACACTCTACCTTCGTCTCCCTAAATTCTTTTCTCTCCATTTTACACGACGAAGAAAATGAAAAATGAGAGCCAAATAATAAAAATCCTACAATATTCTAATTGGACTCATTCCAAAGAATCAATTTCCTTCCACGACCATTTCACACTGGAGAACAAATAAAACCACAAAGAATACAAAGTCCCTCAATCCTTTACAGAACAATATCTACCAGAAACAAGCTATTATTATTATCACGCTTCTCCTCCAATGATCGTTGGCAACACCAATCGCCCAATCTCCTCCCCGAGAGCCTCCCACGAGCTCGCTCGCGAACCGCGACTGTTGACTGAAAACGAGCACGGTCCGATAAAGTGGCAAGCAAGAATCGGTCTTGGGCTCGTCAGGTTCCAGGAAAGTCCCGTAAAAAGTAAAAATATCTCGTTCCTCTGAGCCCGAAGGATCTCTGAGCGATCTTCTCTCTCTTCGTGATCATCGTCGCGACGATTTCGCAACGGTGCACCTCCGGAGGTAAATGCTGAAGAGGGCCCTGGCCTGGGATCGAACACGGCTAATATTTCATCGAACGTTTCCCAGTGCGAGAGGATTTTATCGTCCCGGGGCTCCGGCGCGAGAAGGTACGAGCGGTGTTTAATAAAAATAACGATAATATGAGCATCTCGTGTCGCGGTAATGAGACCCGTGGATCGGCTATCTTCTTCGGTCCGTGTCCCCGATAACCGGGCTGCATCAATCATTCCCCACTCTTCTCGCTGTCCACCTCTCTCCTCTCCGAACCCTCTTCAATCCCTTCTCCTCTTCCCTTCTTCTTCTTGGGCTTTCTATGTTCGATCCATCCGCCCTCGCCGCGTCCTCGGTAATAAAGACGAAACTTTACGGTATCCCTAGCTCGATGTATCCCGTTTGTCCCTCCCGGTCCGGAAACCACCGTCGAATCCGTCTCATGACGGATCATCCACCGTAGCTTCTCTACGGAACATGGGACACCATGGACCGGTAGCCGTCAGGTAGGTGGATCTTTCGTTTTATCAGCGACACCGGCTCCAATGGAAGATCGGTGTCCAACGCGATCGATCCGACCCGATAACGAACAAAGAACTTTGTCTTCCCCTTCGCGGGACCAACGATGGACAGCTGAAACGATAGAATAAGATCCAAGTTCGATAGATCTTTCCTGATCGAACGGGAATAAAAAAAAATTGATTGGACGTGCTCAGGAACGAGATGCACGATGGAATTGCTGGTTTAATTCGGGCCCGCGTATATTCTGAATATTCAACCTCCAGGAAGACCTTCTTTTATGAAACCGTTTAAAAATCGGAGAAATATTCGATGACGAACAAAGTTTGTCTTCTCCTTCGCGGGACCAACGATGGACATCTGAAACGATAGAATAAGATCCTAGTTCAATGGATCTTTCCTGATCGAACGGGAATAAAAAAAATTGATTGGACGTGCACGGGAACGAGATGCACGATGGAATTGCTGGTTTAATTCGGGCCCGCGGATATTCTGAATATTCAACCTCCAGGAAGACCTTCTTTTATGAAACCGTTTAAAAATCGGAGAAATATTCGATGACGAACAAAGTTTGTCTTCTCCTTCGCGGGATCAACGATGGACAGCTGAACCGATAGAATAAGATCCAAGTTCGATGCATCTTTCCTGATCGAACGGGAATAAAAATAAATTGATTGGACGTGCTCGGGTACGCGATTTTTGTAAAGGAAAATGTTGCTTCAAATGAACTGATGAACTTCCAGATTCCGGATGTTGAAGGAATTTCGGACATCCTGTAGAATTGAAAACGTCCCTAGTTGTCTAGCGTGAAAATAAAAAAATATAAAGGAGAATAAAAAAAATTGATTGGGCGTGCTCCGGTACGCGATTTTTGTAAAGGAAAATGTTGCTTCGAATGAACTGAAGAACCTGCAGATTCCGGTTGTTGAGGAATTTCGGACATCCTGTAGAATTGAAAACGTCCCTCGTTGTCTAGCGTGAAAACAGAAAAAATAAAGAAGAGTAAAAAAGGAGAATAAAAAAAATGATTATACGTGCTCGGGTACGCAATTTTTGTAAAGGAAAATGTTGCTTCAAATGAACTGAAGAACCTCCAGATTTCGGATGTTAAGGAATTCGAACATCCTGTGGAATTGAAATCGTCCCTCGTTGTCTAGCGTAAAAATAAAAAAATTGGAGGGGCACTTGACGCGGAACACCGTCAGATGAAAGGTTAATTTCGCGGGGGATTGTTTGCGGGAAGGAAAAGGGGCTCGAAGAGAGTGCTCTCGCGAGTAAGAATGCGGCACGGTAATTGGTTTATTAAGTGTCTCTGTTGTGGCAGCGCTCGTATGGAATTTCCTCTCGTCCTCGAGGCGGATCGCTGTTCGAGAGAGTATCGGAGAAGGCAGTCTTCTCTCTTCTCTTCTCGCCGCGCCGGCTGAAAATCAGTAAAGCGGACGAAGGTAATCGCCAGTGATTACGTTGTCGTCGATACGCTCGGCGGGCTCCTCGGTTCTTCAGTGACACATAATAACGGTAATGAGAGAAAGAGACGGGGGACAGTTAGATTCGATTACCGTCGGTGGTTCGAGAGGCGAGAAGCCGCGTTCTCTCGCGGTTCGTTTGCTTACGTAATGCCGGGACCGATGGCTCGATGAGCCCCCGATGCGATGGATAGAGAACACGGAGAAACGGGACGCGATGAAAACACACTTGGCAGACCAGTCTTTAGAGCCGGTAGTCTGATTTCCAGCGTTTCGCGTCACGCGCGTGCTTCTCGTTACCAAATACCTGCCTGCCTACCTGACCGATCTCCGATCTGCCGGCTCGCATACTTTTTGCCACGGTGTAGCGTTACACACCCGGCATAGCTCAGATCTAGCATAGCATAGGCTCGACATAACTCAGATCTAGCATGGCATTGCCTTTGCACAACCTGGGGAGCCATTGTCTCTTTGGCTCACTGCTCCCGACGCGTAACCATCGCTGCTGTCTCGATCTATCCTTGGATTCGTACGTCCACTGACAATTCTACTCTGCACAGTCAAATTGTGCGAAATACATATTTTATCAATGGAAGAAATTGTTAATCGAGGACCAAGATTCGGGAGATTACCCTTTGAAGAATTCTTTCAAGCACAACATTCAATGGTTTCGTTAGAAAAGTTCATGTACATATAAGATCCTATTCGATCCCAGGGGAAAATTGATCCAGAAATAATTACGTCTCATTACCTTGTTAAAAGAGTTTACAAAATTTATTACACAGCCAAATTGTGCGAAATACACATTTTATCAATGGAAGAAAATGTTACTCGACGACTAAGATTGGTGGAGATTACCCTTTTGATGAATTCTTTCATGCACAACATTCGATGGTTTCATTAGAAAAGTTTATGTACACATAAGTTCCTATTCGATCCCAGTCGAAGAGAATGAATGACATTTTTAAATACACTTTTAAAAATACATTTTTTAAAATACATACAGAAATACATTTTTTAAAATACATACAGAAATACATTTTTAAAAATACATACAGAAATACATTTTTAAAAATACATACAGAAATACATTTTTAAAAATACATACAGAAATACATTTTTAAAAATACATACAGAAATACATACAGAAAAATACATTTTTTTTATCACGGAATTACGAATAATTCCATTTCATACAAGCTCTTCTCTATGTACGCCGCGCGCTAGTGGGACCGCGAACAGTATTTCAGCGATCCGAGAAAATAATTCGTTTCCGAGGCGGTCGAAAGACAATCGTAGGAGGCAGAGAAATAATATTACAGCGGGACGACGGGCCGCGATAAGTCCCGGCCGTGGCGGCATGGCAGGGTGGGACAGATAAAACGACGTGGAACGAACAAAGCGCGATTACCATTTGTCATGCCAGTAAACGATGCGATGGACAAGAGCCCGTTATAAAGTATAAACGGCCGGGCAGCGTAGATTACGAAACTCTGTCGCGGTGATAATGCGTTTCGCGCGACACGCACGCGATGAGAAAGCCCCCGGGGTGGACTCAGATAGCTCAAAAACCTGCGCAGAAACTTATTATCTGATCATCACGCTTCGCGTTTTCTGCTGTACAGTCTGTTCCTTCGACGATGATCGTCCACCAGTTTCTTTCTGTCGCGGTGATAATCATTACACTGCGGATCTCATGTATTCATGAGAAAAACGTTAAAAGAATCGAAGGGTGTCTACGCATTACGTTTTATTCGGTACCTTCTGTAATTGACGAAGAAAATAATTATTTTGTTATCATTGTTGTCGATGGACTGTCGATTTTTATGCGAAATAAAAATTTTATCGTTAATGGCAAGATACTGAGTGACATAGACATTTATTTCTTTTCTGAATAATAGTTAGTGCGTTAAGATAATGGAACAGCATTTTTTATTACTATTATTTATTATAGATGGGCAGAAGTCCTTTTTACATAAGTATTTATAAAGAATAGAAAAATAGAGAATGACAGAGAAAAAAACAAAATAATACTGATACAATCGATAGCGTAGTTGCATTTGAAAATTTTGCAAACATCAATGAAAAAATAAATACTGTTATAAATAGTGCATGATTGTTGCAAATAATGCGATTCATTGGATTAATTAATCCATAAGCAGATATATAATAATCATATTATTAATTAAAATAAAAATAAAGCGCTCTGGTCGGATATTATTCTTCGAGCAGATAATGGTTCAAATTCCTGAAATATATTTTCGTTCTTGGATGGCGAGGATCGTGGCGAGCAACAAATTCGCGAATTAGCCAGCGATTCGAGGACACAGCTGTCCACTTTGGAGAGCATCCGATCGATTTGTTTTTTAGTTTCCGTGGAAGTGGGGAAACACGCGAGACGAGGTTTCGTTTCGAAATTTTGTTTTTCCACGGTGTGGCAGGGATGCCGGTTGTGGATGGAGACGTTTAATTTGTGAACAGGTCCCCTATCGGCCCGTTAACTCGCCTTATAAATTAGCTACAAGACCACGCAGCCAGATAAAGCAGTATACGCGTGCTCTCCGCCTCGGATCGCCCTTTCTTCGAACAGGTAAATGTACACGAAATTAAGATATCCGCCGCCCTGGGGCCGCTAGAACTAAATCGTTCCCATTTATATAAGAGCTTGATCTCGAAGACCTTACCGGCGATTTATCTGTCGCCACCTTACAGAATGTCTCGCCGATTTTGCTCCGAACCCCGTGCGATTTCCTCATTCTCGATAAAAATAACACACGCGAACGTAATTTATTCGATATACCTCGCAGCCCGCGGCCGGTCTTTCAGATCACTGATTAACGCCGCCTTCCTTCTTAAACTTTCTCGATAAACGAGAGAACGTTTTCACGCTGGATTTACTGCGCGCCGAAACTGCTTTTTCGTTACTTTATCATTACTGGTTTTGTACATTTATAATTAATTAATACATTGTTGTTGTAAATGATATAACATTGTACAATATACAAATACATATATTGTACATTTATGGCAGAAAAACGAGTAGGCGAAACACAAGATATAAGGCGCATCATATGAATTATTATCGAAAGAGAAGCAATCAATATGTCATCCTTACCACGTGTAATTGATGACAATTTTTATTTCGTACGAAGATCCACAGTCTAGTAATGAAAACAGTTTTCAAACCGAGATTTCTGCGAAAGGTATGAAGGTTGTAGTAGATGCTTCTATATCGTTAGGACTCGTAGGTCCCGTGGATCCTGCGGAGATCCTTTTGATCCCCGAGGACGTCCCGCCGAATCGAATATTTACGCGTGGCTTATCACCACGGCGTATCTCTGTTGGCGCGCGTCTACGAGCGTTGTTATTGCGAAATCCTGTTGCACGGGAGCGGTCGAGTGGCCTTTCGGAATCAGAAAATCGCGTAAGCGACGACCGGTTCTCGCTTTTCAGCCTGAAACCACGGGTAATTCGTGTCGACGGGGCCCGTAACTCGCCCGGTAAGAAGATAACGCCCCGCGTAAATCAGTAGATGAAACGGAGTTACGAGGTACGCCGGTTTTGATACCGTGCGAATACACATAATAGTTTCTCCGACTACAAACTCGATGCGCGAAATTCCGATCTTGCTTCTCCGAGGACCAAAAAGAATAACCGCGATAGTTCAATTATCAACGTGCTGACCCGTAAAAATGTCTAGAACTTGTTTTATAAATAAAAATTAACACTTTTTCGGAGTTCTCTCTCGGATTTTCAAGAATTATTATTCTGTTTTGTCGATCGTACGAATTAATAGGAATTAGTTTATGATATCGACGCACAGGTTCGATCAAAAAATCAAAACAAAGCAATTTTGCAATTTATAAAATGTTTCTCAACGTTTCGATCCGATTCTGGATCATCTTCAAGAGACTGTAAGGATTCCAAGGGTGATTGTGAATATTTAAATATACTTATTCGTTTTGGTCGGTTCAAATCAACCTTAATGCGATATTGTTTCTAAACGCAGTTCTGACTAAGTATGTGAAATTTGCATTCTGGAATCGGAGACATTTCATATGCAACAAACGGATAGCTCGTGTTTTTGTTTCTGCTAGAACAGCATTTTAAAGGACCGTTCCCCGGGCTCGTACGTTCTTTTATCGAATCACGGGGATAATTGCCGTGAAACAACGGTCGAAAGTGTGCCGTGTAAATCGATCCTTTCGCACTCGGAACGGAACGATAGTCCTTTTATTTCTCGATGGTTTTGTTTGGACCGTGGCCGGAGAGAGAGAGGACCCAGGTCCTAAAACGCTCTATCTTCGGGAGGAACGGACACGATTAGTATGGCGGCGGTGGTCTTATCTTAACAGGGAACGGGTATTCGAACCTAACCCCTCTTGCCCCTTAATCTCGTCTAATCATGGCTCTATTTAGATCCACGCACGGTCAAAACGACTCCTTTAAGAGGATATCCGTGTTTAACTCGACCGCGCTCGCTTTACGACTCTTTAATCGTCCGAAATTTGTTGCTGACCACTAAAAATGTCTTCCTGTGTCACCGCGTTCGTATCCTTCGCGCACCCTCACCTGCGTTTTACACCTCCAGGTGAAACTGCGTATTCCGTTTATCCGTTGAATATCGTTTCGCGTCATAAATGAAATTGCAAAAGCCAGAATGAAATGTCTGTCTGTTTCTTGAACTATATGCAGACAATTCTTATTTTGACGAACTGATATTTTCACGAACTGAGGGAAGCAATCAGAAAGGCTATCAAACTTTATCTTACACCTTCTTGAAGGAACAGACTAAGATTACATTTTGATGACGAAGCTGTTAGCACACAATCGATACATTATAGAATACTAGCTTTCGCAGTTTCGGAACGTCTGCTAAATTAAAAAAAAGGATAGAGAGAGAGAGAGAGATAACATATTCTTTTCTTTTATTAAGCTATAGAACCCCAAATGGGATTATTAGCAACGTGCACATGATTGTGCATGCCAATATTACAAAGATAACTTTTAATTATAACTTATAACATTTTCGAATATAGCACTAGAGATAATATATATTTCTTGAAATATATGCAAACAATTCTTATTTTGACGAACTGATATTTTCACGAACTGAGGAAAGCAATCAGAAAGGCTATCAAACTTTATCTTACACCTTCTCGAAGGAACAGACTGAGGTTACATTTTGATGACGAAGCTGTCTGCACACACAATCGATACATTATAGAATACTAGCTTTCACAGTTTCAGAACATCTGCCAAATTAAAAAAAAGGATAGAGAGAAAGAGAGATCGCGTCAGCGCGACCATTATTGGCAAACACCCATGGAAAGTTCGTTTATCGGGCGAATCCAATTACGGGTACGGCGTCTCTGCGTTCTAAACCGCCGGCAATGAAATTTTGTCAATTTTCATCGGGCGATCGCCCCCTATAAAATTAATGACGCCCGCGCCGCGGCCGCGCAATGGGTTTCCGATGGCTGTTTCACCCTCGTTGGCTCGCGGCCTGATTGCCCCGTGATTTCGTTCGATCCGCGCCGATCGGATGGCCTTCCCGGGTCCCATTGAACGAGTGTTCACGATCGTTTCGCAGTTACCGGCTCGTAATAAAAATCCTGATTTTCTCTGCTATCGATTCTGCTGAAATTGCTATGCCATACGTCGACGCCATCGCTGTCGCTTCTAGACTAACGTAACGCGCTTCCATCGATAATTTCTTAATGCGATACTTACGTGAAACTATTTAATTAATTTTTATAAATTAAGAGCATTTTATAAATTGAAATTCTTCTCGATCGAAAATGTAATAATATTAAATTTTGTGTTTTCGGCGCACGGTTCGATCATTAATAGACTACCTTGCTGGTAGTCTATTAATGATCGAACCGTGCGTCGGAAACACAAAATTTAATATTATTACATTTTCGATCGAGAAGAATTTCAATTTATAAAAT
>CM052330.1:6902372-6916069 GCA_028455615.1 Lasioglossum zephyrum | reverse complement strand
AAAATCTGAAACTGGTGGTTTAAACGGCTGTAACAGGTGTAGCGTACAATTTCCTTAATTTTGTTGGTAGATCCAGCGTTAAATCCGTCGACGAGAGTGCTTGCCCGATAAATCGCGAGACTCCTCCGTCGCGGAAACGGATTACGAACGCGAGGAGAGATGAACGCGGTGCAAATGACGACGTATCGAACTGTACTTTCCAATTTAATGAGAGGATGGGTTGCCGGTGGCAACGTGATCCGCGATCGCTCGCTCGCTGTCCTCCATTCTACCGCGTCTATCCAATATTCGACAGGGACCGGCGAGGTGTTACGGTAATACACGATCGAGGAACGCCATTTGCCGGTCCTTGATTTATGCATTACAGAATATAGAGACACCATGTCCCGCGGGGATTCGACGCGGAGTTGGCTTGCTCTCTCTCTCTCTCTCTCTACTCTGCTCTCTGGCCGTGATGCCCGCGCGCGCAATGTGAGTATTATTCAAAGTGTTGCTCATTTGGACACGTGGACAGCAGCCCGTAGTAAATCGGGGTTTGACCGTACTCAACGACACGTGACGACACGTGGCCTGAACGCGTTGCGCGTTTCCTCGCCCATGCGCTCGCCGTTTTGACATAGCAGTGCGCGAGAATGCCGCGATCCGATGGCGAACTCTCTTCGACAAAATTGCGGAAACGTCGGCCCATTAAGCTAGCTAATTTTCAACGCGACTGGTGCAATTCGATTCCATGAATGGAGAGTGACATTTCCGAATTTAGCTTTTGAAAATATCAAACGGATTCGTTCTACCCGGAGATAGTGCTCCCCCAAACTTTTCCAACTTCCATGAAGCAGCCTATAAAAAATATGGAAAATAAGTTCACCAATTCGTTTTCACAGAATGTGTGTGACCCAATGAATGACAATATTTCAAAATATAAAACCAATTACTTTTGTGCAAAATACATACCGTAGTTGTACATGCGAATCTTTAACATCTTCAAAAGGTGTGGCTTATGGAAAATAGATAATAAATAAATAAATTTGGAACTTTTTTTTAATGTATCCAGCAACATTTTTCTATACGAGCATAGACTTTCAACTCTCGGAATTATTTGTTAAGAAACGGCTCGATAAAAGTTGTTGAAATTGTACATACACCTCGAAAAAGACTTTCAAACACAGTCGAAATTTTTTCCAGCCCTTCGGTGATTCAGTCGAATCGCGAAATATTGGTTTGCTAATGAAATTATTCTGCAGACAAGCCTGCAAGCACGATCTAAAACACGGATGCCTCTAGGCGAACTCGATCCGCGTACGAATCGGTGCGGAATAGGAAATGATCGAGTTTACCTTGGAACGCGGAAGAGACGAGTCACCTGGACGTTCCAGGGATTTTCTCGCGAGTCTGCAACTCGATTCTTCCTCGGTCGGTTGGCCGAATCGGCTGCCACTCTTTCGTACCTAGAAATCACGTACGCGGCTGTCCGTTACTAAAACTGTTATTCCATCCGTGTTCTCGAATTACAGAGACATTTATTTATTCACCGCGGAGGAACAAAGCCCGCCGAAAGGAATCCCAATCAATTAACCATCAAATCATGACAGAAGTGAATTGCATATTCGAGCACAGAATTAAGGATTTCATTTTAATTCCAATTTTCACAGATTATAAAAATCAGATCAGGAACGAGCTGAATTTATTATTAAAAAAATGTTTTCTTATATTAAAAACAAAATACTTATATTAAAAACAAAAATGTTTCGTAAAGAAAAATACAATATCTTATATAATAACATCACAATATTTGTTCAATGTCGAAAAATACATTTGTTTTTGAAAGTAATGTTTCTCGAAAACTGCGTTTTTGGAGAAAAATTAAATAAAAAAACTCTATATAAGATCCAACCTGCCAGTTATATGGAAATATGAAAAAAGTTGAAATTTGTTGGACAAACGACTTTTAAAAAATTTTTTTTTCGCTGTTACGCTAAATGATCTATGGAATTAATGACAGCCACGGCTAAATCGTTCAAATTAGAGCATATTTATGCTCGCGAGGGAAAGTGTTTCTGTCGCGACATGATGAATTACGAAGAACTAGAAGTTATTGATTATTAGCCGGGAAACTTCGGCTGGTAAACTCGCCGGCGCGAACAATTAGAATCGTCGCCGATAAGAGTTACGTGCACGTCGAATCCTTCGTGACAAGTCGCTGCCATTTTTCAGCGGTTGACTCCGCTTTGACACCGCGCCACTCGTCGACCCTTCTCTGCCGTGTAACGCGCGTTACAAGAGGGTGGAGAGGCAGGGGTTTACATAACGACCACCCCGGCCGATACGCCGCGAAACCAACCCCCGAGAACCGGGACGAGAAACGAGCGAATAGAGAGAGAAAGACGGATAAAGCGACGGTAGAGAGAAACCGAGAGGGGAATAGAAGACGCGTCGCCGCGGTACGATATACCCCCGTCGTATGAATACGTGTATAACAGCGGCAAGGGGCGGAGGGGTCGGAGAGATTGGGTGGTTACAATTTCCCATGGATAATGGCACTTTGATTACCCCGTGACGCCGTGCGTCCTGTCAAGTGGCACGCCACCACATAAATGCCCGCCGTGGAAAAAAAAGCCTAGAGGAACCGCCACTGACAAGCAACGCTATTCAACCGATGATAATATCGCACAGATTATTTTCTGCCGATCGAACGAGAGGACAGGACTTTGTAGTAAGGCTTCTTCCAAGCAAAACTTTCTTTCAGCAAATTCTTTACACATTTCTGGACACTCTTAAATCTAAGACCTTAAACTGTTCGAAACTTTTCACACATTTTCAACAACATTTCAATTTATTAAACAAAATTTTTGTTGTACAAAAAACCGCACTGGCATCATTCTCTGATACTTCATAGCAGGGTGCACTATCGAAATTTATTTTATGAAACGGTTCGGAGTAATTATTTGTGAATTTTCATGCAAAACGATCAAACTATGAGGCTTGCTTCCAGAATTCGTTTAAACGAAAAGTAACTGAGTAAAAATTAAGAAGCATCGATTATCTATTTCATGCACCCTACGTTTTTCGTTTGAGATCTTACAAATATTTTCAAAGCAATTCAAAATTCACAATCACAAATTTTCACCACTGTCTGTACGAGGTTAGGAATCGGTATGCGACTAGGAAAAATTATTTTATACTTTTTAATCCGTTTGTAAAAACGTGGTATTTTTAAAAAATTTATATTTATTTACGTAATTATTTTCTGCTTTCTAGTCTTGTGTATGTGAAATATTCCGATGGATTTTTAACATTTTTACCAAGTTATGAAATTATAACAGAGACATGCACTAAATTTCAGACAGTATTGCAACCGTAAATATTTAATTGTTATTTCTCTGAAACGGCTAGACTTTTAAAAAAAAATTTTTTTGAATTGTCATCCAGTTCTGAGCCATGTATTCAATTTCAAGTCTCTAGTTAGTTAGTTAGTTAGTTTAAAATCAATTGCAAAATTTTTCACCAAACAGCCAGACAGACAAACAAACAAAAAAGCGAGCTAATAAAAACGTGGTAATAAAGTTCGGATTAACAGAGACGAAAAAGAACCTTCACCCTAATCGAATTTGCCATGGCCACGTTCTCGTATTCGCTTAGGGTACGCTGTGCTTCTGACTAGCAGACTCCCATTGTGGTTTTCGCTGATCGCTGGCTGTTAGACCCCCCGGTCGACAATGAACGCTGTCAAGAGCCTCGGAATCGTTCGCTACCAGTTGCATGTTGGAGAGTCGTCGAGAATCTAGCGAGCCACTCGAGATCCCTCGGTATGAAAATCTTTCTCGATAGTGTATTTAACGGGCGAGTACGGGGCAACCACAACTCGTATGGCGTTTCTATGGGGTAGAAGTGTCGGTTTCGCCAATGAAACCGAACAAACTGGTGAAAGACAGAGGAACGAGATGAAGGGGAAGGAAGAAGAGGAAAGGCGCGTGGCTATCGAGACGGAGGATCTTTATTGTTCCGCGGAAAATCGCGCGTTTAGGTTACGCGAGTTCCTCGAAATTGCATGGGGAGGGCGAATAGCACGCGTGGAAGGAAACGATCGTACGCAAATAAACGCCGCGGTCGCATGCTTCTAATGATCGCGATGCAATACGCCTATGCTAATGCGTCGACAGTTAATTTTTTATTCTTCGCCCCGCCTCTCTTTGTCGATGCTCTGTTATTTCGAGAGAATTGCTTAGAAACCTTCTTCGGTCACTTTCTTCTTCTTCTAACGAATCACAAACAACAAAGACTGTCACCTGACATCCAAAAACCTTAAAGAATCTCAAGTCGATTCACTAAATGAAATTGCTATCGCCATTAACGTGGAATCGTAACCAAAAAAATATATAGTGCTCGAATCCACTTGGATCTATTAAAGATATTAATTAAAAAAAGAAAAAAAAACGTGGAATCATAGCACAATTGATGCGTTAGACTGATACATATGTCTGTTTATCAGTGTTACCACAAAAGAAACTTTAGAGGATTTATAGGGATTTTTAATTGTATCCTCTAATAAATATAATAAGGCTGAAGTACTTTTAACTATTAATAATTTAATAACTTTGTAAATATAATAATATTAATAACAATTTTTGAACTAAATTATCTGATCCTACTTCGGTGAAATCAGCTTATTGATTAAACATTTTTAAAATAAAAAGAAAAAGTTTTTTTTTAAATAAATCGACAACTTCACATTGGTGAGAGTTGTCTGAACGTTGCTACAGTTGCAAGGTTACAGAGGTTGGTAACACTGATAAATTACCCTAGAATAGGTATGTCACGTGATGTGCCTAACCTCAATGTCTCACGAAAATCATCTAGCACTTGTCTTCAACTTTAAATACGTAATAAACATATGTTTCATACAACACCGTAAATGCATGGAAATCAAAGACTAATACGTTCTCGTCTGCTCATCCCACCGAGAAAATAATCCCGATTTCAGAGGGAACTACCGGGATCGATGTCCATCGACTGGCAAGACCGATCTGAAAACTAAAAAGAGCATCATGGAAAAAGGTAGTCCATGGGTCCAGGGGATAGCTGCACCAACGAAGCAGTCCTCGATCTGCGGCGTCCATGGCGTAGGAGATAGAGAAGGTTGGTTGGGGTTCAGGGGCTGTACCATGGGCACGAATCCCAGCCCATGCATACCAATCGAGCGGCAACCTAACAACGGTTAACCGCAGCCAGTCGACCCGCTGCTAATCAGAAAATCACGGTACTGCGGAAACCCTCAACGGAGGGTTGCTTCCTCTCTCTCTTTCTCTCTCGCTCTCTCTCTCGATTCTCCCACCCCCGTCAGATATATTCCGCACACGAGTAAAACACGAAATGGTGGCAGAACGCCATACTAAGGACACTTGGGGATTTCCACGAGAGAGCCAACTGTCGTCGTGCTAATTACGGGGTTAAATATCAAGGGGTTAAAAGCGAGCCAATGAAGCAAGATCATCGGGAGCTACTCGATTCTCGACGGTGACACCTAATCGACGCAACGGGCTAGCTTAGGGGTCGCTGGATTGGTCCAGGAGATCGTGACAGGGGTAGAAACCGTTCCCGGAAAATTGCGTCACGATATTTTCTCTCTCGCAGATTAAATAAGCCATTAATATTAACACTAACGCGGTATAACACGAATTTCGAGGGTAGATTTATCGAGATATTAACCCTTATTGTAGACGTTGAAACTGCGGAACCACTGAACTGGCAAGAACTAAACTAGGATCAAAATAGAAATGTCTTTCTCGTTTTAATAATTTAAAAAAAATGAAAATAATACAATATCTACCTAACCATTTTTACTATATATGATATATTTTTTCTTTATTTATATGCATCTGAAACCCTTCTGGGTTTATTTTGCTTTACATGAATAATATAAGTGAATACAGGAACAGTACAATACAAATTCTATAAAGCTATAAGTGGGTATAATAGTAATGTCCGCTAACGCTAAATATGTAAATTACAGTTTTGGAAGGAGTGGATGCTAATACACAGGCTTTGATATTTCGCTTTGCTATAATTGTATCTATATTAAGGGGCTTTTTTCTTATGAATTTCTTATGAAAATTTTAATATTATTTGAGGTTAATATTGAATTTTTATATAAAAAAATTTATATATTGATTTTTTATAGAAAATTTAATATTATTTGAGGATATATATAACCATTGATAATTCGCGAAATTATAGACGGTTTCCATGTTTCCATTAAATGTTTACGTTATTATTTATAACACGTGAAACAGTAGAGTCTCGTTGAAAGGTACACAGCGTGAGAAGATTCCCCACCGCACGAAGGGACATAGAAATGTGTTTAGTCAGGGGTTAACGCTCCAGAAAATGATTCGTGAAAGGTAGAAGGAGCTGAGATCTTGGGACTCCAGGTTGCCGTAAGAGTACAACGTCCACGCGATTTCGGTAGGTGCTCGAAACAACTTTCGGAGTCAAAGTATCGAGTGACCGTTCCTGCCCGGGATCCATCGCCCTCGGGGCGCATTACTCCGTGAAGGAGGCCCTCGAAAGGTGGCCCTCGACGCTTTCGAAAGGCTGTTCCTCTCGAGAAGTCGAGGGGGATCGAGCCCTCGAAACGTAGCCGATGCGAGTGTCGATTTCTGGTGGCTTCGTGGGAGCGGTTTCGCGATTGAAACGTTCACTTCGCAGCCCGGCCGCGAAGAAAGGGTGCGCTCGCCAAGAAAATTTTAAAGGACTCGACTTCCGAAACACTGGACGCTTTATTGTGCCATCGAGAAAGGCCGGGGAAGAGAAACTAGGGGTGGTTTCGAAGCGAGAAATAAGAGAGAAGGAGAGAGAGGGTTGGAAGGTGGACGTCGAGCGCAAGCGAAACGGAAACGAGAGCCGCTAGCCGATGGGGAAACGCGCAAGTGTAGCGCAAATACTAGCCTGATCGCTCGTCGAATTGTTTCGACGACTTTGCTGTGGCTCGAGACTCTGTTCTATCGACCCCGAAGAGAAAGGTCGAACAGTTTCTCAGACCATTAAGGATCAAGCCTGCGAGCTTGCTTCGAGGTTTCAATGGAAAGTGCACTTTGGGATTCGACGAGAGGTGACAGGGAAACACACGGTTCTTGTTAATGAAGAATTCGCAGTCTAGAAACAAGAAACGACATCGGAATTTGGATGGCGAGACGAAACAGTCCTTTAACACTAGATTTACCAGTCATTTTTTTATTATTATTTATTATATACGGGCAGAAGCCCTTTTTACATAAGCATTTACAAAGAAAAGAAAAAATGATACAGGACTACTTACCTAATAAGAATGAAGGAACATGCGCACAAAGACAAAGAAAAAAAATCAAAATAATACTGGTACAATCGATAGGTATTATCATATAATCCTGCGTAGTTGTACTGTTATAAATAGTGCATGATTTTGCGATAATGCGATTCATTGGATTAATTAATCCATAAGTATATTCCGCTTTAATTGTTTGAAAAGCCGTTCTTGTTCTCAGTTCACGTTCGAAGAACAATCAATATGATTAATAATTAAATTAAAAATAAAGCTCTGGTCGCGGATATTATTCTTCTTTGCAGATAATGGTTCTAGGTTCATTGTAGTTATTATTGCGGAGTAATCGTGATTAAAGAATGACATTGGATTATTTAGCTTGTATGAACAGCCCAATAATTTTCTTTCACATAGCTTTCAAAGAATTTCCACTGCTTCTACCATTCGAAGATGCCGGAAATGCATTCTCGACTTTTTGTCGAACCGACAGCATCCAATGTAGCGTATATTACGGAAAGTTAAAGGTAGCTTTAACAGACCCTTTCTCCGTGGTGGTGTCCGTGGAAAGGCAGCAATGTCGGGGCTGCTCCCGTTGAAAGAAGATGTTTGTCCGCGCTTACCTCCTCTTTTAAGGTCCCCGACAAGTGCGGAATCTAATTTAGCCTTCCCGTCTGATCGCGCGCCACTTTTCCCTACCTCGAAAATTCCCTGGGTTGTTTCCACGGGTCTCTCGTGTAAACCGGACAAGAAGTTTCCACCATTCGCGGACTCTCGTGGCGAATTCGCCTGGGACCTTGGAAGTGCTTGATTATTTCCGCGAAAGCGGGAAGCAGCGGCCTGTTTGGAATTGCGTTATGGAACCCGCCGCCTCGAGCCTCGTTAAACAACCGAGTCAAAAAGCGCTTGATCTTTGTTCGTCCACTGTCTTCCTCTTCGAACTTTTGTAAGTCTTTCTACTATCTACATATTACTAAATCTTGCTGAAAATTCTTGGTTTCATCGAACATTTCTTAAGCTACGAAAGGAGAGAACAGTTTGTCTCACAAAACTGAAGTTCTTTTCTTAGACTTTTTTCTTAGAATTGACTAGTGCACATTGTTTTATCAAAATAACAAGATTGAACTCGATTAGATATTGCGTGATCGTTATCATAATATGTTCTCGTAAAAAAGAAATCTATTGCATGCAACTCTATAATTCGGTGTTTTTAAATTCTGTGAATGTCTCAACTGTTTTACATTTAACCTACCAGTTTTTATCATAAACGCATAAAATCCCGCAGTCCGATAATTACGGACAGCAAAGCTCGTCGTTTAAATGACATTTTTTTGAAAAAAAAAAACCGGCTAATTGGACTGCGAAAATTATGCAGCGAAATCGCGGTCCGGATGCGAGTTCGCATAAAAATCCGTCGGTGATATTAATTAATCGATGAGCCAGCTCCGTCGTCGGCTGGTTAATTAAAACGGCAGTTTACCCGACAGCGGAGGTTTTTGCTGATCCCGATGGAAATTCGGAAGGTCCGCCTGCGTGCGGGGCTGGAAAAAGAGAGCGAGAGAGAAAGAAAAAAAGGGGGAGAGCACGGAGGAAGTTTTCGCCAAACCGGATACAAGGAAGTTCCACCGTATTTGCGCATCCGCTGCCATAAATCTCGGACTCTTCCCGCCTTCTCGTGCCCGCTGGCCAAGTCACCGAGCCCTCACCGACGAATAAATTTGCGATCGCGCTTTTTCCGCAAGCCCTATCTCGTCCGATCGATCGTGTCTCCCCATCTCGGTCGCGATCCCATCTCGAATGATAAATCTTAGTCGATAAAATAGAATGGAAATGATCGATCGTCTCTGTTTTATCGACGACGCTCGTAGATTTCGCAGATCTCTGCCGTATCGATCGCCGTCGTCGATCTTTGGAATTTATCAACGCACAGTGATCCGAATCGGGTCTTCATTGTAAAAAAATTACTAGTAATTTTCTTAATAGTAAATCTATTTTTATTTGTAACCCTTTCTTTGCAAATTTTCTTGCGAATTATTCACTGTATTTAACTTGAGATTGTACTCGTAATAATATAATATATTATATTATAGGGAAAAATTTAGGGACATTTGTGTATAACTTTTGTACCGTTTGAGATATTGACATGAGGTTCGAACTAAAAAATATTATAAAATAATCTCTTTCGAATAATACATGTTAGAATATATTTTCTGTTTAATTTGTTAGTTAGTTATTTATATAAATTTTTATGTAGTTGTTGAATCAGTTGCTTTCCTTATTAAAACCATTGTATAATAACATTGCATGATAATATTACAGGAGGGTATATGAAATCTCTTTCTAACCACTCTTTATTACGATGAAGAAATTTTGATTCAATGTAACGTGATTGGACCCATTTCGTTTTTAATTTAGAACACAGTTTGGTTAAACTGTCTTTCAGTTTGTTAAAATATTCTGGTGAAATACCCAGCAAAGCAATACAAATTCATTAATTTTGAATTTCGAAAAGTCGACTTTTTGGTCGAATGTCCCTAAATTTTTCGATCCGGATCACTAATTCAATTGTCAACGAGTGTATTCTTTCCACTATGTTTCTCTCTCCCTCTCTCCGAGCTCGATCATAAATATTGCAAGGGGGTCCGTGGAAAATCGACGGACGTTCAACGACAAACCCCCTGTGCGTCGTCGCGACACACCCTCCAGAATTTTCACGAGGAAACCATGAAAAACCGATAATCTTCCATCGATCAGCATCAGGCTGGAAAGCGACGTTTCTCGAAAATGGAAATCCCGGCCGGAGAGCGAGAGTACGAGGCGAAAAGAATTATCGGGCTCGCGCGCTTCTAATGGAGGTATAATGCGCATAAAGGGGCTCATCTGAAATCGATGAAAGGATACCGCGGAGTTGGCTCAAGTAATAATAATTCCAAAGCCGATCAAACTATTACCGGCGTAGGCTGCGCCAGGAAAATCATTTCCTTTTTTTCAATCGAACTCGCCGCGAACTTTCGTCTGACCACGTGCAAGCTAAAAGCTCTTTCAGCATCGAATCAGAACTTGTATCGAATCGAACGTGCTTTATTGAAACGAAAAAGAGGCGTGGCTACGATTACGAAGAATGAATGCAATCGAAGCTGTATTATATCCGCGACTTAAACCAGCAAATATAGATTGTCCCGTACTCCCGAGGCAAATCAATTTCTATGTACCTGAACGTGTTTTGAGAACGAGAGCAGGATTTCAAACAATGAAATCAAAATCCTCGTATGGTGTAATAAATCCGTTAAATCGTATTATTGCTAGCTCAAATATATTTTATAAAAATATTGATTTTTTTAATGGCACGTTACAGTCATTCAAAACAAAATTGCGCAGTAGTATTTGTTAATAGTTTAAGGTAATTATTTGATATAATTTTAGGTTAAAACTCAAGATTAAGATTTTTCTGTTTATTAGTTATACTGTATAAACTGTATACTTTTGTGTAACAGCACATCGGTCCGTATAAAATAAATAATAATAATATGCTGCGAATTGTGTCATGATTGGACTCATTTTAATCAGGAAAATATGACGAATCTGCGGATACCTGTATCACGAAGAAATTATGTAAAATCAAGAAGATTTTGTCATTGGATTACCTTCTGGGCTTCCTAGAAAAACATACCCAACTACGAACGGGACATATTGCCCAATATAACGCACATAATTTCCAAAATATCGAACTGTGGACCAAAATGGTGGAATTGGCGGTCCCCCCTGCGATATTTCGAAGACGGTGGATAAGAGACGGGGGTTAGGTAAGCGCCGGTACAGGAGCCCATTAACCGTTGGAACGGCGGGAAAGCAAGGAGGATATTAGAGAGGCGATCCGGCGATTGGCTCCGATGCAATTTCGCACGGTACGCTGCCGACACGTCGGGCGAAGGTGTTAAATTCACTGGATGTACGTCGGACGAGCCCATTCTGGGGTAGCCGACAAATCCGATCGTATTTTCATCGACGCCAAATTGGCAATATCCTCGCCGGTGACGATTCCTGAATTATGCATCAGCCTCGGGGACAGTCGCTTCGAAGTTTATCCATCCCGCTCGTTTCCATCCGCAGCCTCGACCCGTCCTCTCTCTCTCTCTCCCTCTCTCCCTCTCTCGATTCTCTTCAACGCACGCGGAGTTTTCTGCCCTCTCGCAGCTTCCGCCCCCGCTGCCAGGCCCCCTCGCCCCCTTTTTCTCTGTGCTCATCCTCTGGTCTCCTCGACCGACTCTCCCCTTCCCTCATCCTCTCTCTCTCTCATTCTCTTCCTCTCTCTTCTTCCTCTTCGTCTCTCGTTCCTCCTCGCTCCGTCCCTTCCTCTCTATCACTCTGTGGCTTTCTCTCCTTCACTCTCGCAGTTCCCCTAGCAGTCGCTCGCGCTCCCTTCCTTCGGACCCTTTCTCCAATGGAAACGTCACTTATTGGTCGAACGAAAGGGAGGAAAAGGAGAGGATACCCTCGGATCCGACCAATCACGGTGAACGTCCGTGATAATGCTCGCGATATCTCGCGCGGTACAGACACCGGCAAAACCAGCAATCGCGAGCAATCGGGGGGATCGATCCGGCTAAATTCGAGCGCAATCTTCCGGAATTGCACGGCTCTCCGACACCCGGGCCCCTATCGACGATGCTTCCGACCTGCCAACACCGTCGCTACCTACACCGAAGCCTCTCGAATCACGGGAAACCTCCGCGATCGACGATAAACATTTTGCTTTCAGGATATGCTACAATTTACATACTTACGTAAATTCCACAAAATGTATCCACTTGGACACATTGCTTTGTTCGCGTAGCTGGCACTTTTGCTGAAAAACAATCAGATGCAGAACGCTTTTCTACAAGACTATAGAGGTAACAATTCATGCAGAAAATTAATTTGATTCTTTTTGTGCGATGTAGCTTATTGTGACACGTATGTGCGCTGGTTGTGTTCAATGAATTTTATTATTATTATTATTTATTATAGACGGACAGAAGCCTTTTTTTACATAAGTATTTACGTTCTTCTATCGGTAAATAACTTAAACGATCATTGCCTGTATTGTTCTTCGTGTTTACCTCTTGATTATTCTGTTCCACCGATCTATTGTGAGATTGTTCTTGATTATGTTCTTCTATCGACATAAGTATTTACAAAGAAAAGAAAAAAAGAGAAAGATACAAGACTACTTATCTAATAAGAAAGAAGGAATATAATATAATCATATTATCCTGCGTAGTTGCATTTGAAAATTTTGCAAAGATTCAATGAAAAAATCAATACTGTTTTAAATAGTGCATGATTGTTGCAATAATGCGATTCATTGGATTAATTAATCCATAAGTAAATTTCGCCTCAAGTGTTTGAAAAGCCGTTCTTGTTCTCAGTTCACGTTCCAGTACGTAAAAATTGTTTTGCGCAAGTAGAGAAGAACAATCAATATGATTAT
This sequence comes from Lasioglossum zephyrum, assembly GCA_028455615.1. Classification (NCBI taxonomy): domain Eukaryota; kingdom Metazoa; phylum Arthropoda; class Insecta; order Hymenoptera; family Halictidae; genus Lasioglossum; species Lasioglossum zephyrum. The sequence goes on along the minus strand of CM052330.1, from coordinate 6,903,308 downwards.
TAATTAAATTAAAAATAAAGCTCTGGTCGGATATTATTCTTCTTTGCAGATAATGGTTCTAGGTTCATTGTAATTATTATTGCGGAGTAATCGTGATTAAAGAATGAGATTGGATTATTAAGCTTGTATGAACAAAACCTGAGATCTTATTTTACTAGAGGAAATTTTATTGTAACAATGTAAAACACTCCGGTTTTCATCTTTCATATTCTTCGTGGATGTTCGTCCCGGTGTAAATTCGCCTTAAGGAGTCGAACTAGAAATCGCGAAGGTTCGCCGATTAGAAAACGGTCTCGGGAAGTAACGAAGCGTCGCGAATGGAGGAAAAAGCGAAATCCGTCGAGGATAATCGAATCGAGCATTTGGAAACGGCCCTTAAGCCTTTACGAGAGGGGACAGACAATGGAAGGTAAAAGTAAAGCGTCGTTCTTGGAACGGAGGGCTGCTCACCCCAATAATAAAATGATAAGAACCCTCGTCCTTCCCCTCGCGTTCTACCTCCTCGCCTGTACGACGTTTCCTCCGGCCGGAGCCGGCTCGTATATAAATGTCGATATTATTGTAACGAACCGCTTTTAATAGCAATTCCTTCTTCCGCGGCCGCTGTTGTGCGCGAACACGACGGCCCACCCGATTGGACGCTCGCAAATTCGTTGAATCAACCCCGGGATTTACGGCTTCCGGCGCCGGGCCCTGCTAATCGAACTTAAATTCCTGCCTCGGTAATCGATTTCACGCAGCGGTTTCTCTATCTGGTGAGAAGACATTTTTTTTGCATCTTGAATAAAGTCGATTTTGATGTAACAATTGTTTGGTCGCGTCGCACTCTTAACTTTACTGGACAGCGGATCTTTATGCATTTACAGCAGAACCGAGTAGATGCAATTCGAAAGAAAATTAATATATATTTTTTCATCTAATAAAATTATTATTTCG